>SJYT01047365.1:38624-50999 GCA_006410635.1 Cephalophus harveyi
ACTTGAGAAAGTAGTGCTGACATATATACACCACCATGTGCAAAATAGTTAGCTAGTGGGAAGCTGCTATATAGCACAGAGAGCTCAGCTTGGAGTGCTGTGATGACCTAGAGGGATGGGGGGGCGGGGGCAGGGGCAGAAATGGGAGGGAAGCTTAAGAAGGAGGGGATATATTTATACATATAGCTGATTCATGTTGTTGTAACAGCAGAAACTAACACAACATTGTAAAGCAATTATACTCCAATTTTAAAATAAAAAGTAAATAAATAAATTGGGAATGTTCACATGCAAATCAAAGCTCCAGCTTCCCATGGGGAAGGGGAGTTGCTATTGCATAGTCAAAACAAGCATAATCCATAAGATATAGTATCCAATATTGTGTTTGATGTCAGTCTTCAATACCTTGTTCTCTTCTGTCATCCCTCTCCAAATCTGCAAGCTGAGGACAGACACCCCCCCACCCCCAGGCAACATGAATGCAATTCAATGAGGCTCCAGCTCCTACGTCTCTCACATTAAAAGAAAAACAGCATGGGATGCTTGAGTGGGCCACCACCTGCTTGACCCTCAAATTCTGTACCTGTGAAATGGAATAAATAATAGCAGCTAGTATAATGTGATATGAAATGGGATGATGCATGTGAAACGGGTTTTGAGCATATAATAGGCACTGAATAAATGAAAACTATCACATTCCACTCCATTCCATACTTTAAAAGATTTTAAGAAGAACCTCACTTTAAAGAAACAACTCGAGAATGTTCCAAAGTCTCCCCTATGACCAGGAAAAGGTTATATAGCCTTCTTCCCAAGGAGCATTTGTTCCTGGGATTTCACCATCCAGTGTCCCCACCTGCAACTCTGCACACCCAGGCTGACCCGCCATCACCCAGTTTCTCAGAGCTCAGATATGCACATTTGCTCCTATCACCTCCCTCCCCACCCTCCAGGCATTTGTGCTGCCCACCCTAGCAAGCTGTCTCCCTAACACTTCACCTACTCATGGTTTCATTATTTTATTCCCTACCTTTTTCACTCAGAAGAAAGGGAGAAGCAGGGAGAATCATACAAGCCGGGAGATGGATGGAAAGGGATAGGGAGCCAGCTGCACCTATAACCCCCACTTCAGCACCCTCAACCCACAGCTTTCACAAGTCTACGCTTGGCCATCTGGTGCTCCTGCCTCCCCTTCACCCACACACACCCTGCTACTGAGCAGTCAGTAACGTTCTCTTTTTCTAGAGGGCTTAGACCCCAAATTCTACAGCTCTTCAAAAAAGCCCAATTCTCCTATCTGGCTAGAAGACATACTCCCTTCCTTGGAAGTGAGTCAAGGTTAAGTGCAGTTAGAAGATGACTCACTGAGACCCTTAATGTTCTCTAAGTACCAGGCTCATTAGCTCTGCGATCTGGAAAATATTATTCTGAGTCCATCTATTTATCTCTCCCACCAAACACTTTAAAAAAATATAACAAAGACAAGCCTTACTTCATGTGGCTCTATTGACCCTCCTGGGAACTACAAGGGCAACACAGTATAGTGGAGACATAGGCTTACTCATTTAGAGACCACGTGATTTTGGACAAGTCCCTTAACCTCTCTGAGGCTTGGTTCCCATATCTGTAAAATTGGGATGATCTGACAACACCTCAGATCATCAGGTAGGATCAGGTACTCTTCTCAGCCCTCTGTGAACTCAGGTACTGTTCTCACTCTTCCTTTTAGGCAATTTCTCTTTCATCTCTGGTAGTTTCCTAATGTGTGTGCAACCAATCAGTTCTTTGAGAAGATTCTGCTTTGAGAAGCAAAGCAATGCTTTGCTTTGAGAAGCAAAGTAATCAAAGGGTTATGGAATACACTTTGTCAAGCTGTTGGGTTTTACGGAGAAAGATTGCTACTATGGTGAGTTTTAAAAGAATAACAGAATAAAAAGATAATGGACACTTCTGCTTCCAGCCAGATGAAGTAATGGAACAGATTCAACCTCCCATCTGACACAACAGAAAAGAAAAACAGAAAAAGTGTGAAACAATAGTTTTCAAGAGAGTGGACCTCAGGCAATAGTGGTAATGAACCAGGTAAGACAGAAAACAGTCAAGGTGAGGTCTGTGACTGCCCGAGCTTACTGCCTTGAGCACTGTCCAGGCACAGGGAGAAGGAAACAAGAAGGAATAGCTGGACTCTTAGAGTTGAGGAGACAGAGTTGAGTAGCTGGGGAGACAAAAGCAGCTAGTGTTCACAAGACAGAATAATAGACAGGACAGAGTTAGAAAGAAATCTCCAGACATCTGTGGAGGGCCTGTCTTGGGAATAAGGCAGAGAACTGACCAGTTGCACATGTATAAGGAAAGTACCAGAGATGAAAGAGAAATTGTCTAAAAGGAAGAGTGGGAACAGTACCTGAGTTCTCAGAGGGCTGAGAAGAGTACCTGATCCTACCGGTCAGATTAGAAAACCTAACAATTCGTGGAGCCCTGGGTAGTATAAGTAAAAAGGTCTTGCCTCAGTAATGGAGACTGATTAGCCCTAGAAAAAATACTACTCCTATCACACCTAACAAATCTTGAGAGTAAGACCTGAAAGAATCAATGTTTTCCTAAGTAACTTAGCTTCATCCCCAAACAAAGCTTTACAATATTTAATAATAGCATATAGTCTGAGAAGGAAGAAATGAAACTATAATACAGCAAAATTCTTATATATGAATGTTATAATGTCACACGTAGGTAGACTGTGATAAGCTAAAAATATATACTATAAACCCTAAAACAACCACTTAAATAACAACAGATGGAACAAATAAGAAAAAATGTAACAAGATGATGAACTCAATCCTAACCACATGAACAATCACATTAAATGTAAATAGTCTTTTTGTTGTTGTTCAGCCATTAGGTCATGTCCGACTCTGTGACCCAATGGACTGCAGCATGCCAAACTTCCCTGTCCTTCACTATCTCTCAGAGTTTGTTCAAATTCATGTCCATTGAGTCAGTGAGGCCATCCAACCATCTCATCCTCTTCCGTCCCCTTCTCCTCCTGCTCTCAATCTTTCTCAGCATCAGGGTCTTTTCCAATGAATCAGCTCTCAAAAGTAAAAAGGCAATACAGTGGAGAAAGCAATCTTTCAGCAAGTGGTGGTAAAATAACTGGATACTCATAGGCAAAAAATAATGTTGGATCCTTGCACCATACACAATAATTACCTCAAAACCTATCATAGACCTAAATGTAAAACCTGAAACAATAAGACATATAAGAAAAAATAGAACATTTTTGTAACCTCGTGCTAGGCAAAAATTTATTATATGGCACATAAGCAAAGATCCATTTAAGAACAAAATAATAAACTGGAGTTCACCAAAATTAATGTACTCTGCTGTTTAAAAAATACTATTA
Organism: Cephalophus harveyi; assembly: GCA_006410635.1. NCBI lineage: Eukaryota > Metazoa > Chordata > Mammalia > Artiodactyla > Bovidae > Cephalophus > Cephalophus harveyi. Next base: position 42,028 of record SJYT01047365.1, read on the forward strand.
TGAAAATGAAAAGACAAATCACAGATGGAGAAAAAAGTATCTGCAAAGTATATGTCTGATAAATGACTTCAATGCAGAATATATGTACACTTTAAAAATATCACTCAATAATAAGAACATAAGACATTCAATTTTTTAATGGGCAAAATATTTGCCAAAATGTAAATGCATAGTAAATAAGCACATGAAAAGGAGCTCACCAGCATTTGTCATTAAGTGAACAACAAAATTAAANAAAAAGTAACCAGAGGGGGAAAAAGACATTATATAGCGAGAAACAAAGAAAAAGATGACAGCAGATTGACTATCATAAACAACCCAGGTGAGGAAAGAGTGACACTTATTCCTAAAGTACTGAAAGAAACAAAAACTGTCAGTGTAGAATTCTATATCCACTACAAATACCTTTCCAAACCCAATGAGAAATACTTTATCAGACAAAGAATGCTGAAATAACTTAGTACCAACTGGTCTGTACTATAAGAAATGCTAAAGGAAATCCTTCAGGCAGAAGCAAAATGACACTATATGGAAATGCAAATCCACACAAAGGAATGAAGAGCCCCAGAAGTGATAACTACATAGCTATGTAAGATTGCTTTCTTATTATTTAAACATTTTTAAATCCTAGTTTATGCAACGGAGAAGGCAATAGCAAGCCACTCCAGTACTCTTGCCTAGAAAATCCCATGGATGGAGGAGCCTGGTAGGCTGCAGTCCATGGGGTCGCTAGAAGTCGGATGCGACTGAGCGACTTCACTTTCACTTTTCGCTTTCACACAATGGAGAAGGAAATGGCAACCCACTCCAGTGTTCTTGCCTGGAGAATCCCAGGGACAGGGGAGCCTGTTGGGCTCCTGTCTATGGGGTCGCACAGAGTCGGACACGACTGAAGCGACTTAGCAGCAGCAGCAGCAGAAGCAAAATGACACTATATGGAAATGCAAATCCACACAAAGGAATGAAGAGCCCCAGAAGTGATAACTACATAGCTATATAAGATTGCTTTCTTATTATTTAAACATTTTTAAATCCTAGTTTATGCAAAAAAAAAAAAAACAATATACAGTGGGATTTATAATATGCATTTAAGTAAAATATATGACAATAATAGCATATAGTCTGAGAAGGAAGAAATGAAACTATAATACAGCAAAATTCTTATATATGAATGTTATAATGTCACATGTAGGTAGACTGTGATAAGCTAAAAATATATACTATAAACCCTAAAACAACCGTTTAAATAACAACAGATGGAACAAATAAGAAAAAATGTAACAAGATGATAAACTCAATCCTAACCACATGAACAATCACATTAAATGTAAATAGTCTTTTTGTTGTTGTTCAGTCATTAGGTCATGTCCGACTCTTTGTGATCCCATGGACTGCAGCATGCCAAGCTTCCCTGTCCTTCACTATCTCTCAGAGTTTGTTCAAATTCATGTCCATTGAGTCAGTGATGCCATCCAACCATCTCATCCTCTTCCGTCCCCTTCTCCTCCTGCTCTCAATCTTTCTCAGCATCAGGGTCTTTTCCAATGAATCAGCTATCAAAAGTAAAAAGGCAATACAGAGGAGAAAGCAATCTTTCAGCAAGTGGTGGTAAAATAACTGGATACTCATACGCAAAAAATAATGTTGGATCCTTGCACCATACACAATAATTACCTCAAAATCTATCATAGACCTAAATGTAAAACCTGAAACAATAAGACATATAAGAAAAAATAGAACATTTTTGTAACCTCGTGCTAGGCAAAAATTTATTATATGGCACATAAGCAAAGATCCATTTAAGAACAAAATAATAAACTGGAGTTCACCAAAATTAATGTACTCTGCTCTTTAAAAAATACTATTATGAAAATGAAAAGACAAATCACAGATGGAGAAAAAAGTATCTGCAAAGTATACGTCTGATAAACGACTTCAATGCAGAATATATGTACACTTTAAAAATATCACTCAATAATAAGAATATAAGAGATTCAATTTTTTAATGGGCAAAATATTTGCCAAAATGTAAATGCATAGTAAATAAGCACATGAAAAGGAGCTCACCAGCATTTGTCATTAAGTGAACAACAAAATTAAAATCATATCTATTACAATGGATAATTTGGGTTTTTTTGTTTTTTTGTAATATATATATATTTTTTTTTCTTGAGGTATAGTTGACTTACAATGCCTGTCTCTTATACACATCTAGATGTGTATAAGAGACAGCATTTGCTCCTATCACCTCCCTCCCCACCCTCCAGGCATTTGTGCTGCCCACCCTAGCAAGCTGTCTCCCTAACACTTCACCTACTCATGGTTTCATTATTTTATTCCCTACCTTTTTCACTCAGAAGAAAGGGAGAAGCAGGGAGAATCATACAAGCCGGGAGATGGATGGAAAGGGATAGGGAGCCAGCTGCACCTATAACCCCCACTTCAGCACCCTCAACCCACAGCTTTCACAAGTCTACGCTTGGCCATCTGGTGCTCCTGCCTCCCCTTCACCCACACACACCCTGCTACTGAGCAGTCAGTAACGTTCTCTTTTTCTAGAGGGCTTAGACCCCAAATTCTACAGCTCTTCAAAAAAGCCCAATTCTCCTATCTGGCTAGAAGACATACTCCCTTCCTTGGAAGTGAGTCAAGGTTAAGTGCAGTTAGAAGATGACTCACTGAGACCCTTAATGTTCTCTAAGTACCAGGCTCATTAGCTCTGCAATCTGGAAAATATTATTCTGAGTCCATCTATTTATCTCTCCCACCAAACACTTTAAAAAAATATAACAAAGACAAGCCTTACTTCATGTGGCTCTATTGACCCTCCTGGGAACTACAAGGGCAACACAGTATAGTGGAGACATAGGCTTACTCATTTAGAGACCACGTGACTTTGGACAAGTCCCTTAACCTCTCTGAGGCTTGGTTCCCATATCTGTAAAATTGGGATGATCTGACAACACCTCAGATCATCAGGTAGGATCAGGTACTCTTCTCAGCCCTCTGTGAACTCAGGTACTGTTCTCACTCTTCCTTTTAGGCAATTTCTCTTTCATCTCTGGTAGTTTCCTAATGTGTGTGCAACCAATCAGTTCTTTGAGAAGAATCTGCTTTGAGAAGCAAAGCAATGCTTTGCTTTGAGAAGCAAAGTAATCAAAGGGTTATGGAATACACTTTGTCAAGCTGTTGGGTTTTACGGAGAAAGATTGCTACTATGGTGAGTTTTAAAAGAATAACAGAATAAAAAGNGGACATGAGTTTGAGTAAACTGCAGGAGTTGGTGATGGACAGGGAGGCCAGGTGTGCTGCGGTTCATGGGGTTGCAAAGAGTCAGACATGACTGAGCAACTGAACTGAACTGGTGAACATCTAGCCTACAGAAAGGGTTCCCCAAACACAGCAATCTGAACAAAATGAAAAGGCAAGAAATATTCAGCAGGTAAAGGAAGTTGATAAATATCCACCAAACCAAACAAAAGAAGAGGAGATAGGGAGTCTACCTTAAAAAGAATTCAGAATAATGATAATAAAGATGATCCAAAATCTTGAAAACAAAATGGAGTTACAGATAAATAGACTAGAGACAAGGATTGAGAAGATGTAAGAAATGTTTAACAAGGACCTAGAAAAAATAAAGACAAGTCAATCAATAATGAATAATGCAATAACTGAGATCAAAAGCACTCTGGAGGGAACCAACAGTAGAATCACTGAGGCAGAAGAGAAGATAAATGAGGTGGAAGATAGAATGGTGGAAATAAATGAAGCAGAGAGGAAAAAGGAAAAAAAGAATTAAAAGAAATGAGGACAACCTCAGAGACCTCTGGGACAATGTTAAATGCCCCAACATTCGAATCATAGGTGTTCCAAAAGAAGATGACAGAAAAAAAAGGAATGAGAAAATACTTGAGAAGATAATGGTTCAAAACTTTCCTTAAATGGGAAAGGCAATAGCCACCCAAGTCCAAGAAACCCAGAGAGTCCCAAATAGGATAAACCCAAGGCAAAACACCCCAAGACACATATTAATCAAACTAACGAAGATCAAACACAAAGAGCAAATATTAATAGCAGCAAGGGAAAAGCAACAAATGATACACAAGTGGATCCTCATAAGGATAACAGCTGATCTTTTAATAGAAACTCTTCAGGCCAGCAGAGAATGGCAGGACATACTTAAAGTGATGAAAGAGAAAAACCAACAACCAAGATTACTGTACCCAGCAAGGATCTCATTCAGATATGAAGGAGAAATCAAAAGCTTTACAGACAAGCAAAAGCTGAGAGAATTCAGCACCACCAAACCAGCTCTTCAACAAATGCTAAAGGATCTTCTCTATACAGGAAACACAGAAAGGGTGTAAACTCTAACCCAAAACAACAAAGTAAATGGCAACGGGATCATATTTATCAATAATTACCTTAAATGTAAATGGGTTGAATGCCTCAACCGAAAGACAAAGACTGGCTGAATGGATACAAAAACAAGACCCCTATATATGCTGTCTACAAGAGACCCACCTCAAAACAAAGGACACATACAGACTGAAAGTGAAGGGCTGGAAAAAGATATTTTATGCAAATGGAGACCAAAAGTAAGCAGGAATAGCAATACTCATATCAGACAAAATAGACTTTGAAACAAAGACCATGAAAAGAGACAAAGAAGGACACTACATAATGATCAAAGAGTCAATCCAAGAAGAAAATATAACAAGTATAAATATATATGCACCCAACATAGGAACACCTCAATACATAAGGCAAATGCTAACAAGTATGAAAGGGGAAGTTAACAATAACACAATAACAGTAGGAGACTTTAATACCCCACTCACACCTACGGATAGATCAACCAAACAGAAAATTAGCAAGGAAACACAAGCTTTAAATGATACAATGGGCCAGTTAGACCTATATTGATATCTATAGACCTATTGATATCTATAGGACATTTCACCCCAAAACAATGAATTTCACCTTTTTCTCAATTGCACACGGAACATTCTCTAGGATAGACCACATCCTGGGCCATAAATCTAGCCTTGGTAGATTCAAAAAAATTGAAATGGGCCAGTTAGACCTATATTGATATCTATAGACCTATTGATATCTATAGGACATTTCACCCCAAAACAATGAATTTCACCTTTTTCTCAATTGCACACGGAACATTCTCTAGGATAGACCACATCCTGGGCCATAAATCTAGCCTTGGTAGATTCAAAAAAATTGAAATCATTTCAAGCATCTTTTCTGACCACAGTGCAGTAAGATTAGATGTCAACTACAGGAAAAAAAAAAAAACTATAACAAACATACGGAGGCTAAACAACATGCTTCTGAATAACCAACATCACAGAAGAAATCAAAGCAGAAATGAAAATATGCATATAAACAAATGAAAATGAAAACAAGACAACCCAAAACCGATGGGATTCAGTAAAACCAGTGCTAAGAGAAAGGTTCATAGCAATACAAGCTTACCTTAAGAAACAAGAGAAGCATCAAATAAATAACCTAACTTTACACCAAAACAACTAGAAAAAGAAGAAATGAAGAACCCTAAAGTTAGCAGAAGGAAAGAAATCATAAAAATCAGAGCAGATTATCTCAATACGTGCAGAAAAAGCCTCCGACAAAATTCAATACCCATTTATGATAAAAACTCTCCAGAAAGCAGGCATAGAAAGCAAGCACGTTGAGGCATCAGTTCAGTTCAGTTCAGTCACTCAGTCGTGTCCGACTCTTTGCGACCCCATGAATCACAGTACGCCAGGCCTCCCTCTTGCATTCCTATACACTAACAATGAGAAAACAGAAAGAGAAATTAAGGAAACAATTCCATTCACCGTTGCAATGAAAAAAATGAAATACTTAGGAATAAGTTTACCTAAAGAAACAAAACACCTATATAGAGAAAACTATAAAACACTGATGAAAGAAATCAAAGAGGACGCAAATAGATGGAGAAAGAAACCATGTTCATGGATTGGAAAAATCAATATAATGAAAATGAGTATACTACCCAAAGGAATCTATAGATTCAATGCAATCCCTATCAAATCAAAACACCTATATAGAGAAAACTATAAAACACTGATGAAAGAAATCAAAGAGGACGCAAATAGATGGAGAAAGAAACCATGTTCATGGATTGGAAAAATCAATATAATGAAAATGAGTATACTACCCAAAGGAATCTATAGATTCAATGCAATCCCTATCAAATTACCAATGGTATTTTTCACAGAACTAGAACAAATAATTTCACAATTTGTATGGAAACACAAAAAACCTAGAATAGCCAAATCAATCTTGAGAAAAAAGAATGGAACTGGAGGAATCAAGCTGCCTGACTTCAATACTACAAAGTTACATTCATCAAGACAGTATGGTACTGGTACAAAGACAGAAATATAGATCAATGGAACTAAATAGAAAGCCCAGAGATAAATCCACACACCTCTGGACACCTTATCTTTGACAAAGGAGACAAAAGTATACAATGGAGAAAAGACAATCTCTTTAGCAAGTAGTGTTGGAAAACTGGTCAACCACCTGTAAAAGAATGAAACTAGAACACTTTCTAACACCATACATAAAAATAAACTCAAAATGGATTAAAGATCTACATGTAAGACCAGAAACTATAAAACTCCTAGAGGAAAACATAGGCATAACACTCACTGACATAAATCATAGCAAGATCTTCTATGACCTACCTCCCAGAGTAATGGAAATAAAAGCAACAATAAACAAATGGGACCTAATTAAACTTAAAAGCTTTTGCACAACGAAGGAAACTATAAGTAAGGTGAAAGACAGCCTTCAGCATGGGAGAAAATCATAGCGAACAAAACAACTGACAAAGAATTAATCACCAAAATATACAAGCAGGTCATGCAGCTCAATTCCAGAAAAATAAATGACCCAATCAAAAAATGGGCCAAAGAACTAAATAGACATTTCTCTAAAGAAGGCACAATGATGGCTAACAAACACATGAAAAGATGCTCAACATCACTCATTATCAGAGAAATGCAAATCAAAACCACAATGAGGTACCATCTCATGCTGGTCAGAATGGCTGCCATCAAAAAGCCTACAACAATAAATGCTGGAGAGAGGGTGGAGAAAAGGGAGCCTGCTTACACTGTTGGTGGGAATGCAAACTACTACAGCCACTATGGAGAACAGGGTGGAGATTCCTTTAAAAAGTGGAAGTAGAACTGCTATACGAACCAGCAATCCCACTGCTGGGCATACACACTGAGGAAACCAGAATTGAAAGAGACACGAGTACCCCAATGTTCATTGCAGTACTGTTTATGACAGCTAGGACATGGAAGCAACCTAGATGTCCATTGGCAGATGAATCAATAAAAAAGTTGTGGTATATATATACAATGAAATATCACTCAGCTATTAAAAAGAACTCATTTGAGTCAGTTCTAATGAGGTGGAAGAAACTGGAGCCTATTATACAGAGTGAAGTAAGTCAAAAAGAAAAACACCAATACAGCACATTAATGCATATATATATATGGAATTTTGAAAGATGGTAATGACAACCCTATATGCAAGACAGCAAAAGAGACAAAAAGAACAGACTTTTTGCCTCAATGGGAGAAGGTAAGGGTGGGATGATTTGAGGGAATAGCATTGAAATAAGTATATTACCATATGTGAAATAGATGACCAGTCCAGGTTCAATGCATGAAACAGGGCACTCAAAGCTGGTGCACTGGGATGACCCTGAGGGATGGAATGGGGAGGGAGGTGGGAGGGGGATTTGGGATGGGGGAACACATGTACACCCATGGCTGATTCATGTCGGTGTATGGCAAAAAACATCACAATATTGTAAAGTAATTAGTCTCCAATTAAAATAAATTAATTTTTAAAAAGAGAAATCTGAATGAGAATCTTGCTGGGTAGAGTATTCTTGGTGGTAGGTTCTTTCCTTTCATCACTTAAATATGTCATGCCATACCCTTCTGGCTTGTAGAGCTTCTGTTGAGAAATTAACCAATAGCCTGATGGGAGATTCCTTGTATATTATCATTTTTTCCTTGTTGCTTTTAATATTTCATCTCTGTCTTTAATTTTTGTCAGCTTGATTACTATGTATCTTGGTGTGTTCCTCCTTGAGTTTAGCCTGCATGGGACTCTCTGTGCTTCCTGGACTTGGTTGACTATTTACTTTCCCATGTCAGGGAAGTTTTCAGCTATTATCTCTTCAAATATTTTGTCAGGTCCTTTCTCTCTCTCTTCCTTTTCTGGGATCCTTATAATGCAAATATTGGTGTGTTTAATGTTGTCCCAGAGATCTCCTACGGGGAAAGTAATGGCAACCCACTCCAGTAGTCTTGCCTTGAAAATCTCATGGATGGGAGAGCCTGGTAGGCTGCAGTCTGTGGGGTCACTAAGAGTCGGACACAACTGAGCAACTTCACTTTCACTTTTCAGTTTCATGCACTGGAGAAGGAAATGGCAACCCACTCCAGTGTTCTTGCCTGGAGAATCCCAGGGATGCCGGAGCCTGGTGGGCTGCCGTCTATGGGGTTGCACAGAATCGGACACAACTGAAGCGACTTAGCAGCAGCAGAGATCTCCTAGGCTGTATTCATTTTTTCATTCTTTTTTTTTTTTTTTTAATTCTGTTCTACAGCAGTGATTTCCACCATTCTGTCCTCTAGGTCACTTATCTGTCCTTCTGCCAGAGTTATTCTGCTATTGATTCCTTCTAGTGTATTGTTCATCTCTGTTGGTTTGTTCTTTACTCCCTCTAGGTCTTTGGTAAGCCTTTCTTGCATCTTCTCCATTCTGTTCTGAGATCCTCGATCATCCTTACTATCATTATTCCGAATTCTTTTCCTGAAAGGTCACATGTCTTCACTTCATTTATTTGTTTTTCTGGGGTTTTATATTATCCCTTCAACTGGGATGTAGCTTTTTTTTTTTTT
>SJYT01047366.1:0-55696 GCA_006410635.1 Cephalophus harveyi
TCAGTTCAGTCACTCAGTCATGTCTGACTCTTTGCAACCCCATGAACCACAGCACACCAGGCCTCCCTGTCCAGCACCAACTTCTGGAGTCCACCCAAACCTATGTCCATTGAGTCGCTGATGCCATCCAACCATCTCATCCTCTGTTATCCCCTTTTCCTCCTGCCCTCAATCTTACCAGCATCAGGGTCTTTTCAAATGAGTCAGCTCTTTGCATCAGGTGGCCAAAGTATTGGAGTTTCAGCTTCAACATCAGTCAGAGACACTACTTTACTGACAAAGGCCCATCTAGTCAAAGTTATGGTTTCTCCAGTAGTCATGTATGGATGTGAGAGTTGGATCATAAAGAAAGCTGAGCACTGAAGAATTGATGCTTTTGAACTATAGTGTTGGAGAAGACTCTTAGGAATCCCTTGGACTGCAAGGAGATCCAACCAGTCCATCCTAAAGGAGATCAGTCCTGGGTGTTAATTGGAAGGACTGATGATGAAGCTGAAGCTCCAATACTTTGGCCACCTGATGCGAAGAGCTGACTCATTGGAAAAGACCCTGACGCTGGAAAAGATTGAAGGCAGGAGGAGAAAGGGACGACGGAGGATGAGATGGCTGGATGGCATTACTGACTCGACACAGATGGAATTGAGCAAGCTCTGGGAGTTGGTGATGGACAGGGAAGTCTGACATGCTCTAGTCCAAGGGGTCATAAAGAGTCAGACATGACTGAGTGACTGAACTGATATTAATGAGAAACCAACCAGGAGATAGAAATCTTACAATAATTTGGACAGGAAAAGTTTAGTATAAAGAATTACTAACCATAGCATGGAATTAGAGTAACAGAGGATTGGCTAGAAATGAATACAGATAATTCTAAATAACATAAGAGCAGGTGATGTAGAGTACAGATACTAACCCCATGGCTGAGACAGAGTTCCCAACCAAAAGCCTGATCATTTGTAAGGACTGAGATCCATAACTCATTGGCAAGTAAATAGCTGTGACTCTGGGTGGTGAAGGCATTCACTGAAGCTACAAAACTGCCTGAGCTGGTGCTGGTGTAAGCTGTTCAGAGGAGGCACCAGTCTACCTCACTCTGTTCACCAGGTGTTATAGAAGCCTAGCACTACAGAACCCGGCAGTGTTGCAAGAGCTTGACACTGCAGAAATCATATGCACTCCAATATCCTGCCTATAGCAATTTACCTGATTCTAAAAGAGAAATCCCTTTGTTTTCCAGTGACCCTCCAGTGTACTCTATTGATAAAGCATTGCTTCATGACAGCTGACAAAGGAGATAGTTTACAGGGCCCAGATCTAGGATCACAGAGTCCAATATGGATAGGAATTTGGACCTGAGAAACTAAATTCTTAATTTGTACATTGGTATATGTAGTATAATTTTGCAAACTTCTGAGTTAATTTTAGTGTTTTGTGAAGCTGTTTTCTAAAGTAAATTAATGGGCAGCATCTATTAAGAAAGGTGAGAGAAATAAAAGAATGTAATAGAATGTAAATGTCCATTTATCAAGTTATGAGAGACTAGTAGAAAATATTGGGTAATATCTGGCAAGAGCTCAAAAACATCAAAATCAGTGATACATATCAGTGAAATATTACTATGAACATATTTTAAATAAAAAGTTGAATAGGCCAGGAAAATCATGGATGACTAGCACCCCGCCCCCGACACACTCATGCATACATATATATTTTAACTTTAATGTTAATGAAACTTTAAAACTGAATTTCATGTGTGAATGCATATCTATAGTAAGATATTGAATCAAACTATCATTACACATGGTAAATTAACCTCAGAGAGTCATTGAAACTTGTGGAATAGTAAATGATAGCAGCAAATTGTCATTTAGTATCATCAATGATGTTTGGTCTTTTCCAGATGAGTTTACATCCATTCAAGTGTAAAAGTGAAATACTTTCATAGTTGACTAATGTTTCCCTCTTTCTCATTCATTTTTTATATTTATTTATTTATTAAAATATTTATTGCAGTGTAATTGATATACAATGTTGTATCACTTTCAGGTGATAGGTACAAATACCTATATCCACTCTTTTTAAGATTCTTTTTCCATATAGGCCATTACAGAGTATTGAGTAGAATTCCTATGTGATATGGTATATACTTATTAGTTATTAATTTTAAATTAGTAGTATGCATGTGTCAACTCCAGTCTTCCAATTTATCCCTCTCCCCTTTAGCCTCAGGAACCATAAGTTTATTTTCTACATATTTTATAGATAAGTTCATTTGAAGCCTTTTTTGAGATTCCACATAAAAACAATATCATATTTGTCTTTCTCTTTCTAACCTACTTCACTCAGTATGAGAATCTGTAGGTCCCATTCATGTTTGCTGTAAATGGCATTATTTAGTTCTCTTTTATGGCTGAGTAATATTCTATTGCATATATGTACCACATTCTTTATAGTTTAACTTTATGGCAGTAGAATCTGTGTTAATAAGTCCTTGAATACATGATCTAAAGTAACTTTGAAAGATAGCATTTTCCAAAGTTACTTATCACTTGACAAAAAAAAAATTCCAAGAAAACTAGTTATGCAAACTTCTATATAGGGCTCTTAATCCTCATAAATAATATATTGTAAATAAAGTGCTACATTCATAATTCCATTTATGCTTTCAATTTAACTGTGCTTACAGAAGTCCTAAAAAAATACTGCATTTCCTAACCTCCTGAAGTCCACTCTGCTGTATTTAACACTTTGGACAAAACACATTTTTTTTTTAAAGATAAAGCACAAATTAGCACCTTATCAAGCTTTCACTATGTTCTACTATAATTCTATGAAAAACTTGTGATTGCAGATTCTTTTTATCAACTCTATCTCAATGTTAACTCCAACTTTAAAATCTCTCTTTTAATTTAAAATACAGTCATTTCTAAAAACAAGAGTGCTATTCTACTACTCTCTGTATGGCCTTGGATCATACTTAATCCCTCTAAACACTTTACTATTCTTACCTAGATGATAGAGGTAATAACTCCTTCATAGTGTCATTATCAGTGTTAACTGAGGCAATATATTCAATACATCTAAGAATCTTAGTCAAGTGCTTCACATAAATTTAGTGTTTATTATATAACTACTATGATGATGAGGCTGAAAATATACAGTTGAATGGGAATTTGGAATTTAGAAAAAAATTATTGCACTTACTAAAAGCAAACATATCATATTGGCACCAAGGATTAAGAGAATTCATGTTGATAAACATTTCTCAAACTTATTATTGGAAGGAATGATACCAGTCACACTGATATTATTTGTTCATTTTATTTTAAATTCAGTTGATCTTTCAGAACTTAGAAATGAGAATATGGATGTGATACATAGTAATTTTCTATCCCCACATCCAATTTTAAAATATTTTTCATGAAAGGAAAAATAAGATGAAGCAAAATGTTCATAAGAGGAACTAGATTGGCCATAAAAAACTTAATCTGTATCATATTCACTTCAGATGTGTATAAGAGACAGTACCAAGGGAACATTTCATGCAAAGGTGGGCACTATAAAGGAAAGAAATGGTATGGACCTAACAGAAGCAGAAGACAGGAACTAGATTGGCCATAAAAAACTTAATCTGTATCATATTCACTTCTGAAAGAGAGAACTTAAAAACTTAAAAAAGTAATATCCTAAAGTTGAGTAAGGTCCTCAATTAAAATCTTTCAGAGGAAGAACTATATGCATGAGCTCTCTTATACTTAATGTGTTGAAATCAAAGATAATGAAAAGATATATGTGGGAGTATAATCACTTTAAGCCAACCTAGTAATACAAAACATTTATAATCAGATGAATTATAGGGTGAAGACTCCCTTTATGATATTTTTCACCATAGGAACTCATCAGCTAGGTCTTTTCTTATGCTATTTAAACTTTGATGAATATTTAAGTCGGTCTATCATCTTTATACTGATGCATAACTGACTTATAATATTGTAGTTTTAGGTGTATAACAGAGTTATTCAACAGTTTTATATATTACAAATGATTGCCATGATAAGGCTGGCTACCATCTGTCACCATCCAAAGTTATTATAATATTATTGACTACATTCCTATAAGGTACTTTTTAGCCATATGACTTCTTGAAATATTTTGTGACTTTGAAGTTTGTACCTCTTTATCTTCCCCACTTACTTCATTCATCCCACCACACCATTCTCTGGAAACCACAAATTTTTTACTGTATCTGTGAGTCTGTTTATGCTCTGTTCAGTTTGTTCATTTGTATTTTTAGATATCAAATATAAGTGAAATCATATAGTATTTGTGTTTCTCACTTTGACTTGTTTCACTTAGCAAAATACCCTCTATGTCCATCCATGTTGTAGCAAAGGCAAGATATCATCAATTTTATCTGTGTAATATTCTGTTGCACATATATAGCACATCTTCTTGATCCTAGTAATGGACACTTAGGTTGCTTCTGTAGCCTGGTTATTGTAAATAATGCTGCAGTGAACACTGGGGTGCATACATCTTCCCAAATTAATGGTTTTGTTTTCTTCAGAAAAATACCCAGAAGTGGAAGCTGAATTGAACGGTAGTTCTAATTTTATTTTTTTCAGAAACCTTCTTATTGTTTACCATACTGGCTATATCAATTTACATTCCCCCATCAACAGTGCACAAGAGTTCCCTTTTCTCAACATCCTTACCGTCATGTTATTTGTTATCTTTCTGATAATAGCCAGTGTGACAGATGAGACGTGATATCTCATTGTGATATTTTTGCCTCTTCATCAGTGACGTCGAGCATCTTTTTGTTTGTCTGTTAACCTGTTTGCATATCCTCTTTTTAAAAATGTCTGTTCCAGTAATCTTCCTGTCTTTTACGACTCGATTGCTGTTGTTGTTGTTTTAGTTCTGAGTTGTGAGGGTTTTTTTAAAAAGTATTTTCAATATTAATCCTTTATAAAATGAATCATTTACATTTTTTTTCATTTGGTAGGCAACTTTTTCATTTTGTTAAAAGTTTCCTTCGCTGTGCAAAAGCTTTTTAGTTTGATGTAGTCCCATTTGTTTCTTTTTGTGATCTTTTTTATTGCATGAGGAGACATATCAAAAAAATTGCTAAGACTGATGTCAAAAAGCATACTGTTTTCCTCTAGGAGTTTTATGATTTTAGTTCTTTCATATGATTCTCTAATCCATTCCAAGTTTATTGCATATGATATGAGAAAATAGTCCAATCTGACACTTTAGATGTAGCTGTCTGCTTTTCTCAACAACATTTTGAAGAAGACAAGTTTTATCCATTGTACATTCTAAAATCTTATGTGTAGATTAGTCGACAATATAAATATGAGTTTATTTCTGTGGTCTCAAGTCTGTTCCATTGATTTGTGTGTCTATTTTGTACCAGTACCATAGTGTTTTGGTTAATGTAGCTTTGTAGTACAGTTTTAAATCAAGTATGATACTTCCAGCTTTGTCCTGCCTCAAAATTGTTTTGGCCTTTCAGAATTTTTTGTGTTGCCATACAAGTTTTAGAATTATTTGTTGTAACTCTGTGATACATGCCACTGGAATTTTGATAGGGATTGCATTGAATCTGTAGATTGTCATGGGTAGTACGGTGATTTTAACAATATTAATTCTTCTAATCCAGAATCATAGTATATCTTCCCAATTGTTTGTGTTATATTCAATTTCTTTTACCAGGGCTTATAATTTTCTGAGTACAACTCTTTTACCTTTTGGGTTAGATTTATTCCTAGGTATTTTATTCTTTATGATGCAAATGTAAATGCATCTTCCTTAATTTCTCTTTATGATAGTACATTTGTATTGTACAAAAACATAAAATATTTCTGTACATTAATTTTAGTTCTTGCAACTTTGTTAAATTCATTTATTAGTTCTAACAGTCTTTGTGTGGCATCTTAAGAATTTTCTATATATAGTATCATGGTGGCTCAGCTGGTAAAGAATTGCCTGCAATGTGGGAGACCCTGGTTTGATCCCTGGGTTGGGAAGATCCCCTGGAGAAGGGAAAGTCTACCCACTTCAGTATTCTGGCCTGGAGAATTCCACAGAGTGTATAGTCCATGGGGTCACAAAGGGTTGGTCACAATTGAGCGACTTTCACTTTCATCTACAAGCAGTGACAGTTTTACTACTTGCTTCCCAATGTGGATTCCTTTTATTTTTTTGTCTGATTACTGTGGCTAGAACTTCCAAAACTGTGTTGAATAAAAATGGCAAGAGCAGGCATTCTTGTCTTAATTTTTATCTTAGTGAGAGATTTTCACCATTGAGTGTGATGTTGGCTGTAAATATGTCATATATGGAATGTTGAAATACGTTCCCTTTATACCTACTTTGTTGAGAGTTTTTATTATAAATGCCTGTTGAATTTTGTCTTCTTTCTTAAGCACAAGTTTTCCTATGAATGGGATGACAGAAAAGAGGTCTTAGATTGTGGTCACTTAGTCCTGATTAGAAGGCCCTTGAACTCTTTGCAGAGGTAAGCTTTTGCTGGTTTTTATGGAAGCAGGCACAACAATCACATATTCAAATAAACTCACCTTTGTACAAGTCAGTTGTTTCCCCACCACTTTGCCACATCTATGCATTTCCCTCTACCTCATCTTCACATAACAGTACATTTTAGGCAGCAACCGTTAAGCCCAACAAAGTATATATAGACTGCACACGTGTTCAAATACTTCAGTCATGTCCGACTCTTTGCAACCCCATGGACTATAGACCACCAGGCTCATATCCACAGGATTTACAAAAGTAATTGTGGTTTTGGACTGTTGTCAGGGAACATTTAATAGGAGGATTCCTGCATGCTGTTTTCTATTTCTCAAGGATTCTCTGTTCCTTATCAGTTCCTATTTCAAGAACGAGTAGAGTTGCATGCAGTTCTCAGGACTGAGGTCATAGGATGAGACATGCAGTGACTCTTTTCAGCATCAGCGACCTTGTATGTATTAGACTATCCATACTGTGGCTATTGATAAAATTTCATTCTGTGTAATAGCTGAGTAATCATCTTACTAAAGATGTAAGCCTGCATTTCTGCTAATAAAATACCCTTGCTCCATCAGAGCTTGGGTCCCATGTCTTTCTTTCTTTCTCTCTTTCTCTCTTCCTCCCTTACTCCCTCCAGCTCTCTCTTTCACTTTCTTATTGTCGACTCCAGACCAACAGGTTCCAGTCCATTAAAGGGCCCCAACAGACTGTGAGTTTTAAATCATTATAACTAGGCTCAAACACATCTTTATTAATCAAAATAGGAACCATTACAATCAACACATTTTAGACAAAGAGAAATAAGTTTGTTCATTCCAGTAGCATAAAAATCTGTGCTTCAGGATTCAACCAACTCTTGGAAAGCATTTTGTGCCTCCTGCGGGTTGTGGAAGCATATTCCCTGCAAAAAATTTTCGAGATACTTGAAGAAGTGGTAGTCAGTGAGAAGGTGAATATGATGGATGAAGCAAAACTTTGTCGTCCAATGCATTCAATGTTTGAAGCATTGGTTGTGCCATGTGAGGTCAGGTGTTGTTGTGCAGAAGAATTGGGCCCTTTCTGTTGACCAATGTTGGCTGCAACAATTGCAGTTTTTGGTGCATCTCATCGATTTGCTGAGCATACTTCCTAGACATAATGGTTTCACTGGGATTCAGAAAGCTGCAGTGGATCAGATGGGCAGCAGACTAACAAACAGTGACTGTGACCATTTTGGGGTGCAAGTTCAGCTTTGGGAACTGCTTTGTAGCTTCTTCTCAGTGAACTGATCACTGAACTGGTCATCTCTAGTTGTCATATACAACCCACTTTTCGTTGCACATCACAATTCAATCAAGAAATGGCTCACTGTTGTTGAGTAGGATAGAAGAAGATGGCATTTCCAAATATGACTTTTTTTT
Source organism: Cephalophus harveyi (assembly GCA_006410635.1). Lineage (NCBI taxonomy): Eukaryota > Metazoa > Chordata > Mammalia > Artiodactyla > Bovidae > Cephalophus > Cephalophus harveyi. The sequence goes on from SJYT01047366.1 coordinate 7,941, forward strand.
TTTAGTCAGTTCATAAGGCACTCACTTATGAAGTCTTCACCTTTCCACTTTGCTTCAAATGCTGAATGACCCTAAAATGGTCTACGTTGAGTTCTTCAGCAACTTCTCATGTAGTTGTAAAAGAATTAGCTTTGATGATTCCTCTCAATTGGTTATTGTCAAGTTTTGATGGCTGGCCACTGTACTCCTCATCTTCAAGGCTCTGTTTCCTTTGCAAAACTTCTTGAATCAACATACAGTCTTTGAGCACTATATGATACGTTCGTCAGCAGTTTCTGGGCCAAATGTATTATTGATGTTGGGAGTTATCTTTGCTGCTTTACAACCCGTTTTGAACTTGAGTAAGAAAATCACTTGAATTTGCCTTTGGTCTAGCATCATTTTCATAGTCTAAAGTAAATATAACAAGCAGAAACTAATAAGTCATTAGAAAAAGAAAAACAAGAAATGTACATGAAAGTGATGTATAATATAGTCACATTTATTTAAGAATGTATTCCAATATCAAGTGGCAAATTTCAGCAATGTAGAATTGAAATGACTTTTGCACCAAACTAATAATTCAATCAAAAAGGCTTATTTTATATCTTATTTAATATATTGAAGAAAATTCTGTGCTTATTAGGTGAAGTCACTCAGTCGTGTCCGACTCTTTGCGACCCTGTGGACTGGCCGTCCATGGGATTCTCCAGGCAAGAATACTGGAGTGGATTGCCATTTCCTTCTCCAGGGGATCTTCCTGACCCAGGGATCGAACCCAGGTCTCCCGCACTGGAGGCAGATGCTTTAACCTCTGAGCCACCAGGGAAGCCCATGCTTATTAGATGAACCTTTTATTTATGATAGAGATGTTAACAGTAGAAACTCTCATATGCATTATGGTGAATAAATTGGCCTAATAAAAAATAACTTGCTATTTATATAACAAGTAGACATATTTTTTATATCAGCTAAACATTTTATATCTGTTCATTTCCAAGGCAAACTATTCAATATCACGGTAATCCAAGTCTATGCCCTGACCAGTGATGCTGAAGAAGTTGAAGTTGAACAGTTCTATGAAGACCTATAAGATCTTCTAGAAGTTAGTTAAATCACTCAGTCGTGTCCGACTCTTTGTGACCCCCTGAACTGTAGCCCACCAGGCTTCTCCATCCATAGGATTCTCCAGGCAAGAATACTGGAGTGGGTTGCCATTTCCTTCTCCAGGGAAGATCTTCTAGAACTAACACCCAAAAAAGATGTCCTTTTCATTATAAGGGACTGGAATGCAAAAGTAGGAAGTCAAGAAACACCTGGAGTAACAGGCAAATTTGGCCTTGGAATGCGGAATGAAGCAGGGCAAAGACTAATAGAGTTCTGCCAGAGGACACATTGGTCATAGCAAACACCCTCTTCCAACAACACAAGAGAAGACTCTACACATGGACATCACCAGATACTCGACACCAAAATCAGATTGATTATATTCTTTGCAGCCAAAGATGGAGAAGCTATATACAGTCAACAAAAATAAGACTGGGAGCTGACTGTGGCTCAGATCATGAACTCCGTATTGCCAAATTCAGACTGAAACTGAAGAAAGTGGAGTAAAAAACGAGACCATTCAGGCATGACCTAATATGTATGAGTGTTTGTGTGTTTTCCTTGTCTATATTTGCTAATGATTAACATAGTATACCACTGAATGACAAATACTTATAAAAGTAAAAGATATTTTCTTTTCCTTCTATAATTCCCAGGCATTATGCAGATAAATTGTCATTATTTAATTTTTTATTTCTGAGCAATGACAAAGAAACAATTTATTTTATATTTAAGAAGAAAAGGGAGAAAAAAAAGAGAAAAACTCCCCACTACCCAAATTTCGATTTACCTCACAAATTTATGTTAATATAGTTGACTTAACATACACCAAGTGTATTTTGGAAGGAAATGGCATGCAAGGTTTATTAAATTTGCAGTTTTCTCTGTGTTCAGATATAGCTTCCCTAAACCATTTCCCCCTGCAGCATGATACACATGTACTTTACTTTAATACATGAAAAGGCAAATGCTGGAAAAATTTTTGGTGCTTTGAATGGAATTTATTAATAGTATATATAACTTTGGTTACAGCATGATATGAATACATTTTTGATGTCACTTTGCAAAGAGATACCGTTTTCAGTTCAGCTAAGTTCAGTCACTCAGTCATGTCCAACTCTTTGCTTACCCCATGGACCTCAGCACGCCAGGCCTCCCTGTCCATCACCAACTGCTAGAGATTACTCAAACTCATGTCCACTGATGTCATCTAACCATCTCATCCTCTGTTGTCCCCTTCTCCACCTGCCTTCAATCTTTCCCAGCATCAGGGTCTTTTCAAATGAGTCAGTTCTTTGCATCAGGTGCCAAAGTATTGGAGTTTCAGCTTTAGCATCAGTCCTTCCAATGAATATTCAGGACTGATCTCATTTAGGATGGACTGGTTGGGTCTCCTTGCAGTCCAAGGGATTCTGAAGAGTCTTCTCCAACACCACAGTTTAGAAGCATCAATTCTTCACCCCTCAGCTTTCTTTATACTCTAACTCTCACATCCATATGTGATTAATGGAAAAACCATAGATTTGACTAGATGGACCTTTGTTGGCAAGCAATGCCTCTGTTTTTTAATATACTGCCTAGGTTGGTCATAGATTTCCTTTAAGAAGCAAGCATCTTTTAATTTTATGGCTGCAGTCACCATCTATGGTGATTTTGAGCTCAAAAAAATAGTCTCTCACTGTTTTCATTGTTTCTCCATCTATTTGCCATGAAATGATGGGACTGATGCCATGATCTTAGATTCCTGAATGCTGAGTTTTAAGCCAACTTTTTCACTCTCCCCTTTCACTTTCATCAAGAGGCTCTTTAGTTATGCACTTTCTGCCATAAGGGTGGTATCATCTACATATCTGAGGTTATTGATAGTTCTCCTGGCAATCTTGATTCCAGCTTGTGCTTCATCCAGTCCAGCATTTCACATGATGTACTCTGCATATAAGTTAAATAAGCAGGGTGACCATATACAGCCTTGACGTACTCCTTTCCTAATTTGGAACCAGTCTGTTCCATCTCCAATTCTTACTGTTGTTTCTGGACCTGCATACAAATTTCTCAGGAGGCAGGTAAGGTGGTCTGGTATTCCCATTTCTTTCAGAATTTTCCACAGTTTGTTGTGATCCACGTAGTCAAAGGCTTTGGCATAGTCAATAAAGCAGAAGTAAATATTTTTCTGGAACTCTTGCTTTTTCGATTGATCCAACAAATGTTGGTAATCTGATCTCAGTTTTTCTGCTTTTTCTAAATCCAGCTTGAACATCTGGAAGTTCATGGTTCATGTACTGTTGAAACCTGGCTTGGAGAATTTTGAGCATTAGTATGTGAGATGAGTGCAATTGTCAGGTAGTTTGAGTATTCTTTGGCATTACCTTTCTTTGGGACTGGAATGAAAACTGACCTTTTCCAGTCCTGTGGCCGCTACTGAGTTTTCCAAATGTGCTGGCATATTGAGTGCAGCACTTTCACAGCATCATCTTGAGATATCCAACCTGGAATTCCATCACCTCCACTATCTTTGTTCATAGTGATGCTTTCTAAGGCCCACTTGACTTCACATTCCAGGATGTCTGTCTCTAGCTGAGTGATCACATTATCATGGTTATCTGGGTTGTGAAGATCTTTTTTGTAGAGTTCTTCTGTGTATTCTTGCCATCTCTTCTTAATATCTTCTCCTTCTGTTAGGTCCATACCATTTCTGTCCTTTACTGTGCCCAACTTTGTATGAAATGTTCCCTTGGTATCTCTAATATTATTTTTTTTTTCTAATATAAATTTATTTAATTGGAGGTCAATTACTTTATAATATTGTGTTGGTTTTGTCTAATATTCTTGAAGATATCTCTAGTCCTTTCCATTCTATTGTTTTCCTCTATTTATTTGCATTGATTGCTGAGGAAGGCTCTCTTATCTCTCCTTGCTATTCTTTGGAACTCTGCTTTCAAATGGGCATAGATTTCTTTTTCTCCTTTGCTTTTAGCTTCTCTTCTTTTCACAGCAAAGAGATATTGTTTCACCCTTTATCAAGTAGATGAAGATCAAGTGAAGTGAAAGTCACTTAGTTATGTCCGACTTTATGACTCCATGGAATATACAGCCCATTGAATTCTGCAGGCCAGAATACTAGAGTGGGTAGCTGTTCCCTTCTCCATGGGATCCTCCCAATCCAGGGATTGAACCCAGGTCTCCTGCATTGCAGGCACATTCTGTACCAGCTGAGCCATGAGGGAAGCCCAAGAATTTGGAGTGGGTAGCCTATCCCTGCTCCAGCAGATCTTCCTGACCTAAGAATCGAACTGAGATCTCCTCCATTGCAGGTGCCAAAATACATCATTATTATGATGTTTAAATGGATTATTTGAATTTATATGATATGAAAAATACGTTAAATTAAGCCATACATTTGTATATAATAAATATATTTGTATGCAGAAATATATTTTAATATTTTTTATGGAAACAGTCTTCCTTGTCTACAAAGCAAATTGCAAATTCCTTTTTGTCTCTCTTTTAATCCATCTAGTGAATAACAATCTTTCATATGTCTTTGTCATGGAAATGTTTTTATATTAAAGAAGATAAGCTAAAATACAAAATTATGTACAGTTTTATATCAAGAAAAATAAAATTACCAGTTAACATATAAATTAGAATTCAAGACTCTATACATCACCTATTTCTCTTTGTCTATTAAACATCTGTCTCTTATACACATCTAGATGTGTATAAGAGACAGACACAATGATGCTTTTGAACTGTGGTGTTGGAGAAGACTCTTGAGAGTCCCTTGGACTGCAAGGAGATCCAACCAGTCCATCCGGCTGGACGATGTTGAAGTTGAAACTCCAAAACTTTGGCCACCTATGTGGAGAGCTGACTCATTTGAAAAGACCCTGATGCTGGGAAAGATTGAGGGCAGGAGGATAAGGGATGGCAGAGGATGAGATTCTTGGATGGCATCACCGACTCAATGGACATGGGTTTGGGCAGACTCCGGGAGTTGGTGATGGACAAGGAGGCCTGGCGTGCTGCAATTCATGGAGTCACAAAGAGTCGGACACAACTGAGAGACTAAACTAGACTATACTGAAACATTTTATTTATTTAAGCTTTATTGGAGTGTCTTAGCAGCAGTAGCATAGTTAAACAGCAATGTTGAATTATTCAGGTGTCCACCAAAGTGAGTCAGTTGTACATATACATATTTATTGTTGTGTTGTTCAGCTGCTAAGTTGTGTCCAAGTCTTTGCAACCCCATAAACTGCAGCACTCCAGGCTTCCCTGTTCTTCACTATCTCCTGCAGTTTACTCAAACTCATGTCCATTGAATCAGTTATAGCATCCAACCATCTCATCCTCTGTCACTCCCTTCACCTCCTGCCTTCAATCTTTCCCCGCACTGGGTTTTTTCCACTGAGTTAGCTCTTCACATCTGGTGGCCAAAGTATTGGAGCTTCAGATTCAGCACCAGTTTTTCCAGTAAATATTCAGGGTTGATTTCCTTTGACTTATTCAATATCCTTGATGTCCAAGGGACTCTCAAGGGTCTTTTCCAGCATCACAGTTTGCAAGCATCAATTCTTCGGCACTTAGCCTTCTTTACGGTCCAACTCTCACATCCATACATGACTAGTGAAAAACCATAGCTTCAACTATATGGACCTTTGTTGGTAAAGTTATGTCTCTGCTTTTTAATACACTGTCTAGGTTTTTCACAGTTTTTCTTCAAGGAGCAAGCATATTAATTTCATGGATGTGGTCACTGTCTGCAGTGATTTTGGAGCCCAAGAATATAAAATCTGTCACTGCTTCCACTTTCCCCCGTTTTATTTGCCATGAAGTAACAGACCAGAAGTCATGTATACACATTTATTTTAGATTCCTTTTCAATATATTTCATTATGAAGTATTGAGTAGAGTTCCTTGTGCTATACAGTAGCTTCTTATTAGTTATCTGTTTCATGTAATATGTAGAAAACATTCTCATGGTTGCCATGGGGGAAAAGGGGAGGGAGGATAAAGTGAGATATTGGGATTTATAGATATATACTACTATATATAAAATAGAACCTATCATACTGAAATTAACTAGTGCTATGGGCTGAATGTTTATAGCCCATGAAAAATTCATATTCTGAAATCTTAACCTCCCGTATATTTTGAGGTGGGACTTTTGGTAGGTAATTAGGATTAGATGATACAATTAATCTACTCTGCATGGTACTTGATATAACATAAAAGCATAATATAGTTTAGCTATTATTCTAGAAGGTAAGGGTAACATGAGGCAGCTTGCTCATTTAATCCTAGATACTGGAAGTGATCTAATGAACAATTGTCTATTTTTATATTTGTCAAAGTATTCTCTTTCAGGGCTTCCCAGGTGGCATAGTGGTAAAGAACCCACCTGCCAATGCAGGAGGAGCAAGAGAAGCAGGTTCAATCCCTGGGTCGGGAAGATCCTCTGGAGCAGAAAATGGCAACCCACCCTAGTATTCTTGCCTAGAAAATTTCATGGACAGAGGAGCCTGGTAGGCTACAGTCCATGGGGTTGCAAAGAGCTGGACAAAACTTAGTGACTTAGCATGTATGGATGCAAGGGTCCAATAAAATTTGTCCAGATTTTGTTAAGTATATTGATAATTTTTCCCACTTGTAACCACAATAAGGTCACGACTAAACATAGAGGGCAGAGGTGTGGACTGGACAGGCCCCAGTACTAATAATATATTTATATAATGATAATTACGAATAACTGGCATGAAAGAAATAAATTAAACAATGCCCCCATGGAATTATATGTTTATTTAATAATTTTGTCAAAATTAAAATACACAGGATTTCAACATTTGAAAGGTCTTCTGAGCATTTGCTCAATATTTTTCTCATAGAAACAACTATATAAAATGATTAATCATTTCTATAGCTAAAATGTATAAGGCACTTTTTTACGTACCAACTGATTTACATGGATTTTTTTTATTTAGACTTAACAACAGACTTGGAGAAGGAAATGGCAACCCACTCCAGTGTTCTTGCTTGGAGAATCCCAGGGACAGAGGAGCCTGGTGGGCTGCCGTCTATGGGGTCGCACAGAGTTGGACATGACTGAAGCGACTTAGCAGCAGCAGCAGCAGCAACAACAACAGACTTATATGTGAAAGTGAAAGTGAAGTTGCTCAGTCCTGTCTAACTCTTTGCGACCCCGTGGATTGTAGCCTACCAGGCTCCTCCCTCCATGGGATTCTCCAGGCAAGAGTACTAGAGTGGGTTGCCATTCATTTCATTCTCCAGTGGATCTTCCCGACCCAGGGATCGAACTCGGGTCTCCTGCATTCAAGGCAGACGCTTTAACCTCTGAGCCACCAGGGAAGCCCTGACAGACTTAAAAGGATGGTCTAATTAACTGGTTATATGGTTATAGTTATCCATTCCATTTATAAGATGAGGAAACTAAGGCTCTAATAACTTAAGCAGCTCAAAGAAGGAAATCCAAATGGAAGACTATTTTGCCTAACTTTGAAGCTACGTTATTTCTAGTTTTTACCTATTTCACCCAATTTCTTCTCTGTTTATCTTGAGGAAGGTTTTAGATTTTCCCACAAAACCTTTTTAACCTATAAAAGAGAAACTTTGACTGACTTAACTTCTTTCATTTTATTTTTTCAAAGTATTAACTTTTGAAGGCCAGGACTGTACCTTAAGCTCTAAGAGCTTTAGGCAATGGCCCTTGCTGGAGAAGCCTAAGGAATAATACCTGACTCATTCTTTAATTTGCATACAAGAAAGACTAGGGCTGTCACTGAATCACTTTGCAAGAGTTCTGGTTGGGCTAACAAAGTCAAAGCCTCTTCAAACCTGGCACTAGAGTGGGATTTGCCAACATAATTAAGATCTTTGGAAACAGTCTTTTTCAGAGTACCTCTGCCACTCAGAGAGGTATTTCTTTTTACTTGTTTGTGTATGTATGAGTGTTTGTGTGTTTTCCTTGTCTATATTTGCTAATGATTAACATAGTATACCACTGAATGACAAATACTTATAAAAGTAAAAGATATTTTCTTTTCCTTCTATAATTCCCAGGCATTATGCAGATAAATTGTCATTATTTAATTTTTTATTTCTGAGCAATGACAAAGAAACAATTTATTTTATATTTAAGAAGAAAAGGGAGAAAAAAAAGAGAAAAACTCCCCACTACCCAAATTTCGATTTACCTCACAAATTTATGTTAATATAGTTGACTTAACATACACCAAGTGTATTTTGGAAGGAAATGGCATGCAAGGTTTATTAAATTTGCAGTTTTCTCTGTGTTCAGATATAGCTTCCCTAAACCATTTCCCCCTGCAGCATGATACACATGTACTTTACTTTAATACATGAAAAGGCAAATGCTGGAAAAATTTTTGGTGCTTTGAATGGAATTTATTAATAGTATATATAACTTTGGTTACAGCATGATATGAATACATTTTTGATGTCACTTTGCAAAGAGATACCGTTTTCAGTTCAGCTAAGTTCAGTCACTCAGTCATGTCCAACTCTTTGCTTACCCCATGGACCTCAGCACGCCAGGCCTCCCTGTCCATCACCAACTGCTAGAGATTACTCAAACTCATGTCCACTGATGTCATCTAACCATCTCATCCTCTGTTGTCCCCTTCTCCACCTGCCTTCAATCTTTCCCAGCATCAGGGTCTTTTCAAATGAGTCAGTTCTTTGCATCAGGTGCCAAAGTATTGGAGTTTCAGCTTTAGCATCAGTCCTTCCAATGAATATTCAGGACTGATCTCATTTAGGATGGACTGGTTGGGTCTCCTTGCAGTCCAAGGGATTCTGAAGAGTCTTCTCCAACACCACAGTTTAGAAGCATCAATTCTTCACCCCTCAGCTTTCTTTATACTCTAACTCTCACATCCATATGTGATTAATGGAAAAACCATAGATTTGACTAGATGGACCTTTGTTGGCAAGCAATGCCTCTGTTTTTTAATATACTGCCTAGGTTGGTCATAGATTTCCTTTAAGAAGCAAGCATCTTTTAATTTTATGGCTGCAGTCACCATCTATGGTGATTTTGAGCTCAAAAAAATAGTCTCTCACTGTTTTCATTGTTTCTCCATCTATTTGCCATGAAATGATGGGACTGATGCCATGATCTTAGATTCCTGAATGCTGAGTTTTAAGCCAACTTTTTCACTCTCCCCTTTCACTTTCATCAAGAGGCTCTTTAGTTATGCACTTTCTGCCATAAGGGTGGTATCATCTACATATCTGAGGTTATTGAGAGTTCTCCTGGCAATCTTGATTCCAGCTTGTGCTTCATCCAGTCCAGCATTTCACATGATGTACTCTGCATATAAGTTAAATAAGCAGGGTGACCATATACAGCCTTGACGTACTCCTTTCCTAATTTGGAACCAGTCTGTTCCATCTCCAATTCTTACTGTTGTTTCTGGACCTGCATACAAATTTCTCAGGAGGCAGGTAAGGTGGTCTGGTATTCCCATTTCTTTCAGAATTTTCCACAGTTTGTTGTGATCCACGTAGTCAAAGGCTTTGGCATAGTCAATAAAGCAGAAGTAAATATTTTTCTGGAACTCTCTTGCTTTTTCGATTGATCCAACAAATGTTGGTAATCTGATCTCAGTTTTTCTGCTTTTTCTAAATCCAGCTTGAACATCTGGAAGTTCATGGTTCATGTACTGTTGAAACCTGGCTTGGAGAATTTTGAGCATTAGTATGTGAGATGAGTGCAATTGTCAGGTAGTTTGAGTATTCTTTGGCATTACCTTTCTTTGGGACTGGAATGAAAACTGACCTTTTCCAGTCCTGTGGCCGCTACTGAGTTTTCCAAATGTGCTGGCATATTGAGTGCAGCACTTTCACAGCATCATCTTGAGATATCCAACCTGGAATTCCATCACCTCCACTATCTTTGTTCATAGTGATGCTTTCTAAGGCCCACTTGACTTCACATTCCAGGATGTCTGTCTCTAGCTGAGTGATCACATTATCATGGTTATCTGGGTTGTGAAGATCTTTTTTGTAGAGTTCTTCTGTGTATTCTTGCCATCTCTTCTTAATATCTTCTCCTTCTGTTAGGTCCATACCATTTCTGTCCTTTACTGTGCCCAACTTTGTATGAAATGTTCCCTTGGTATCTCTAATATTATTTTTTTTTCTAATATAAATTTATTTAATTGGAGGTCAATTACTTTATAATATTGTGTTGGTTTTGTCTAATATTCTTGAAGATATCTCTAGTCCTTTCCATTCTATTGTTTTCCTCTATTTATTTGCATTGATTGCTGAGGAAGGCTCTCTTATCTCTCCTTGCTATTCTTTGGAACTCTGCTTTCAAATGGGCATAGATTTCTTTTTCTCCTTTGCTTTTAGCTTCTCTTCTTTTCACAGCAAAGAGATATTGTTTCACCCTTTATCAAGTAGATGAAGATCAAGTGAAGTGAAAGTCACTTAGTTATGTCCGACTTTATGACTCCATGGAATATACAGCCCATTGAATTCTGCAGGCCAGAATACTAGAGTGGGTAGCTGTTCCCTTCTCCATGGGATCCTCCCAATCCAGGGATTGAACCCAGGTCTCCTGCATTGCAGGCACATTCTGTACCAGCTGAGCCATGAGGGAAGCCCAAGAATTTGGAGTGGGTAGCCTATCCCTGCTCCAGCAGATCTTCCTGACCTAAGAATCGAACTGAGATCTCCTCCATTGCAGGTGCCAAAATACATCATTATTATGATGTTTAAATGGATTATTTGAATTTATATGATATGAAAAATACGTTAAATTAAGCCATACATTTGTATATAATAAATATATTTGTATGCAGAAATATATTTTAATATTTTTTATGGAAACAGTCTTCCTTGTCTACAAAGCAAATTGCAAATTCCTTTTTGTCTCTCTTTTAATCCATCTAGTGAATAACAATCTTTCATATGTCTTTGTCATGGAAATGTTTTTATATTAAAGAAGATAAGCTAAAATACAAAATTATGTACAGTTTTATATCAAGAAAAATAAAATTACCAGTTAACATATAAATTAGAATTCAAGACTCTATACATCACCTATTTCTCTTTGTCTATTAAACATCATATCCTGAAGTCATTTGGGAATTCTTTGTCAATGTAATTTAAAGTGGGGTTTATCTATCTGAATCTTATGAATGCCTCTTCTAATATTTAAAATATATTCATTTAATTAAATTTAATAGTAAGCAGATAGTATTTTACTAATATAGTTAGGTATATTGGTATTATAGGTTGAATTTTTACACCCCCACACTCACCAAGATTGTATGGAAGTCCTAACTCCGTGTTTCCCAAAATGCCATCTTATTTGGAAATTGAGTTGTAGATATAACTAGTTAACATGAAGTCATTCTATAGCAGGGAGTGCCCCAACTCTAGCATGACTGGTGAGCTTATAGGAAGGCCATCTGAAGACAGAGACAAAGGAAGAACACTGCTACAAGGAAGATAAAGATTGAAATTACGTGTCTGCAAGACAGGGAACAGGGGACTGCTGGCAATCACTTGAATCTAGAATGATAAAAGACAGAATTCCTCTGCAGGATTCAGAGGGAGGTTATATAGGCCAATATCTTGATTTTGGATTCGTCAGTTCAATTCAGTCACTCAGTCATGTCCAACACTTTGCGACCCCATGAACTGCAGCATGTCAGGCCTGCCTGTCCATCACCAACTACCGGAGTTTACTCAAACTCAAGTCCATCGAGTCCGTGATGCCATCCAGCCATCTGATCCTCGGTCGTCCCCTTCTCCTCTTGCCCCCAATCCCTCCCAGCATCAGAGTCTTTTCCAATGAGTCAACTCTTTGCATGAGGTGGCCAAAGTACTGGAGTTTCAGATTCAGCATCAGTCCTTCCAATGAACACCCAGGACTGATCTCCTTTAGGATGGACTGGTTGGATCTCCTTGCAGTCCAAGGGACTGTCAAGAATCTTCTTCAACACCACAGTTCAAAATCATCAATTTTTCGGTGCTCAACTTTCTTCACAGTCCAACTCTCACATCCATACATGACCACTGGAAAAACCATAGCCTTGACTAGACAGACCTCTGTTGGCAAAGTAATGTCTCTGCTTTTCAACATGCTATCTAGGTTGGTCATAACATTCCTTCCAAGGAGTAAGCGTCTTTTAATTTTGTGGCTGCAATCACCATTTGTAGTGATTTTGGAGCCCCCCAAAATAAAGTCTGACAATGTTTCCACTGTTTCCAGTTCTTGAATCTAGATAAAGGCAATTACTTTCTTAATATAATATTTTATAAAGTAATATTATATATTTGTAGTGAATAATTAATTACAAAATAACTATCACTTGCCTATAATTTCATTGAGAAAAAACAAATAACGTATAATGGACAGAGTGCTCATGCAGAATCAAGAAACTGAGTCTATATAATTTGCTCTATTTATTACTTGTAGAAGCCCTTTTCTTCTCCCTGGGCTACTGTTTCTCCGTTCACCAAATAATGACAATACCTCTATGTGTAGTTCTAAAATCAATTTGAATATTAAACAAGGTAATATTTGCCAAATTGGTTGAAAGTTAAAAGCATGTGCTAGCTTAACGAAACACCTTTATATAGGCTTCTACTCTGCATAAGCATGTTAGTGTTCAGATTTAATTATTCTTGCTTTGGGGCTAAATTTGTTAAATGAGTCAAAACAGATTCAGTATCATTTCTGATCATTTGTACTCCATTAATTGTGGATCCTGCTGATTATTTATATTTCTTTAACTTTCTACTGATAAGACATTTCTTTCTTAAAAATGTAAAGAAAAAGCCTCAAATCTTGCTATATATAGCTCAGAATTGTCTCCTTAACTCTGAACCTCAAAATGTGTATATCTCATAGATTTCTCAGAAAAGCTATCAAAACTGAAATTTATAAACTTTTCTTTCAAATATTCTCTATCCCTCTTAGGTAAGAAAAAACCTAACTATCCTCCTACCAGATTCTTAGAAACATGACTTGCAACTCTGAACTCTCTTTTTGATTGTTACTCAAATCTATTTGATTCCCTAGTGGCTAGCACTGTGAATCCCCTCAATATTGCCCCAGTCCACCTGCTTATCTTATCCTTTATGTCAGAATTTTAATTTTAAGCTCATCATATCTTGTCAATTTTTTCCTACAACCTCCAATAACATTTCTAATCCATCCTCCATTTTACCACCAGAGCTCTTTAAACTGCCAGTTTGGCTTTATTGACATTTCTTGTTTTTTTCAACTTTATTTCTGGTTTCAGGTTTAGACATGGGCAATTGCATGTAGTATCCTCCTGCTTGCTCTGTGGCACTAATACAGCCTCTACATTTGTGTTTTCTGAAAGTCACTTATTTCCTGCAGTTAAAAAAAAAAAAAATAGTGGTCCTTTTGGGGATGCCTGTTAGGCTCATACGTGTACAACCAAAAAATTAAGATGATAATGCAAGATGGGGAATTCTCAGGCAATGGGTGAGCAAGTACATAAACAGCTGATGATAAAAGATAAATTCACATTTAAACACACACACACACATATGTGTATGTGCAATAATTCCTCAGGTCAACCAGTAGGAGTAGAACATTCAATGGTCATCTTGCATAAAGTTTTGTGATACTGCAGCAATATTCCTCACAGTGATATTTTCCATTAAAAAAATAAAATCTATACACAGCATTCAGCAGATACTCTTTTGGGGGATGACCCAAGCTCTCCACTTTTCTCTGTCTTCTAATGCCTAAAGTGTGATTATAAATAAGGGTAATTTTAAAACATTATATATTTTTTATAATATATATTGTTTTATTTATTTATTTTCTTATACTGTTTTTATTTGGGCTTTCATGTTAACTTGTTAAAATAAATCAGGTAGCTTTCTCTTTTCTAAAATTCTTTTTCTTCACAGTTTTCATTCTCCCTTTCTTCTTTCCTTCCCTCCTTTCCTCTTTCCTTTCTCCCTCCTTCCCTTTCTCTCTCCCCCTTTCTTTCTTTTGTTCAACATCCATTGCTTCTTAATCCTTTCTAGGATATACACACACACACATATGCACACACAAACACACACACTATTTACAGATTTTTCCAATGTTTCTTCTTTTCCTGATTATTAAGCTCCTTGAAATTGTTAGGCATGGATCTTTTTTACACGTCCTGCTTGGTTTGTGACTCTTTCAATCTGATCATGTTTGTCATTCATTCTGGGAAATTTTCTATTATTTCTTTGCTTATTTTTTCTACCTCTAATCCTCATTTTTTCTTTATCTGAAACTCTTGTTTTGAGTATCAAAGTTTTGTTTTAGCATTTTAAAATAATTATACATTCTATAAATCATTATTTTCCTATTCTCACTGAATGCTTGATTATCTCAAAAATCTGTATTCCTCATTTCGTTTCAGTAAATTCTGTTTAGAAACAAAAGTTTAGAAAATCCATCACAAATCTCTCATAAGGCAACCAGAACAGTGTCTACAATAAAATAAATAATAAAAATACAAGGAGCAATCATAAACGAATATTTCCCAAATTATCTTGCCATAAAAATGTTCCCTTTCTAAGGGAATATTTCAAATATCCCCTTTCTTTGGGAATATTTCTCTTTCCTTTTCTATATTGAATTATTTGCCTATTGAAAAATTCAACTTATAGATGCAGAGTACAGTCTGGAAGGCAGATAACATTAGGAAGATGAATGACTATAATCTTTCTTCTCTCTACTTTAAATCATTTGAAAGCAAAATGTAGTGCATCAGTTTAGAGATATAAGTCAAAAATGACCTCTGAAATTTACTTTCTTGCATAGGAGAATTGCCTATGAAGTTAACTTACTAGTTTGGTTTAAAATCATAAGATTAAACTTAGAAAAGTGAGTTTTAGCATTCACTTTTGGCATTTAAGTTATTTCCTTAATTCAAAGCCAACAACCCATTCAGCACATTAAACTAATTGGTTTTTCCCCAATGCACCTATATAATTCTTCTATATAGTTTCTCATTAACTTTTAAAATAGAAATCTGATTTGTAGGTTAAATGAATTCAATTCTGATTTTAATATTATAGTGTTTGTTCTATGGTACATACTGTATAAAAATAGCATATTTTTCTATATGTCTGGAAGTGTTTCTGTCTCTAATCAAAGGTGCTTATAAGAATGGCATTGGAGTGTATATAATAATACACTCCAATGTATAATTAGTGGCACTACTATAGCCTCTACATTTGTGTTTTCTGCAAGTCACTTATTTCAGAATGATATGTTTTATTATCTCGTGAATAATTGAAAGACAACTTGTGAAAAAAGAAAGAAAAATGGAACCAGGAAAATCATAAAGGAAAACAACTACAAGTCTAAAGCTATCCTATCTAAAGTCTCCTTATTTTTATATTTCCTGTTAAGTTGGTATAATAATTTTCTTTATTGTTTATATCCTTTTGAATTGGAGTTTCCATCACATGCAGCCAAATCTGTTCTACACACAAAGGGAAGTCTGTGAATTGACATATCTTATTAGATATTCTGATACATTTGTCTATTCATGACTCTTTATGATCTTAATCTAGTCTATATAAAATGTTTTTTATAATTTCTATATTTGTATAACTAAGAATTCAACTTCGGCTTGTGCAGCATTACTGGTTGGGGCACAGACTTGGATTACTGTTATACTGAATGGCATGCCTTGGAAACAAGAGATCATTCTGTCATTTTTGAGATTGCACCCAAGTACTGCATTTCTAGCTCTTTTGTTGACTATGAAAGTGCTGCATTCAATATGCCAGCAAATTTGGAAAACACAGCAGTGACCACAGGACTGGAAAACGTCAGCTTTCATTCCAATGCCAAAGAATGTTCAAACTGCCACACAACTGCACTCATCTCACATGCTAGCAAACTAACGCTCAAAACTCTCCAAGCCAGGCTTCAGCAATACGTGAACCATGAATTTACAGATGTTCAAGCTGGATTTAGAAAAGGCAGAGGAACCAGAGATCAAATTACCAACATCAGATAGAAAAAGCAAGAGAGTTCCAGAAAAACATCTATTTCTGCTTTATTGACTATGCCAAAGCCTTTGACTGTGTGGATCGCAACCAATTGTGGAAAATCTTAAAGATGGGAATAACAGATCACCTTACCTGCCTCCTGAGAAATCTGTATGCAGGTCAAGAAGCAACAGTTAGAACGGGACATGGAACAACAGACTGGTTCCAAATAGGAAAAGGAGTACGTCAAGGCTGTATATTGTCACCCTGCTTATTTAACTTATATGAAGAGTACATCATGAGAAATGCTGGGCTGGAAGAAACACAAGCTGGAATCAAGATTGCCGGGAGAAATATCAATAACCTCAGATATGCAGATGACACCACCGTTATGGCAGAAAGTGAAGAGGAACTCAAAAGCCTCTTGATGAAAGTGAAAGAGGAGAGTGAAAAAGTTGGCTTAAAGTTCAACATTCAGAAAACTAAGATGATGGCATCTGGTCCCATCACTTCATGGCAAATAGATGAAGAAACAGTGGAAATAGTGAGAGACTTTATTGTTTTGGGCTCCCAAATCACTGCAGATGGTGACTGCAGACATGAAATTAAAGATACTTGCTCCTTTGAAGACAAGCTAGGACCAACCTAGACAGAATATTAAAAAGCAGAGAGATTACTTTGCTGACAAAAGTCCATCTAGTCAAAGCTATGGTTTTTCCAGTAGTCATGTATGGATGTGAGAGTTGGACCATAAAGAAAGCTGAGTGCTGAAGCTGCTAAGTCACTTCAGTCGTGTCTGACTCTGTGTGACCCCATAGACGGCAGCCCACCAGGCTTCCCTGTCCCTGGGATTCTCCAGGCAAGAACACTGGAGTGGGTTGCTATTTCCTTCTCCAATGCATGAAAGTGAAAAGTGAAAGTGAAGTCGTTCAGTCGTGTCCGACCCTCAGCGACCCCATGGACTGCAGCCTTCCAGGCTACTCCGTCCATGGGATTTTCCAGGCAAGGGTACTGGAGTGGGTTGCCATTGCCTTCTCCATGAGTGCTGAAGAATTGATGCTTTTGAACTGTGGTGTTGGAGAAGACTCTTGAGAGTCCCTTGGACTGCAAGGAGATCCAACCAGTCAATTCTAAAGGAAATCAATCTTGAATATTCATTGTAAGGACTGATGTTGCAGCTCCAATACTTTGGCTACCTGAAGTGAAGATCTGACTCATTTGAAAAGACCCTGATGCTGGGAAAGATTGAAGGCAGGAGGAGAAGGGGATGGCAGAGAATGAGATGGTTGGATGGCTTCACTGACTTGATGGAGATGAGTTTGAGCAAGCTCTGGGAGTTGGTGATGGACAGGGAGGCCTGGCGTACTGTAGTCGTTGGGTTGCAAATAGTCGGAGATGACTGAGAAACTGAACTGAACTTAACTAAGAATCTGTCAGCCTCAGCAAAACTTATGTTTATATGAAATACAAATATCAATAATTGTCTGTGTTTACACACACACACACATATATTAGTCTCTGGACCTAACAACAGAGAAAAATGTCTAGATACAGTATCAAATGTCCCCTGGGTGGAGGGAGAGTAAAGTCACCCTAGTTGTAAGCTAGTGAGCTGAGAATATATTGATTCTGCTATTGATAAGATTATAAATCTAATGCAATACCACTTATTGAGTTTTTACTATATGCCTCCTCTTAATCCAGAGGCTACTGGTATATAAGTAAAAAAGACATGGTCCCTGGCCTTAGGATCTTTCTATACAGACATACAGTTTTCATTTTATCTTCAAAATAACTCACTTTGGCTTTCTGCCAACCATTTAGAAACCTGAAACAAATGCTGCTCTCATCCTAACAATAAGAGAAAGCTGGATAGTGTACATAGTTATATTTTTCTTGAAAACAGCAAAATCTAAGATCATAGAGAAAGCTAGCCTGAAGCACTAGGAAAGATGTGGCATGAGCACAGTTCACCTGTGGCAGTGTAGACAAAGCTTACACACAGGTAAGAAAAACCTCACTATAATTTTAACATAGTGCTAGTCTGAGTGAAGGCTGGCATGTAAACACCAAACACTGGGAACAGCTGATACTTGCATGCTCAACTTCACAACCTCCCTGGATGTGCATGAGCAATATCAGGGGCAGGATAAACAGCAGAGAAATTCTTCCTTAGTAGTTCAGCTTGAAGAAGTGAAGCTGCCATAGCTACAAGGAAAGCACAAAGAACCACCCAGTCCATTCTTCCCAAAAGAGCTAAAGGCGGAAGCCACTAACAGATGAATCAAGACAATTAAAATTCTTCTGTCACTGTGGAAAGAAAGAATAAACTGAGAAAGACTCACCCCTAAGAACCAAAGATGTAGTACCTACTTAAAAATGAGGCTGAACCAGGAAAAGAGATAACGCTTCTGGTCTTTTATGCTTAGGTCAGTGAAGGAAAGCAACAACAGTGTACCTACTGGGGGATGGTAAAGAAAATGCAGAGACCTTCTTTGCTATGCAGGAACATAGGGAGGGCCTAAAACTGAGGATAGAACTAGAACATTGAGGAGAACCCACTGATAAACCAACTAAAAGCCTTAGTACAGGTAATACCTGGAGGAGGAAATGGCAACCCACTCCAGTATCTTTGCCTGGAATCCCAAGGGCAGAGGAGCCTAGTGGACTACAGTCCATGCGGTCACAAAGAGCCGGGCATGACTGAAATGACTGAGCACGCACAGATAATACTGTAAAGATTTGAAGCTGGTGGTGCGCCAGAACTATCTATGATGAAAATAATACCCAAATTGTGCATAGTTCCTGACAACAGTGGCTGATCTCCCCCACTAAAGTCCTAGCCAAAAAAAAAAAAAAACCCAGGCATGTCTGTTTCTAGTCACAATACTCTTTCCCTGAGTCTCTGTTGTTCTACACATTATGACATGAAATTAAAAATTATGAGATATGCAAAGGAGTAAGATCATAAAAAATAAATAAGAAAGTATTCAACAGAAGACTAAGAAATTACTTAGATGTTGAAATTATAAATTAAGGAAAAAGCCCTCAAATTATTATGTTAATAGAAAAGGTGGAAGAAGACATGAAATTAAAAATTATGAGATATGCAAAGGAGTAAGATCATAAAAAATAAATAAGAAAGTATTCAACAGAAGACTAAGAAATTACTTAGATGTTGAAATTATAAATTAAGGAAAAAGCCCTCAAATTATTATGTTAATAGAAAAGGTGGAAGACATGTATGAACACTTAGGGAATTTCAGCAAAGTGGAAAAACACAAGAATGAATCAACTACTAAAGTTAAATAGAGTCAAGTGAAAGAGATGAAGTATGATGCTGATGGACTCAACACAGGTAAGAAAAGAACTAATGAAACTTTAATTAGGTCAATAATGATTACACAGTTTGAAACAAAAAGAGAAGAGAAAAAAAAAAACACACTAGAGCAGAACATCGTGAGATGTAGAGTAATATAAAATGTGAACATAAGTTTAATTGGAATAAATAAATAAATAAAACCCCTGTTTCCTCAGGCGGAAACACCACAAGGGAAGCAAGTCTGCAGGGTGGACAGAAATCTAGCGATGTGGGGACAGTATAGACACAAGAGGACAAAAGAAAGATTTGAAAACGTATGGCTAAGGATTTCCATAAATATTGAACCCATATTAAACCTAAATTGCATGCTCAGAGAATTTCAAACAGTGAAAATCAAAACCAAACAAACAGAAGAAAACAAAAGAAACCCATACATAGACACAGCATACTCAAACTGATTAAAGTAGTAGTGAGATTTAATTGAAAATATTTAGTACAATACAGATATGAAGAGAAAAAAACATGAGGACCAACAGTTGAAAAATAGATACAGCAGATATAGAAGAACAAAGAAAATACAACTTACTACTTGGCAAAAACTATGAAAGACAGAAGACAACTGTTTGAAGTTTTTATTGTTTTTTTTTTTTTAATTTTATTTTTACTTTATTTTACTTTACAATACCGTATGTTTTTACTGTTGCTTTCTTTGATATACATTTTTTTCCCCGAGTCAGCTCTAGCACATCTGGCTGAAGTGTGGTTGGAGTTCCAACTCGGCATTCTTGAATGCTACCTTACAGCAGAGGTCCCCAGTTCCTGGGGCACAGACCAGTAGCAGTACTGGTCCCTGGTCTGTTAGGAACCAGGCCATATAGCAGAAGTTGAGGGGCTGGCAAGCAAGTTAAGATTCATCTGTACTTACAGCCACTCCCCATCACCCCAGTTACTGCCTAAGCTTGGCCTCTTGTCAGATCAGCAGTGGCATAGTATTCTCATAGGAGTGCAAACTCTACTGTGAACTGTGTACATGAGGGATTGAGGTTGTGTGCTCCTTACGAGAATCATCCTGAAACCATTCCCCCACCCCTGATCAGTGGAAAAACTATCTTTCATAAAACCAGTCCCTGGTACCAAAAAGGATGGGGACTGTTGTCTTACAAGACATAAGATGTAATTAAGGTTATTTATCACAATTTTAGGGAGATTATTTCAAATTATCCAAGCGGCTAATTCTATTGCACGAATTTCTAAAAGCTGAGCCTTCTCCTGGCTGAGTACAAAAGAGGAAGTTAGAGATAGTCAAAGTATGAGAAAGACCCAAGGTACCTTTGCTGGTTTGAAAATGGAGGGGGCCACATGAAATTCTCCCAAACATCCTGGAAATACTTAAAAACAGATTTTTTCAGAGGGTCTATAAGCAATGCAGGCATGCTTATTTGACCTTGATGTCAGCCTTGAGAGATGACCCTAAGCAGAAAAATCAGTTGAGAGACTCTGTGCCTGAAATTGTGACCTATGAAATCTGTTAGAAAATAAGTTTGTTGTTGGTTAGTCAATAAATCGTGTCTGACTCTTGTGACTCCATGGACTGTAGCCTGCCAGCCTCCTCTGTCCAAGGGATTTCCTAGGCAAGAGTTCTATAGTGGGTTATCATTTTCTTTCCCAGGTAATCTTCCCAACCCAGGGACTGAATCTGCATCCCCTGCATTTACAGGTGGGTTCTTTACCCACTGAGCCATCAGGGAATCCATTCAGTTCAGTTCAGTCGCTCAGTCGTGTCCAACTCTTTGCGACCCCATGAATGGCAGCATGCCAAGCCTCCCTGTACATCACCAACTCCCGGAGTTTACTCAAACTCATGTCCATCGAGTCAGTGATGCTCTCATCCTATGTCATCCCCTTCTCCTCCTGCCCCCAATCCCTCCCAGCATCAGAGTCTTTTCCAATGAGTCAACATTTAGCATGAGGTGGCCAAAGTCCTGGAGTTTTGGCTTCAACATCAGTCCTTCTAATGAACACCCAAGATTAATCTCCTTTAGAATGGACTTGTTGGATCTCCTTGCAGTCCAAGGGACTCTCAAGAGTCTTCTCCAACACCACAGCTCAAAAGCATCAATTCTTTGGTGCTCAGCTTTCTTCACAGTCCAACTCTCACATCCATACATGACCACTGGAAAAACCATAGCCTTGACTAGACGGACCTTTGTTGGCAAAATAATGTCTCTGCTTTTTAATATGTTCTCTTGGCAAAACTCTATTAGCCTCTGCCCTGCTTCATTCCATATTCCAAGGCCAAATTTGCCTGTTACCCCAGGTGTTTCTTGACTTCATCCTTTTGTCTTACAAACCCCTATAATGAAAAAAGGACATCTTTTTTGGGTGTTAGTTCTGAAAGGTCTTGTAGGTCTTCACAGAACCATTCAACTTCAGCTTCTTCAGCATTACTGGTTGGGACATAGGCTTGGATTACTGTGATACTGAATGCTTTGCCTTGGAAATGAACAAATATCATTCTGTCATTTTTGAGATTGCATTCATGTACTGCATTTCAGACTCTTGTTGACTATGATGGCTACTCCATTTCTTCTAAGGGATTCCTGCCCACAGTAGTAGATATAATGGTCATCTGAGTTAAATTCACCCATTCCAGTCCATTTTAGTTCACTGATTCCTAGAATGTTGACGTTCAGTCTTGCCATCTCCTGTTTGACCACTTCCAATTTGCCTTGATTCATGGACCTAACATTCCAGGTTCCTATGCAATATTGCTCTTTACAGCATCGGACCTTGCTTCTATTACCAGTCACACCCACAGCTGGGTATTGTTTTTGCTTCAGCTCCATCCCTTCATTCTTTCTGGAGTTATTTCTCCACTGATCTCCAGTAGCATATTGGGCACCTACCAACCTGGGGAGTTCCTCTTTCAATATCTTATCATTTTGCCTTTTCATACTGTTAATGAGGTCCTCAAGGCAAGAATACTGAAGTGGTTTGCCATTCCCTTCTCCAGTGGACCACATTCTGTCAGACCTCTCCACCATTACCCGCCCATCTTGGGTGGCCCAACACGGCACGGCTTAGTTTCATTGAATTAGACAAGGCTGCGACGGACCACGCAGAAGCGTGGGAATCCACTAGGTAAAAAAAATAGGTGTTGTCTAAAGCCCCTAAATTCATGATACTTTGCTATAGAAGCAATGAAATGTCAACATACCACATAGTTGCCCCAAAGAAGTAAAAATATTTTACACAAAAACTTGCATGCAAATGTTTATTCCAGCTTTATTTATAACTACCCCAAACTGAAAATGACCTAAATATCCTTTAGCTAATAAACGGATGACAAGCAATATTTCACTTGTATACCAAAGACTTAAAATTTCATATCAATCTTTAACACTAGAAATCAGTCTAATATTACTTGGTTCTCATTAGTAGATCACAATGGCATAAATTATAATAAACTTATAATTAAGATATAAGATTAAAGATGAAATCATTTTGAAGAGGACACAGATTTTGGAAATACCTATTTGCAAACTGCATTACAACTCAAGTTCTCACAAAAAGCTAACCAAATGGCCAGTAAACATATGAAAAATTACTAAATTAATAGTTGTGGCAATGCAAACAATAGCAACAAAACTTTAAAATTAATATAAAAAACTCAGGCACTCATACATTTTGGTTTAGTAGAAGTATGAATTGCTGCACACTTTTTAACAACCTGGCAGTAATCATTAAGGTTTAGAAATCTTAATGCCTAGACAACTCAATATTTCACCTCTATCTTATACAAATAAAAGCAAATTAAAGTGTATTCACATGGATGTTGATGGCATATGACTGTTAACAATGTGAATGCTTGGTGCTAGAAAAATACTTAAATAATAATGAAACAGCCAAACTATGGGATACTTTGCACTAATTTAAATGCATGATAGCTATGCTTGTTGAGTTGGAAGGATTGCCATAAAGTATTTATGAATAAGAAAAGCAAAATGTAGAAAATTGTTTACTATAATTCCTGTCTCTTATACACATCTAGATGTGTATAAGAGACAGCATGTATTATGGTCTCTGGACCATTTTTCAGAGATTTTTTTTTTTAATGTTTTTCCCCAAAATAATACGACTTCACAAAGATAACATTTGAAAAAATAATTCAACAAATCCAACATCCTTTCATTTCAAAAATTCTCAGAAAATTAGGAATAGAAGGGAATTTCCTCACGTGAAAAAGGGCATTTATCAAAAATCCACAGCTAACATCATATTCAATGGTGTCAGATTCAAAAATTTATTCCTAATATCAGAAACAAAACAAGGATGCTGATTTTCAAAATTTTACTAGAAGGTCTAGCTGGAGCAATTAGGCAATAAAAAGAAATAACAGATATCCAAATTAGAAAGGAATCAATCAGATAAAATTCTCTCTGGTTGAAGATGACATGATTCTATATGTAGAAAACCACAAAGAATAAATATATACACATACATATACACATATTCACACAAACTCTGGAACTAATTCAGTAAAGGTGCAAGTAATAAGATCAAAACAAAAATTCCACTTGTATTATATATTACCTGAAAAGGGATTAATAAACTGAAAAGAAAATTATGAAAATAATTTCATTTATAATAGCATCCAAAAGAATAAAATACTTTGGAGTAAATTTACTCTTCTAAGTGAAAGAGTTATATACTGAAACTTATAAGCTACTGGAAAAAGATATTAAAGGCCTAAATAAATGAAAATATATCCTGTGTTTATAGATTGCAAAAGACAATGTCGTTAAGATGTCAGTACTATCCAAAGTGATGTACAGATTCAATGTAATTCCTATCATAATACCAATAGATTTTTTTTTCACAAAATGGAAAACCCAAACCTCAAATTCATATGCAATTGCAAAGGACTTGAATGATTAAAAAAATTTTTTTTTGCAAAAGAAGAATGAAGTTGAAGATGTTAAATTTTCAAAAGTTACTACAAAACTTACTAATCAAAGAAATGTGGTCTTACCATAAGGATAAACATAGAATAATCAAGTAGAATTTGAGTCCAGAAATAAACACATACCTCTGTGCTGTGCTGTGCTTAGTTGCTAAGTTGTGTCCAACTTTTTGCAACCCCATGGGCTATGGTCCATCAGGCACCTCTGTCCAAGTGGATTCTCCAGGCAAGAATACTGGGGTGGGTTGCCATGTTCTCCTCCAGGGCATCTTCCCAACCCAGGGATCAAACCCAGGTCTCCTGCATTACAGGTGCATTCTTTACCATCTGAGCCACCAGAGAAGCCCATATCTTTATGGTCAATTAATTTTCAAAAACTAAGACCTCTCAATAGAGCAAAGAATAATCTTTTTTTTTTTTATCAAATGATACTTGGATCAATAGATTTCCACTTGCAAAAAAAATGCTGGAGTCACATCTCACACTTATATACAGATATTAACATGAAATGGATCAATAACATAAATATAAGTGCTAAAATCTTAAGAATTTTAGAAGAAAGCACATGGGTAAAATTTCATATCTCTGGATTTGGCAATATTATTCAGGTATAAAATGAAATAAGGTACTGATACATGAAACTACACAGAATAACCCACAAAACATTATGGTAAGTGAAAGAAGCCAAACAAAAAAGGCCATAAACAGAATACCTTAAATAGATGAAACTAATAGGAACAGAATGCAGATTGGTGGTTTTCAGGGCCCAGCAGGGAGGGAAAGGGAGAAACTGCTTAATAGGTAATATTTGGAACTAGATACAAATGTTGGTTACACAGCATTGTGAACATATTAACTACTACTAAATTATTCACTTTGAAATGGTTTACTTTATGTTACGTGAATTTCACCTCAATAAATTATTTAAAAAATAACAGCTGCTAACTGCAGATGCTCATCTTCCCAAGATGCTTGTCATTGGGCAAAACTGACTTGCATACCTAAACATTTATAAATTATGCTGTACTCATGAAGGTTAAGAAACTGAAACAGTGACTGAGTCCTCCTTGTTTATATACCCTGTGCACAGTCCACAAGAGTGGTTTCATTTTTTCCTTCTTTGAGTGAGGGGTGGTAAGAGAAGGGGGCTGGTAATATGTTTAAGCAGTTTAGCTAGGGAGAAGATCATGTATCAGGTCTTGGTGTCTACAGAAAGGGTAATTGTATAACCAAGATTTGATTATAATTTTATAATGTTTTTCTCTGACATACTGCTTACAACTCCAGTTTCCTTTTTCAAATTGCTGGACTTATCCCTTAGGTAAATAATCATATCTCTTTCGACTCATTTTTTAGTGTTTGATGCTAAATCAGCTTGTCCTCATTGATAAGATAATAATCAAGAATACTGACTGTTCCTAGTTTACTTCTTTAATGATTTAAATATTATAAATGTCACAGCATACTGGGAGAACCTTAAATATCATGCTATGCTAGTGATTGGCTTTCTGTTTATCCCCAAAACCAACATCTTGTGACATAAAACAGATTTGATAAACTGATTGAACAAAACATGATCTGCTTTCTCTACCCCATCTAGAAATGCCAGTTACAGTTCCTACCATACTACCATTTCTTACTGTTTCTTCCCTACTAACTCTAATACTCTCTATCAGATTCCCTGTGATTGCTCATTTTAAATGTCTGTGTACAGTCACAATATGCAAGAGGATAACACCACTTCTCTTTTTCACACTTAGCTCTTTCAAATTAATCTATGCTGGCTTAGGCCTTATTTTCTTATCAGAGTGCCTATACCATTAGGTTTTGACTGTGATTTAGTCATTATTAAAATCTAAAATTAACATTCATGGCTTCTGTTGATATACATACTGACTATCAATCATTAATTCTTCTGCAAGGAAACAGGGATAGGAAAGACATTTAGGCAAAGGAAAAGCAGAGAAATTAAACCTTGAGAATATTCCCTGATATTTGAATTGCTAGGGAAATTATTTCTGTTCCATGTCCGTGATTTCAAATGTCTTCTTTGAGCCATTTGTAGACTTTAGATGTATTTTATGAGAATTTATTGACACTCAGATTCACTGCCCCATCCTCACTTTGCTTTTCTCTTGACCTATTGCTTTTGGCATTTCATTTTCTTTTGGAGATTATTATATATGGTCTTATTGCCACTTCATGTTGAGTTTATTGACAGGGGTGGTCAGATTTCTTTGACTGTGTGGTTATGCACATGTTTAACCTCTATGTATTTGCCAAGTTATTTATTCTACAGAGTGTGCATTTCTTGATATACTAAGAAAATGACAAGCTGATGCTTGTAAAGACTAACTATTCCTCTGCATTTGTTCTTTATATTAAAGCATATTGACACTTTTAAAATGTCAAGTTACTTTTTTTTAATCTTGACATAATTTCAAGGGATGAAGTGTTCAAGAAAATCAATCTTGTTAATATTCCACATATTCTGAGACTGTCGTATAATATTTCTTGTGTTAAACAGCTTTGCTACGTCTAATTCAGTGACAATGAGGGTCTAGTGCATTACCGATTGCCTTTTATTTTTACTTTGATCAAAACAGTTAAAATTATTATTAAAATTTTAAAATATTTTTTGATCATGTTAACATTGTTTCCAAAAAAAAAAAAGTAGCCAAAATGGTCAGTTATTGAAATCAAACAAGATCTCTAAAATAAAGAAGGCTGGTTGGGGGTTGGGGGCTGGGCCACTTGACTCTGTCTAGTCCTATGGCTGGCAATGTGTTTGTTCAAGACAGCCATCTTTGAAGTGGATGCCTCATCAATTACAAGCTTATATCAGGCGCTTACAAAACAAAAAAAAAGAAAAACTGTCAGGGCTTACACAATAATTCTTAAGTATTTCTGAGTACTTACAAAAATAGGACTTATTTTTAGGACAGTTTTGGATTACAGAAAATTTTTGAGAAAACAGCATGATGAGTTCCAATATACCTTATTCCCAGTTTCCCTTGTTAACATCTTAGTAAGGTACAATTTTCACACTTAATGAACCAATATTGTACATTATTATTAACTAAATTACATACTTCAAATTTCCATAGCTTTTTCCTTTTTTTTTTTTTTTCTATTCCAGGATCCCTGTCTCTTATACACATCTCTCTATTTCTAACTTTACAGTCTTGGGGAATAATCAATATCATTATTATTTTCAAGTAACAAATGAAGTAATTCAGTTCAAGGATGTTTAAAAAGTTTAGGATCACAGTACAAATGAGGGGCAGACTCCTATCTGGAGTCTTGAACCAATTTCATGAATTTAGCTATCATTCATTGAATTCAGGGATTCTAATCTTATATTGATCTCTATCCTTAAATAGCTTTGTGTCAACTGATAGTGATTCAGTATGATTGTTGTGACAAAGCAGTTATATGGAGTGGATAGTTAAGGAGAATTGTGGATAGATAACACTGCTATCCCTTAGAAGTTATACAAAACCTACTGAATCACTTTGCCTTCCTGGAATCATTTATAGTCCTCAAATTAGGTTTGCATTTTATTTTCATCTTGATTATTATCCATAGGATGGGGAGTCTTTCATTATTTTTCCTATCAAAATGGTGAATTTGCACATATTTTACAATCAACATATTAATGGTGTTGGAAAGTATTTTTGACTTGAAAACTTTAAAAATTGCTTGCTTGAAAATGTTTATTCACTCATAAATAAAAGAAAAATATGATACTCTTATTTCTTCAAGATCTGACAAAACGCTTTAGAAACATGGTTTCACACTAGTTGTGAAAATTTTGGTTACAGTTTGATCTATGGCCAATGGTTAGAGAGTAAGACCAATACATAACTAGAGACAAAGGAAAGGGAGTGCTCCTGGGATAAAGTCCAAACTTTGGCCATTATCAGAGTGACCATATAGATCTTAATAATTACCAGAAAGTATAGGCATACCTGACATGTTAGAAAACCAATGGAACTACTCAATATTTCTGTAGTTAAATGAAAATTTTTACTATAATTCTTTTGTTAGCTAGGGATGTTTTCAAGTTCAGTTAATAAAAAACCAGAATTTTCAACTATATATCATATTTCAGATATTTAAGAAATATTCTGTATATTACTTTTCTAAAATAACAGGAGCTTCAGNTCAAGATTGCTGGGAGAAATATCAATAACCTCAGATATGCAGATGACACCACCCTTATGGCACAAAGTGAAGAGGCTGTCTCTTATACACATCTAGATGTGTATAAGAGACAGATTTCATGCCTATTACAAATATATTTTTTCCTCAATTTCCCTTTGTTTTTACTCATGTATGTGATGGTTTTTTACTACACTATAACTTTGTATTCTTATTTAGATAAATTTATCAATATCTTGCTTTTGGTGCTGGATTTGTTCTTATGATTAGGAAGAACTTAATTTTATGTTTCTATTGAAATTTTATCACCTATCTAATTATTTGATGTAGAAAACAATTCACTCAAGCAATTAATTTTGAAAAATTCATTTTTTTTTCTTTAAAGATGAGAATTAGATGTAGGAGTGACAGAAGTTAATGTACTATGTACTGTGAAATAGTTACTTTGGTCTTGCTTCTCACAGTAAGAGTAACTTTATGGGCTACATTTTCACTAGGAAAGATCGCTTACAGATACTTCTTCCACATCTGATCCAGCTTCAAGGTCCTTGGGCTTCTTTCTTATGTTCCCTTCCTTACTCCTGTCTCTTATACACATCTCCTTACCTATAGTATAAATAACGTTTTTTCTTTACAGTTAGTAACACATGGGGTTAATAGCTTGCTACATGAATATCTGTGAAAATTTTAATTCAAATACATTTGCAAAACATGTAATATTTGTCATGTACTCCAGGGTATTCTATTTAAAATAAATTGTGATCAATCTTTTCTTAAAAGACTTTTTCTATGTTTGCTTAAGTAAGATCTTAGTCTAAAAATTTGAATTTATGGACTACCAAATTCATTAAATTTTTTTTCCCAATAAGAACCATTCTATTCCTACTTTTTCTTATGCATTTGCTCTGTTTAATTTATGTTTGATTTTATGATTGTATGTATGAGCGTTTGTATGTTTATGTACCTCTCTTTACAATAATTTATTAATAAGTTTTTGATGAAGGTAATAAAGGAAACCATTTACTGTGCTCTTACCATGGGCACATTAATGTCAGTAAAACCTGTGAGGTAGATAATGTTTTCCCCATTTTGCAATGGAAGCATAAATTTAAGGAGATGAGCACTTCGCCGATAGTCATGTGTACTATAAGGTGTAAACTCTGTCTGAATGAGTGATTGAGCTCGTAATCGCAACAATGTACAGTTGTTTCATGCTTGTCGAGCCTATTGAGACAACTAACGCTGCTAGACCAGCCCTTGTCATTTGTCTGCCTACCTACCTTCTTTCCCTTCCTCCTTTCCTTTCTTTCACTTCTCTCCTTACTTTCTTTCTTTCTCTGACTTGATTCACTTTATTTATCTACTGGAGTATAGTCAACTTTCAATATTATGTTAATTTCTGATGTACAACATAGTGATTTGATATTTTATGTTAATCTGTACACCAGAAACTAATGTAATACAGTTAACCACAATATTCTCTATTGATAATATTCTTTGTGCTATACATCTATGTAAACATTTTATTTGTTATTTTATAATTGGTTCTTATTATGCTTTCATGATGTCCTCAGCAATAACCATTAGGAAACTTTGGACAAAAGATTTATTATTCACAGATCTTGGAGCATGACTGGAACCCCGCAGTGAAGTTTTTGGAGACAGACAGAGAGAAAGCAAGCTACGGAGGGCCTGAGATTCTGCTTTCATTGGGGTGCATGGTGGGGCCCTAGAGTTTCATAGACTCTCTATTTATTGATGAATTTAAAACATAAGAGCAGAATTTAAATATAGGAAGAGAAAAAAAAAAAGTAGCCAAAATGGTCAGTTATTGAAATCAAACAAGATCTCTAAAATAAAGAAGGCTGGTTGGGGGTTGGGGGCTGGGCCACTTGACTCTGTCTAGTCCTATGGCTGGCAATGTGTTTGTTCAAGACAGCCATCTTTGAAGTGGATGCCTCATCAATTACAAGCTTATATCAGGCGCTTACAAAACAAAAAAAAAGAAAAACTGTCAGGGCTTACACAATAATTCTTAAGTATTTCTGAGTACTTACAAAAATAGGACTTATTTTTAGGACAGTTTTGGATTACAGAAAATTTTTGAGAAAACAGCATGATGAGTTCCAATATACCTTATTCCCAGTTTCCCTTGTTAACATCTTAGTAAGGTACAATTTTCACACTTAATGAACCAATATTGTACATTATTATTAACTAAATTACATACTTCAAATTTCCATAGCTTTTTCTTTTTTTTTTTTTTTTTCTATTCCAGGATCCCATATAATATACCACATTACATTTACTTATGTCTCCTTAGGCTCTTCACTCTGATTGTTTTGCAGACCCTCCTTATTTCTGACGAATAAAGTATTTTGTAGGATGCCTTTTTATCAGGATTTTTCTGATGTGTTTTTCATGATTAGAATAAGGAAAAGGCTTTTGCAAGGAAGACCGCAGAGCAGAGTGTAATTTTCATCACATCATATCAAGATTATGTAATATCAATTTATCACTAACATTGATCTTCTAGCTGAGGTATTATTTGTTAGGTTTCTTAACTGTAAAGCTAGTCTTTTTCCCCAATCCTCTTGTCTCTACTTCATATTCTACTCTTTGAAAGGAAGTTACTCCTACTTAAGTACACCATACTTCAAGAATAGTGAGCTATTCCTCCCCTCTTTGAGGGTAGAGTATTTATATAAATTACTTGAAATTCTTCTGCAACGGAGATGCATCTTTTTTCCCGATTTATTAATTCAATCACTTATGTCAGTATGAACACAAAGACATTCATTTTATATTTTGGGTTGTAATTTATGTATTTTCTATAATTTATGTATTTTGTTGTTCAAAGTGTTGCAAAATTTGCCATTTAGGAGCTATTTCAGTTTGGTCCTATGTCCCTTTGGTTTAACCCCATCAGTGTAAACTTTTTAAGTATTTCCATAATTTCTGTTACTATAAGAATCTCCAGTCTCATGTATATTTCCTGCCCTGGTCCTATAGCCTGCCTTTTCTCTAAGAAGTTCTTGCTCCTTTTATTGGAGAATGGTATTAATTCTGGATGCTCTTTATACTGGGGAGTCCTACTTTTAGGCCTGTTCACTTCATAGAGCAAGGTAATATATCTGTTCATAAAACTCATGTATTTATATATTTCTATAAACTATACAGATAAACATATATGCTTATAATAAGCTAAACATGTTGCTGTTTAGTCACTAAGTCATGTCTTTCTCTTTGTGATACCATGAACTACAGCATGCCAGGCTTCTCTGTCCTTCACTATCTCCTAGAATTTGCTCAAACTCATGTCCATTGAGTCAGTGATGCCATCCAACCATTTCATCTTCTGTCACCCCCTTCTCCTCTTGCCCTCAGTCTTTCCCAGCATCAGGGTCTTTTCCAATAAATTGGTTCTTTGCATCAGGTGGCCAAAGTTTTGGAGATTCAGCTTTAGCACCAATCCTTCCAGTGAATATTCAGGGTCGGTTTCCTTTAGGGTTTACTGGTTTGATCTCTTGCTGTCCAAGGGACTCTCAAGAGTCTTCTCCAGCACCACAGTTCGAAAACATCAGTTCTTTGGTGCTCAGCCTTCTTTGCCCCAACTCTTACATCAAACATTAGTTTATATGACATATCCAACTCTAGTTTATCACTACATGGATTGCTCCAGAGTTATCCCCTTATTTGTAACCTCCACTCCAATGGTGAGAAATATTTCCACTACCCACCATCCATATATTAAATTGCTCATTTCCAGTGTACAAATAAAATAGGTTTAGAATTGTCAACCCATACCCCCAAGTGAAAGAGTTTATCCCCTGGAGTACAGTACAGTGCTTATGCAATTTCTTTTGTCATTCATCTTGCAGAGTCTGCTCATTTGCAAAGTTATCATTCTTGCCCTTCAGTGAGATTGTCTTAATCATTGGTAGTATAGTTCAATATTTTTAACATTTTGCATTCCATTCTGGGATCCTCTACCTCCTAAAGGTTTTTGTTTGCTTGCTTAGCATACATTATGGTTCACTATTTGTGCTCCAAATTCTACAGATTTAGAAAAATACTAGGTGCATATAGTCAAAATATTGCAGCAAAATATAGAATATATTCACTGCCTTAAAAAACACCTTGTGCTTTACTGAATCTACCTTTCTCCTTTTGAAATCCTGGAAAACACTGATCTGTTCATCATTTTATATTTTGAGTTTTTTCAAAATATATATCGATAGAATCATACACTGTGTAGTATTTTCATGCTGGCTTTTATAACACATTAATAATTTATGCATGTATTACGTGTCTTAATAGTTCATTCCTTTTTATTGCTGAATAGTAGTCCACATTATTAGATATGAAACTGTTTATCCATTTACCTACTAAATGTATCCTGGTAACTTTCAATATTTTGTGATTATGAATAAATCTATGGATCTTTTCTCATTTTTTTTTTGGACAAAAATATCCAAATTATTTGGGTGAAAACCTAGGAGCATGGGGCTTCCCAGGCAGCTCAGTGGTAAAGAATCCACCTGCAGTGCAGAACACATGGGTTTGATCCCTGGGTTGGGAAGATCCTCTAGAGAAGGAAATGGAAACCCACTCCAGTATTCTTGCCTGGGAAATTCCATGGACAGAGGAGCCTGGTGTGCCACAGTCTGTAGGGTCACAAAAGAGTCAGACACAACTTAGTAACTAAACAAGAACAACAACTAGGAAAACGACCACTACATTTTGTGTGAAGACTATATTTAGCTTTGCTAGAAGCTGTCTCCCAAAGTGGCTGCAGTGTTTTGCATTCTCACCACAATAAATTGAGCGCTTGTGGAGTTTTGCAGTTTCAGAAGAAATTATTTGAAGTTTTTTTGGATGTTAGCTTTATATTTGTTTTTTTTTTTTTCGCAGTCTTAAAAATATGTATATGATCGAAGAATGTAGTACATTTACATCTTTATGATTACTGCTCTGTTTTCTGCCATCTTGTTTATATGGCACATTCTTTTGGTGGTTAGCACTGAAATTTTAAAATGCATATCTAATAAAGTCTAGTACTAATAATTATATCTTTATGTACTTCTCTGTTTTCCTGCATTTGTTTTCTATCTACTATCATTTCATTTTGAAATTCTATAAACGAGAAATTACTTTTATTATTTCATAAAATGTTTGTTTAGCTTTAGATATATGTTACTATTTTCTTTACTCTGTAGTTTTTACATTTCATAATTTCCTTCTGTGATCACTTTTCTTTATTTCAAGATCCATGACATTTTGAAGTTTCTTTGGTGGGGCTTAGTAATTTCAAATTTTCTTAGATTTTGGCATGTCTGCAAATAGGAAAAGGAGTACATCAAGGCTGTATATTGTAACCCTGCTTATTTAACTTATATGAAGAGTACATCATGAGAAATGCTGGGCTGGAGGAAGCACAGGCTGTAATCAAGATTGCTGGGAGAAATATCAATAACCTCAGATATGCAGATGACATCACCCATATGGCAGAAAGTGAAGAGGAACTAAAAAGCCTCTTGATGAAAGTGAAAGAGGAGAGTGAAAAAGTTGGCTTAAAGTTCAACACTCAGGAAACTAAGATCATGGCATCCTGTCCCATCATTTCATGGCAAATAGATGGGGAAACAGTGGAAACAGTGGCTGACTTTATTTTTTGGGTTCCAAATCACTGTAGATGGTGATTGCAGCCATGAAATTAAAAGACATTTGCTCCTTGAAAGGAAAGTTATGACCAACCTAGACAGCATATTCAAAAGCAGAGACATTACTTTGCCGACTAAGATCTGTCTAGTCAAGGCTATGGTTTTGCCAGTGGTCATGTATGGATGTGAGAGTTGGACTGTGAAGAAAGCTGAGTGTAGAAGAATTGATGCTTTTGAACTGTGGTGTTGGAAAAGTCTCTTGAGAGTCCCTTGGACTGCAAGGAGGATAACTCACAAGTTATTACTCTTCTCCTTAATCTGAAGATTGGTGTTTTATATACTTGCTGAAAATTATCAGTTACTATTTTTAATATGGCATATACCTTTCTTCATTATTTTCTTTTGGAACTTCATTTATTATGTGCTTGACTCTCTCAATGTATTTTTCCTAACCTTTGTTTCATGTATTCTTTCTCCCCATATTTATGTTAAGATTTTCAAAACCTTGCTAATATTCACATTCAAATTTGAATTCTCTCTTTATGTCTGGTCTGTTCTATAAATGCTCTTTAAAATATTTAATATAAATAATTTTGTTATTTTCATTGTGATATTTGACTCTTTTCCAAATAACATTAAAAATATATCTCTTAAAAATAAGGGGACAGAAACTTTTTTTTACAGTTACTGTTTTATTTTCCTTTCTGCTATATTTGTGTATATTTTTAACTGTCCATTTTTGCCCCATCTTCCATTTTTCATAATGTCTCTTCTGAGTCACCCATATTGCCTGGACAACCACACTGATTTATATTAGATTTATTATTTATGACATGGCTGATACGGGAATTGCAAAAATTTCTTGGTCTCTGTCAAAGTTGAGACTTAGAAGTATGAAGCCTTCAAGGACTGTATTTCAGTAGTTATGTTCTTTTTATTTCCTATTTGCCATTGTATAAATTCATAAAAATGGATGCAAATACTACATATATGCTTATAATCAATTGTCTTAAGGCTTGCCACTACTATATGGGTATATTTCTCACTGGTGCTACAATGAAAACACCTTGATATATCACTTTGGCATTTGGCACAGAGAAAGTAATTTCCTACTGAGAGTTATCTAAGTCTCCTTTTATTATTTTGAAGTCCTTCATTTCTCAAGCTATCAAAATTTCTTCATAAAAAGCAGCTGTTGCTTTAAAAATTGTACCTTTCAGTATTACTGTGATTTCCTTATTTAGTTATATTATTTTCCCTTAAATGTGAACCATGCAATAAGAATTTCCAGCATGTGATTCTGTTGCTACTTATATTTATAATATTATGGCAGTTGGAATTAAATTTTGTTTTCCAACCTCCCTGTTAGATTCTGAGTTTCATAAGAACCAAGGTCTGTGGTTGTTGTTTTCACTCCTTCAGCCTAGAAGTTAGGAAAATGTTTGGCACAACTCTCATGCTCTATTTTCTGAATGAATGAACTGATGAGTGGGAAAAATGAGGTATGAATAAAAAAACAGTGCCAGTATCAGAAGTAAAGATAAAATTATAAAAGTGTTTGCTTTGTTCTAAATAGCCAATACAAACCTACTAACATTATTAAGAATTTAGCAAGTAGATAAATACAATAAATAGGTAAGCAGCAATAGCATTTTATATAACAGCAAAAACTAACTTAAAATGATAATCTGCACCAAAAGAAAATTTTCCATGTATGTTTTGACTGATCCCTGGAGTCTTTACATTTTAAAATTAAAACAAAAAATTGCACATTGAACAAAATAGTGGTTCTGCATTTTTAAAAGCTATTACCACTATTCTGCTTCTCTATTTACTCTGGGTTAAAATGTAGTGAAATATAAATATTTTACACTTAAAAAGAGTCAAAAGAAAAGTCTTCTAGTCACTGTAAAGAATGTGATTTCAAACAGAAAAACTATTTTTTATTGTTATTCAGTCACTAAGTTGTGCATAACTCTTTGTGACCAAATGGACTGCAGCATGCCATGCTCCCCTGACCTTCACTGTCTCCCAAAGTTTGTTTAAATTCATGTCAACTGAGTTGATTCAAAACCTTGCTAATATTCACATTCAAATTTGAATTCTCTCTTTATGTCTGGTCTGTTCTATAAATGCTCTTTAAAATATTTAATATAAATAATTTTGTTATTTTCATTGTGATATTTGACTCTTTTCCAAATAACATTAAAAATATATCTCTTAAAAATAAGGGGACAGAAACTTTTTTTTACAGTTACTGTTTTATTTTCCTTTCTGCTATGTTTGTGTATATTTTTAACTGTCCATTTTTGCCCCATCTTCCATTTTTCATAATGTCTCTTCTGAGTCACCCATATTGCCTGGACAACCACACTGATTTATATTAGATTTATTATTTATGACATGGCTGATACGGGAATTGCAAAAATTTCTTGGTCTCTGTCAAAGTTGAGACTTAGAAGTATGAAGCCTTCAAGGACTGTATTTCAGTAGTTATGTTCTTTTTATTTCCTATTTGCCATTGTATAAATTCATAAAAATGGATGCAAATACTACATATATGCTTATAATCAATTGTCTTAAGGCTTGCCACTACTATATGGGTATATTTCTCACTGGTGCTACAATGAAAACACCTTGATATATCACTTTGGCATTTGGCACAGAGAAAGTAATTTCCTACTGAGAGTTATCTAAGTCTCCTTTTATTATTTTGAAGTCCTTCATTTCTCAAGCTATCAAAATTTCTTCATAAAAAGCAGCTGTTGCTTTAAAAATTGTACCTTTCAGTATTACTGTGATTTCCTTATTTAGTTATATTATTTTCCCTTAAATGTGAACCATGCAATAAGAATTTCCAGCATGTGATTCTGTTGCTACTTATATTTATAATATTATGGCAGTTGGAATTAAATTTTGTTTTCCAACCTCCCTGTTAGATTCTGAGTTTCATAAGAACCAAGGTCTGTGGTTGTTGTTTTCACTCCTTCAGCCTAGAAGTTAGGAAAATGTTTGGCACAACTCTCATGCTCTATTTTCTGAATGAATGAACTGATGAGTGGGAAAAATGAGGTATGAATAAAAAAACAGTGCCAGTATCAGAAGTAAAGATAAAATTATAAAAGTGTTTGCTTTGTTCTAAATAGCCAATACAAACCTACTAACATTATTAAGAATTTAGCAAGTAGATAAATACAATAAATAGGTAAGCAGCAATAGCATTTTATATAACAGCAAAAACTAACTTAAAATGATAATCTGCACCAAAAGAAAATTTTCCATGTATGTTTTGACTGATCCCTGGAGTCTTTACATTTTAAAATTAAAACAAAAAATTGCACATTGAACAAAATAGTGGTTCTGCATTTTTAAAAGCTATTACCACTATTCTGCTTCTCTATTTACTCTGGGTTAAAATGTAGTGAAATATAAATATTTTACACTTAAAAAGAGTCAAAAGAAAAGTCTTCTAGTCACTGTAAAGAATGTGATTTCAAACAGAAAAACTATTTTTTATTGTTATTCAGTCACTAAGTTGTGCATAACTCTTTGTGACCAAATGGACTGCAGCATGCCATGCTCCCCTGACCTTCACTGTCTCCCAAAGTTTGTTTAAATTCATGTCAACTGAGTTGGTACTCCTGTCTAATCATCTTATCTTTGGTGCCACCTCTCCTTTTGCCTTCTATGTTTCCCAGCATGGCTTTTTTTTTTCCTAAGAGTCAGTTTTTCACATCAGATGGCCAAAGTATTAGAGCTTTAGCTTTAACATCAGTGCTTTCAATGAATATATAGGAGTGATTTCCTTCAGGATTGACTGGTTGGATCTCCTTGCTATCCAAGGGACTCTCAAGAGGCTTCTCCAGCATCACAGTTCAAAAGCTTCAGTTCTTCAATGCTCAGACTTCTTTATGGTCCAACTCTCACATACATGCATGACTACTGGAAAAACCATAGCTTTGACTAGACAGACCTTTGTTGGCAAAGTAATGTCTCTGTTTTTAAATATGCTGTCTACGTTTGTTACAGCTTTTCTTCTAAGGAGCAAGCATATTTTAATACTGTGGCTGCAGTCACCATCTGTGGTGATTTTGGAGCCCAAGAAAATAAAATCTGTCACTGCTTCCACATTTCCCCCTTGTATTTGCCACAAAGTGATGGGACCAGATGCCTTGATCTTAGTTTTGAATATTGAGCTTTAAGCCACTTTTTTCACTCTTCTCTTTCACACTCATCAAGAGGCTCTTTAGTTCCTCTTCACATTCTGCCATTGTTGTTTAGTAGCTAAGTCATCTCCAACTCTTTGCAACCCCAGGCTTCCCTGTCCTTATTAGAGTGGTATCGCCTGCATATCTGAGGTGTTGATAATTCTCCTGGCAATCTTGATTCTTGCTTGTGATGCATCCAACTGGCATTTTGCATGATATACTCTGCATATAAATTAAATAAACAGGGTGAAAATATACAGCTTTGTGGGACTCCTTTCCCAATGTGGAACCAGTCTTTTGTTCCATGATCGGTTCTAAGTAGTG
The DNA here is from genome assembly GCA_006410635.1 of Cephalophus harveyi. Classification (NCBI taxonomy): domain Eukaryota; kingdom Metazoa; phylum Chordata; class Mammalia; order Artiodactyla; family Bovidae; genus Cephalophus; species Cephalophus harveyi. Next base: position 46,692 of record SJYT01047366.1, read on the forward strand.
CTTCTTGACCACACACAGGTTTCTCAAGAGGCAGGTAAGGTGGTCTGGTATTCACATCACTTTAAGAATTTTCCTCTGTTTTTGTGGTCCACTCTGTCAAATTCTTTAAGGTAGTCAATGAAGCACAAGTAGATGCTTTTCTGGAATTCTTCTGCTTTTTCTATGATCCAGTGGATATTGGCAATTTGATCTCTGGCTTTCTCTGCCTTTTGTAGACCAGCTTTTACGTCTGGAATTTCTCAGTTCATATACTGCTGTAACCTAGTTTGAAGAATTTTGAGCATAAACTTACTAGCATGTGAAATGCACACAACAAAAATGGTAGTTTGAACATTTTTTGACTTTGTTCTTCTTTGGGATTGGAATGAAAACTGATCTTTTCCAGTCTTGTAAGCCACTGCTGACTTTTCCAAATTTGCTGACACATTGAGTGCAACACTTTATCAGCATCATCTTTTAGGATTTTAAATAGCTAAGCTGGACTTCCCTGGTGGCTCATTTGGTAAAGCGTCTGCCTATAATGTGGGAGAACTGGGTGTGATCCCTGAGTTGGGATATCCTCTAGAGAAGGAAATGGCAACCCACTCCAGTACTCTTGCCTGGAAAATCCCACAGACAGAAGAGCCTGGTAAGCTACAGTCCATGGGGTCGCAAAGTGTCAGACACAACTGAGCGACCTCACTCTACTTTTAAGCTGGAATTCAGTCACTTCCACTAGCTTTGTTTGTAGTAATGCTTCCTAAGGCCCACTTGACTGCACACTCCAGAATGTCTGGCTCTAAGTGTGTGACTACACCATTGTTGTTATCCAGGTCACTAAGACCTTAAAGAAAGCTGAGCACCAAAGAATTGATGCTTTTGAACTGTAATGTTGGAGAAGACTCTTGAGAGTCCCTTGGACAACATGGAGATCAAACCAGTCAATCCTAAAGGAAATCAGTCCTGAATATTCATTGTAAGAACTGATGCTAAAGCTGAAGCTCAAATACTTTGGCCACCTGATGAGAAGAACTGACTAGTTGGAAAAGACCCTGATGCTGGGAAAGATTGAAGGCAGGAGAAGAAGGGGATGACAAAGGATGAGATGGCTGGATGGCATCACCAACTTGATGGACATGAGTTTGAGCAAGTTCCCGGAGTTGGTGATGGACTGGGAAGCCTGGTAGGCTGCAGTCCATGGGACTGCAAAGAGTCAGACATGACTGAGTGACTGAACTGAACAGTTTATCACAATGAAAGATTACAGATTAAAACCAGCCAATCCAAGGGATGCATGGAACAGAATCCAGAAAAAAATCTGCTATCCATTGTCCTTGTCCTGTGGATTCATGAACAGTGCTAAATTTCCTGACAATGAAGTGTGAAAATATATATGGAATTTTTGCAATGATACAAGCTGACCCAAGTTTTGTGTCCAGAATGCATTAGGGCTCAATCATGTTGATTTTTTGTGCTGCTTAAGTGGCTCACCTTTAATCTCTAGGCCTTCTAAAGACAGATCAGATAACATGTCATTAAAACCTTCCACCAAAGTTGGGGTCAACTCTGGGAAAAGATACTTATCATGTAGGACACATGGAGCCTAAAGCTTTGACAAAGGTTTGACAAAGCCAAACCTCTCCTTCATAAAGGTTAAATTCTTTATTACACACATACACACAAACTTTATTTGGAAAAGGAAACAAAGTAATTCTTGTTCCTTTCACATAGATGCAAATATCTATTATTTTTGAGATGTAGTACAGCCTCACGTTTTCTATTGATATTTTATATTGAAAAAAAAAAAAAAAAACCAAGATCATTGGGTTAACCTTTTTTCTGCATTTATGTAGAAAAAGAAGGAAAGAGATTTATGCTAATGTCAGTCTTGTACTCAGGAAAAAAAAATTAAACATTCTTAAAATATCCTAAATAAAAGCCTGCAGTGATGCACAATTCAATTTTTGAGATTTGTGTTTCAGATTTAAATTTATAGTGCATGGAATTAAACAGACTGTAAAAGGCATGTACCATATACAGCAAATAAGAAAAATGTTATGAAGTTCAGACTTACAGTGAGTAACTATAGTTCTGTTGGTTACAAATGTGACAGGAAAGAGAATATACTGCTTGCAGATTTTAGTTTTTCAACGCCATAGTTCTTCATCTCGCAAACTGAGAAATATATTTTGCCATTTTTGATTTAACCTTAGTTGATGGAACTAAGGAATAGCTCCTTTCCCCCAAAGTGAAAGTAATGATTTATTTAATATATTTTTCTGCTGGTTGATTGAGTGTTTTGAGGAATGAATGGTAATTTGTATAATGCAATCTTTAAAAAATATAGCTCCTGACACTAAAAAGAAACAGAGGAAATAATATTTGCAAGTGTTTCATAAATGCATACAACAGCAAAGCAATAATTTGCAATATTTTCTTTTTGATTAATAAACAGGACATATATATTTCTCCAAATATATTCAAACTCAGCTGCAGCTCTTTCAGCAACTGATATGCCTTAAAACTGCTAATTTACTGAGGAATACTGTGTTTCAATAGTGAGGGAAACAACTGTATTGTTCACATGTGTGTGTGCATTCTCAGTCTGCAAATCGTGTCCAGCACTTTGTGACCTCATGGACTGTAGCCCAGTAGGCTCCTCTGTCCACAGGATTTCCCAGGCAAAAGTACTGGCGTGGGTTGCCATTTCCTCCTCCAGAGGATCTTCCAGACCCAGGGATCAAACTAGCATCTACTGAATCTCTTGCACTGGAAGGTGGATTCTTTGCTGCTGAGCCACCAAGGATGTCCACTGTTTACACTGAGCATAGAAAAACTTCAGTCTCCCCAAACCAAAGGGTCAATTGAAAAAAAAAAAAAAAGGAGTGGGGGAAAGGCTCTAACAAATGAGTGTCTGATAAACAACATTAAATATAAAGTATGCAGGTTACTTTTTCTATTCAATTTCTTCATAACACACAGAAATATTGGGATAAATGCTTTGCATAATATTTTTAAAATTTGGGATAAAACAGTAGATAGCTATATTGACCCATTTAATCTATTTTATTTTTAATCAGGTACATCATATTTTTGGACAAAAAAGGAAATAAAGATAAGGAACAAATCAGCATCTAGGAATAAACAGTACTGTCAATTTAGTCTTTTAAATGTTTACATTCCTCTGTGAGTATAATGGAATATAATTTTGTTTGGCCAAACATTTTGTCCCTATTATGACAACTTTCTATATTATTAAATGGATTTCTCCACTGAATTTTTTGTTGTTGTTCATTTAAAAATTACATTTATTTTTAGTTGAATGATAATTGCTTTACAATTGTGCTGGTTTCTGCCATACATCAGCATGAATCAGCCATAGGTATACACGTGTCTCCTCCCTCTTAAACCTCCTTCCTACCTCTGACACCCCCACCCCCATACCCCGCATCCTATCTATACTGAATTTTAATGTCCTGAATTTTAATGTTCTCCTCCATATATTAGCATCATTTAACTACTCTCACTTAAAATACTGCAAAATTAGTTGCTAATATGAACAGTGCTTTAATAAGTACACTTACACATTATGTTTTGTCACTTTCTTTTGAGGGTAGATTTTTCAGTTATTGGCATTTACATATCTATATATTGTTCTTTTAAATTTGTATCTACTCTTTAATGGAATCAAGATTGCTGGGAGAAATATCAATAACCTCAGATATGCAGATGACACCACCCTTATGGCACAAAGTGAAGAGGCTGTCTCTTATACACATCTAGATGTGTATAAGAGACAGATTTCATGCCTATTACAAATATATTTTTTCCTCAATTTCCCTTTGTTTTTACTCATGTATGTGATGGTTTTTTACTACACTATAACTTTGTATTCTTATTTAGATAAATTTATCAATATCTTGCTTTTGGTGCTGGATTTGTTCTTATGATTAGGAAGAACTTAATTTTATGTTTCTATTGAAATTTTATCACCTATCTAATTATTTGATGTAGAAAACAATTCACTCAAGCAATTAATTTTGAAAAATTCATTTTTTTTTCTTTAAAGATGAGAATTAGATGTAGGAGTGACAGAAGTTAATGTACTATGTACTGTGAAATAGTTACTTTGGTCTTGCTTCTCACAGTAAGAGTAACTTTATGGGCTACATTTTCACTAGGAAAGATCGCTTACAGATACTTCTTCCACATCTGATCCAGCTTCAAGGTCCTTGGGCTTCTTTCTTATGTTCCCTTCCTTACTCCTCACTCACCTTTTTCTTTTCTCTCTTCCAAACAATTCTTTTTATCCATTTTTAGTATTCAAACATTCCAGACCAGTTTTGGATAAACATAATGTAATATTTCTCACAGAATAAATCTTGCCTCTTTATTTTACCTTTAGTTCAGTTCAGTTCAGTCGCTGTCATGTCCGACTCTTTGCGACTCCATGAATCACAGCACGCCAGGCCTCCCTGTCCATCACCAACTCCCAGAGTTCACTCAGACTCACGTCCATCGAGTCAGTGATGCCATCCAGCCATCTCATCCTCTGTCGTCCCCTTCTCCTCCTGCCCCCAATCCCTCCCAGCATCAGAGTCTTTTCCAATGAGTCAACTCTTCGCATGAGGTGGCCAAAGTACTGGAGTTTCAGCTTCAGCATCATTCCTTCCAAAGAACACCCAGGGCTGATCTCCTTCAGAATGGACTGGTTGGATCTCCTTGCAGTCCAAGGAACTCTCAAGAGTCTTCTCCAACACCACAGTCCAAAGGCATCAATTCTTTGATGCTCAGCTTTCTTCACAGTCCAACTCTCACATCCAACTCTCTCACAAAGGAATGTGAGAGCCTTTTCCAAGGCTATGGAAAAACCATAGCCTTGACTAGATGGACCTTTGTTGGCAAAGTAATGTCTCTGCTTTTTAATATGTTATCCAGGTTGGTCATAACTTTTCTTCCAAAGAGCAAGCGTCTTTTAATTTCATGGCTGCAGTCACCATCTGCAGTGATTTTGAAGCCCCTCAAAATAAAGTCTGACACTGCTTCCACTGTTTCCCCATCTACTTCCCATGAAGTGATGGTACCAGAGGCCATGATCTTCATTTTCTGAATGTTGAGCTTTAAACCAACCTTTCACTCTCCTGTTTCACTTTCATCAAGAGGCTCTTTAGCTCCTCTTCACTTTCTGCCATAAGGATGGTGTCATCTGCGTATCTGAGGTTATTGATATTTCTCCTGACAATCTTGACTCCAGCTTGTGCTTCTTCCAGCCCAGCGTTTCTCATGATATACTCTGCATATAAGTTAAATAAGCAGGGTGACAATATACAGCCTTGACGTACTCCTTCTCCTATTTGGAACCAGTCTGTTGTTACATGTCCAGGTCTAACTGTTGCTTCCTGACCTGCATATAGGTTTCTCAAGAGGCAAGTCAGATGCAGCACCTTATTAATATATAAAATGCAATACACAAAGTGCATTAACATTTCTTTTTTTCCTCCATTGTCAGCCCAATATAACAAAGTTTGTGTCACTATTTCTGTGTCAAATTTTTAGAATAAAAGTTAGGTGAATTATTTTTCCAAACCATGCCTCAGTTTGCATCTTTGTTTTCACCTATATAAATACTGATACTACATTTTTTACCTAACAGTTTTTCTTAGATATGTTAAATTCTATTGTTAATGTGAATGGTATATGTTGTTAAATTAATTTTCTAGCTGGGTTTTGGGCTTTCCCAGTGACTCATTGATAAAGAATCTGCCTGCCAATGGAGGAGACCTAGAAGACATAGGAGACATGGGTCCATTCCCTGGGTCAGGAGGATGCCCTGGAGGAGGCAACAGCAACCCACTCCAGTATTCTGGCCTGGGAAATCCCATGGAGCCTGGCAGGCTACAGTCCACGAGGTCACAAAGAGTCAGACACGACTTCGCTACTGAGCATAAACCTAACTGGTTTTTAATGGAATATAGGACAGCAATTTATGTCCTTTTTGTAGCACTTCACCATAATAATGAGTTAAATGTTCCTATTATTTATGATAATCTCCTTCCTCCAAACTCCATCAGTAGACTCTTACAGATTTTCCAGGAAGAGAATGACATCATCGTATGTTGCTCAGTTGCCAAGTCATGTTCGACTCTTTGAGACCCCATGGACTGCAGCACACCAGGCCTCCCTATCCCTCACCATCTCCCCAAGTATGATGCAGATGCATTAATAAATAATGATAATTTTCATCCACTTTTCTTTTAGTTTTATATCTTAATGCATTTTCATGTCTTTTAGCTTCCTCAAATAATATTCAAGTTTCCTGAGTGTGAAGAATCACTATACTTGTTCATTTTGATATCCTCAGCAAAGAAATAATCTTTTTGGAAGTGTTATGGAAGAATTAATTCATGTATTTAAATGAAAATTGTGTGTAGTTTCCTCATATTCTTCCTGATATTAGTACAACTTTTCCCCACACTTTACCCACTTGGACTGACTTTTACCTTTCCATTTTCTCCCTTTTTTGAACTAGAATGTCAATATTCATTACTGTCACTCCTCTCAGTTTTTAAAATTTATTAACTCATAATTTTTACAACAACCATATAAGGAAGGTTTTACAATGGTTCTGTTTTTAGATGAGTAAATTGAACATATATAATAGTCAAAGATCACACATCTAATAAGAGGTAGATCTTATACCTGAAATCTAATAAGCAGGTTACAGAAGTTAGTTACTTAACTTTATTCTATACTGGCCTTACATTTACCTTTCTAACTAAAATAATTGAAATTTTGATCTTTTTCTTAATCTTATACTCATTCAAAAAGCATTTTGTTTAATTATGCTCATTATATTATTTATTATTGTTATATAATTTCAGTAATATATTAAAGAAAAACAGCCTTAATGAGGTTTAGTTTTTGTGCTATAAGAATCACTCAGTTTATGGGTAAGAGCTGTCTTTATGTTTTAATAGACTTATACAGGTGGATTTTCACCCATATTCACTTTTATAGAATTTCTTTTACACAAACAACGGTAATCTTATACTCATTCAAAAAGCATTTTGTTTAATTATGCTCATTATATTATTTATTATTGTTATATAATTTCAGTAATATATTAAAGAAAAACAGCCTTAATGAGGTATAGTTTTTGTGCTATAAGAATCACTCAGTTTATGGGTAAGAGCTGTCTTTATGTTTTAATAGACTTATACAGGTGGATTTTCACCCATATTCACTTTTATAGAATTTCTCTTACACAAACAATGGTTCTCATGCTTATTTCCACTCCATCCTGCCCCCATACCTGGTCCTAGGCAGCTACTGATATGCCTTCTCTCTGTACAGTTTAGCTTATTTAATAAATTTTACATATATATAATCATTCAATTTGTAGAATTTTTGGTCTATCTTCTTTTACTTCGCAAGATGTTTCTGAGATTCATCCATATTTTTACATTTAATAATACTTGTAGAGATAGACTTCACTGAAATAAAATAAGAGAACTCTGCTATGCCACTCTTCAACAAATCTGGTAAAATTTATATATATGATCATGGTGATGGTTACATAGATCTATGAACATATTAAAAACCATTGACATTTTAAATGGAGAAATTGTATGTGAACAAAAGTAACACTTAGTTTCTGTTTATTATGGACGTGTGTTAGATTGTAAAGATATTCCACAGTTTTGTTTATACATTCACCAGCTAATGGACATTTGCTTATTTCTACTTCCAGACTATTATAAACAATGCTTCCATGAATATTAACTCAACTCTTTGAGTGAATATAAATTTTCATTTTTTGGGGGTAAATACCTAAAGGTCAGATCTCTGGGACATATAATAGGTATATGTTTAACATTTTAGGAAACTGTCAAACTGTTTTCTATAGTATCAGTATTCACCAGCAATATATGAGGCTTTCATCTATTTCATATTTTTGGTAAACTGACTTAGTTTCATTTTTAATTTTAGCCTTTCTAGTGAGTGGGTATAAGTATATCATTGTTTTAATTTGCATTTCTTTAACATTAGTAATATCACGCAACTTTTCACATGCATATTAAGCATTTGTATATCATTTTTGGTTCTTCAAACATTTTTCCTATTTCAAAAATCAGGTTAATTTTTTCTTATTGTTGCATTTTAAGAGCTTTTTCTATATTCTAGATACAAGATTTTATCAGATGTACATTTTGTGTTTTTCCCAATCTGTGACCTATCTTAATTTTGTTAATGGTGTTAGTTGGGAAGATCTCCTGGAGAAGGAAATGGCTACCCACTCCAGTATTCTTGCCTGGAAAATCCCATGGACTGAGGATCCTGGTAGGCTACAGTCCATGCGGTCGCAAAGAGTCGGATACGACTGAGTGACTTTATTTCACTTCATAGAGAAAATTTTTAATTGTGATGATTCAGAGGGACTTTGGAAATTTGGAGGTAAGTACATGGGCTAAAAAATAATGTTAAATGAAAATCCAAAAATTTAATAATGAGAGGGTAACAGGCAGGAAGGCCAGGTGTCTCCAAATGGAGGAAATAGCCTGCAAGTGTCAGACACTTTTATCTCTCTTAAGCCGCAGGAGGAAACAAACTAGTGATATTTTTTTCCTTCTCTATACAAATTTAAACGGAGATTTCTCTTAAAATACTGTGTTGCCATAATAACACCTGGTTTCACTTGATGTTCAAGCTGGCTTTAGAAAAGGCAGAGGAACCAGAGATCAAACTGCCAACATCCGCTGGATCATGGAAAAAGCAAGAGAGTTCCAGAAAAACATCTACTTCTGCTTTATTGACTATGCCAAAGCCTTTGACTGTGTGGATCACAATAAACTGTGGACAATTCTGAAAGAGATGGGAATACCAGACCACCTCACCTGCCTCTTGAGAAATCTGTATGCAGGTCAGGAAGCAACAGTTAGAACTGGACATGGAACAACAGACTGATTCCAAATAGGAAAAGGAGTACGTCAAGGCTGTATATTGTCACCCTGCTTATTTAACTTCTA
>SJYT01047366.1:62986-101398 GCA_006410635.1 Cephalophus harveyi
CTTTTCTCCTTTGCTTTTCGCCTCTCTTCTTTTCACAGCTATTTGTAAGGCCTCCCCAGACAGCCATTTTGCTTTTTTGCATTTCTTTTCCATGGGGATGGTCTTGATCCCTGTCTCCCGTACAATGTCACGAACCTCATTCCATAGTTCTTCAGGCACTCTATCTATCAGATCTAGGCCCTTAAATCTATTCCTCACTTCCACTGTATAATCATAAGGGATTTGATTTAGGTCATACCTGAATGGTCTAGTGGTTTTCCCTACTTTCTTCAATTTGAGTCTGAATTTGGTAATAAGGAGTTCATGATCTGAGCCACAGTCAGCTCCTGGTCTTGTTTTTGTTGACTGTATACAGCTTCTCCATCTTTGGCTGCATAGAATATAATCAATCTGATTTCGGTGTTGACCATCTGGTGATGTCCACCTGTAGAGTCTTCTCTTGTGTTGTTGGAAGAGGGTGTTTGCCATTACCAGTGCATAACAGAGTGAAGGCTAATAGAATCCTTAACTTTCCTCTAGCTACATAATGAAAAATGGCAAAAATGATGTTGGAATCCAGGTCTGTCTGACTCTGATGATAATTAAATAATACATACTATAAAATAACTTATCAGAGATTTTCTGAGAGGAAAAGTAAAAGTAATATCTGTTTGACAAGGCATTGTTAAGAGGTAGAGGAGGATGTGTATTCCTAAGCACACTACACATACAAAATAGTATATCAAACCTAAGCCAACAGAGTTGCAATGTATATCGGAGAGAGGAAAACATGTTCTATTGCCTCAGATGTCATTTACCCTCCCTAGACCATTGCCTCCTTTTTAAAATCTGGTTTCATCTTTGAATCATGAAATTCAAAAGTTGTGGCAGATAAAGTCTGAAAGAAGCAAAGTGATAGTACATGCTACAAATTGCAAAGAATTTTGAATCTAAGTTTCTCTGTCATTTGATTTATGTTTCAGATGTCCTAGTTGTGGATTATAAAGAGCAGCATGTGGCAATCTCAGGTGTCCCTAGAAAAGACTATTTTCCAATAGCCTTGTGAATGACATTTGTTTATCTGGTGAATTTGCCATGGTCTGAGTGCTGTCTCTCGGCATTATAGGTTAAGAATCTTGATTTCTCAGTATACAGAAACCAAATCTATTTTTCAGAGGCAAACTCTTATTACCCAAGTTTATGAAATAGCTTTGTAAAATTAATGAGATTTATATCTTTCATGGACTTGGGGACAGTTATACCTCCATTCAGTTCATTTTCTTTCCATGAAGAAATAAGAATAAATAAAAAATAATCAAATGATACATTAATTTACAATGAGAAATGACTATCAAATAAAACCACACTTCAGGTCTGTACAACAGATGATAACAGATGTAGGAAAGCTATAGAGAGCTGCTAAGAAATAATCAGGAGATTTAGAGCTTGATATTAGAAAAATGGAAGTTAAACAATTATATGATAAAATCGTAATAAATGCTAAAATAGCCTATTCTTACTCACAGTCCATTTACTCTCTGAATGGTCTTACCAGTGGGACCAAATATCTACCATGTGTACAAGCTCCAATGTTTCTTCACACACAACAAATTATTTCAACAATTGGGCCATAATATTTGAACTCTGTTAGATGAGCTGCCTCTCCGTAGAAAGATGAGAGAATGGATTCTGTCAATATTGATATCTGTGACTATTTGGTTTTCCATGATTCAGCAAGATCTTCTCCCCAGCTAGCATGCAATTAAAGCTTTCTTTGACTTGCATTTCTCTGATGATTAGTGATGGTGAGCATTTACAAATACATATAGGCCATTTGTATGTCTTTGGGGAAAATGTCTATTGATTGAGCATTTTTCATTGGATTACATGAATTCTTTTTATATTTTGGATATTAACTCCTTATTGAATATTTGTTTTGCAAACGTTTTCTCCCATTTCATAGACTGCCTTTTCATATTGCTATTTTCTTTGCTGTACGGAGGCAAAATTGATGTAGTTTCACTTGTTTATTTATTTTTTTACCACTTCACAACTGTTGAGATGGCCATTACCAACAAGTCAGAATTAAGCAAGTGTTGGCAAAGATGTGAAAAGGGGAACATGATATTCTGTTGGTGGGAATGTAAACTGGCACGGCCAATAGGGAAAACAGTAAAATTCCAGTAAAAATTAAAAATAGAACTACTATGTAATCCAACAATCCCACTTGTGGGCATATATCCAAAGGAAATAAAATCACTATTTCCAAGGGATGTACATCCACATGTTCACTGAAGCTTTATTAATGGAAGGCAAGATATGAAAACAACTTAAATGTCCATCAACAGATGAATAAATAAATAAAATGTACTAGAATATTATTCATCCTTATAAAGAAAGGAGTTGCTGACATTCACAACAACATGGATTAATTTGGAGGACAATACACTAAGTGAAATAAGCCAGATACAGGAAGATAACTCTTATATAAATCATTCATGTATTTAATCTAAAAAGTTGAACTCAAAGTAAAAGAGAGTAGAATGGTGCTTAAGTGGGGAAACAGGGGGAAAGAATACAGAATTTCAGTTAAAATAAATAAGTTCTGGAAACCTAATGTTCATCATGGTGATTATGATTGATAATAATATATACATTAAATCTGCTAAATGAGTATTTTTTTAGAGCTCTTATACCCATAAAAGGGTAACTAAATGAGATGGTGGGAATGTTAAGCTTGATTGAAGTAATCATTTCACAATACATGCTTACAAAAAATCACATCATCTTAAATATGGTCTCAAGTGGTTATTCTATTTCAACATTATTTACCAACTTGAAGGCCCAGAGCATTAGTGAGTCAAATAAACTATCTCCTTAGCAGATGATAGATGATATGTTAGAATAAAGTTACTAAGAGCTGAAATAGACAGGTGGTACAAAGATGTGAGGCAAACTATTTCCTGTTTAGAATTTCGAAAGATAAAAAACCAGCCTAGCAATGGTAATAGAGCTCATGGAGTTAAATCAGAGGCAAGAAAAAAGGTACAGAAAGGGGTAGAAACTCAGGATATTAAATTTCCAAACTCACTTTTAAACAAAAACTTCTGGAATTAAAACCATGTTTTAGATTTATATTTCTAAGGGAGTGCCTGTAGGAGCCCTGGGCCCACAGCCTCCCCTCTGCCCTGAGCAGCTTCCTGAGCAGGGGACAGGGGACAGGTCTCAGAGGACGAGTGTTTGGATTCTGGCAAGAGGAGAACATCACTGTGGGAGAGGGAGCAGTGAGTCCGTGGCTCAAGGTCTGAAGCACCGGCCATGTTTAGGGAATGGGTTTCCGGTCTGGAGCAATGAGGAGGCCAGTATGGCCAGAGTAGGGGGCTGGGGTCAGAGCGTGTGGCCTGCAGGCTGTCAGCGTTTCTCGATCCTGTCCAGGCAGGCCTGTATGCCACCAGAAGAGTATTGGGGAACATCAAGCAGTGTGTGTGTGAGCTGGGGGTTTTGCAAGTCTGGATGTGTTTGGAGAGAGGGGCCGCTGGAAGAGGATGTAGCTGAATGTGTGGAGCTGGGACTGGGAGAGATTTCAGGGTAGAGGTGAGGACTCTGGCGCCCCCTCGCTGGAATGATAGTGAGAGAATGTCACAGCTGGGGAGGTCCAGGACTGACCAGTGGAATAGACTCTGGCCTTCGAGCCCGAGAAGGGCTCTAGAAGCTACTCACAGTGCCAGGGCATGCCCTTTTAGTTGCTGGGTGGTGGGAGGTTTGAGGGGCAGGGGCAGGGGAGAGTTAGGGCCACTGAAGGAGAATTTGCACATATCTTGATCAGGGCATTCACAGTCTCTTCCTCTTAGAGAAGGGCTTACTGGCCTTCAGCTCCTGTAGGTTCCTGAGCACCTGGGAAGGAATAGTATTTCTCAGATGATATTAAAGTTTTGAGCTCTCAAATGTCATTCAAGGAAACCTGGGCCTGGTGGGTACCTGAGGAAAGACCTTAGTGCCTATCCCCCTAGGACCTTGCGAACTATCAGCCCATTCCAATGATGATCCCTATTCATTCCCGTGTTTGTCTCTTTTTTTTCTCCAGGGAGATTCTGGGGGTCCCCTGGTCTGTCAGTTTAATGACACATGGATCCAGATGGGGATTGTGAGCTGGGGTGTTCACTGTGGTTTGAATGAAGTGCCTGTAGTTTACACAGATGTTAGATTCTACAAGGATTGGGTTTATGGTACGATGAGTCAGGCTTCTCTTCTGGATTCAGGAGGATTCTTTATCCCACGGGTGTGTCTGGTGTTGGCCCTGAGCGTCCTGGTGACCCTGTGATCACCCTGGCCCGTACTGCCTCCTGTTTCTGAGTCTCATGCTTGCACTGCCTCTTCCCTTCCACTCCTGCTCCATGCTGTTTCCTCAAACCCATTTGGGATCCACTGACCCTGTGGAGATCCACATGTCAGAGAGTTGGCAGCAGCAATGAACAGATGTGTATAAGAGACAGACATAATAGTATATAGAAAGGCTTTGAAATGTCTATATTACTATATATGTATGCATAATTATTATTACAATACTCTTGATAAATCAAGGTTAAATATTTATTAAGAAGTGTTTCCTTTATGTTATTCTACATTTTGTTAACGGTATCATTTCTCATCTCAGCTTCCTCTTCCTGTCTTCTACTTGACCTTTCATTCTCTATTGCCACTATTTCCACTATTTACCTAGTTATATATAGCATATCATGGTGCTGGGCCTAAAATTATAAAAGATTTGAAAAGATTTTCAAAAGTTATGTAAGATATAGATATTCTATACATATGAAAGAAAGAGAGAGAATGTACATTATATTTTGTTTCAGTGTTCTCATTTATTCTCCCCACAATGTTTTGCTAATCTCATCTTTAAAATTAAATACATTAAGCTTTTCTAAATATGGTCATAAACTCAAATCACAGGGCTTTTTTTTAATAATTCTTCATCCACTTCATGTAAAGATATTCCTAATCAAAACTCAAAATGAGTATTTAAATAATGGCTGAATAAACAGAGGTTGATAGTTCTTTTCCTGTAGGGTGCAAACTTCAAAGAATAGTGCAGGATCAATACCAGACCACCTGACTTGCCTCTTGAGAAACCTATATGCAGGTCAAGAAGCAACAGTTAGAACTGGACATGAAACAACACACTGGTTCCAAATAGGAAAAGGAGTATGTCAAGGCTGTATATTGTCACCCTGCTTATTTAACTTATATGCAGAGTACATCATGAGAAATGCTGGACTGGAGGAAGTGCCGGGAGCCAGTGTAAGGAATCCCACCCGTGACAAGGTCATGCGGCAGAGATCTGATGGGCAAGGCGAGTCAGATCTCAGGTTTTCCCCCTGGTATTTCCTGAGCATGTACCCCAAAAATAAGAATATGCCTGCCTTATTGTATTGTACTTTTCCACTCTTCTGACACACTCTGGAAAAAGTCAACTCAGGGCTTTAGTCTTCTGCATTTGAAAGGGTGTTTCAATCCAAAAACCCCTCTGATGGCTTTATAGCCTGCCCTGCAGGACTCGTATAGCTGCACATGTGATTGTTTGAGACCTCCCGACCGCGGGAGGCACAGGAAGCTTAAAACATCCTAGGAATGTAGGGGCTTCCAAGAAGTCAAAATCATTAGAATAGGACTGATTAAAGGTTTCATTTGCTGAGCCAATACTTGCTGCCAAATTTTCATATCTTTTATTTATAGATATAGTTGGTATATAGAAAAACAGGTAGTAGACCTGATATTAGCAACATTAGATTTTGAGTTAAGTACTTTCTTTGTTATAACCCACTGCCACCTTTGTTCTACAGGAATGTAACTTTATTTAGTACTTTGAGGGTGATGCAGAGTAAAGAAAAAACACTTCTGAGGAAAAGGAGTTTTCTGGTTGATAGACAATTATCCAGGGAGAGAGCCATAAAAATGTTAACTGGCCTCTTGGCCAGAAGATAATGTAAACCACCTGAGACCTTTTGTATACGGGAGGGTATGCAAAAAGAAAGCCTGTCTCAGAGAGGGTCAGGACTGCTGCCCCTGCATAACTCTGCATATTCCATTATTTCTTTATGTACAACTTGGGGTATATAAGCTGATTTTGAAAAATAAAGTTTTTTGGAGTCTTGCACTGATGCTGGGCTTCCCCATGTCGTTTTTTTCTCCCCTTTTTTGGCTGAATTCCCATCTGGAGTGGGGAGGCTCACCATGTCTACTTACTTGCCCTGGCTGCTAAGATCCACGCGAAAGGGAGCCTAAGGCGGGGCACCCTTCGATATTCAAGTGGGCACCGGTGGCCTAACATAGATGGTGCAAACCTCTTGTCCTGAGGTTTTATTGGTTTTCCCTGTAAACCAAGTTATTCAGCCTCCTTTTCTCCGCCTAAATTTCCTACTATACTATTTCTTCCTAATCTAATCTTATATCTCTAAATAAATAAGTTTTTCATCACCAATGCCATCCCTGCTTCAAATTCCCTGGATCCACTGGGGCTGGACCCCAGTAAGGAAGCACAAACTGGAATCAAGATTGCCAGGAGAAATGTCAATAACCTCAGATATGCAGATGACACCACCCTCATGGCAGAAAGTGAAGAAGAACTAAAGAGCCTCTTGATGAAAGTGAAAGAGCAGAGTGAAAATGTTGGCTTAAAGCTCAGCATTCAGAAAACTAATATCATGGCATCTGGTCCCATCACTTCATAAAAAATAGATGGGGAAGCAGTGGAAACAGTGGCTGACTTTATTTTTCTGGACTCTAAAATCACTGCAGATGGTGATTGCACCCATGAAATTAAAAGACTTGCTCATGGAAGGAAAGTTATGACTAACCTAGACAGCATAGTAAAAAGCAGAGACATTACTTTGCCAGCAAATGTCCGTCTAGTCAAAGCTATCGGAGAAGGCAATGGCACCCCACTCCAGTACTCTTGCCTGGAAAATCCCATGGACGGAGGAACCTGGAAGGCTGCAGTCCACGGGATCACTGAGGGTAGGACACGACTGAGCGACTTTACTTCACTTTTCACTTTCATGCACTGGAGAAGGAAATGGCAACCCACTCCAGTGTTCTTACCTGGAGAATCCCAGGGACGGGCGAGCCTGGTGGGCTGCCGTCTATGGGGTTGCACAGAGTCGGACACGACTGAAGCGACTTAGCAGCACCAGAAGCAGTAGTCAAAGCTACGGTTTTTAGTACTCATGTATGGATGTAAGAGTTGGACTATAAAGAAAGCTGAGTGCAGAAGAATTCATGCTTTTGAACTGTGGTGTTAGAGAAGACTCTTGAGAGTCCCTTGGACTACAAGGTGATCCAACCAGTCCATTCTAAAGGAGATCAGCCCAGGGTGTTCTTTGGAAGGAATGATGCTAAAGGTGAAACTCCAATACTCTGGCCACCTCATATGAAGAGTTGACTCACTGAAAAAGACTCTGATGCTGGGAGGGATTGGGGTCAGGAAAAGAAGGGGACAACAGAGGATGAGATGGCTGGATGGCATCAATGACTTCATGTACAAGAGTTTGGGTGAACTGCGGGGGTTGGTGATGGACAGGGAGGCCTGGCATACTCCACTTCATGGGGTCGCAAAGAGTCGGAACAGAGTGACTGAACTGAACTGAACTGAATATGTGTTTTATATCTATGTATGATGCTTTTGAACTGTGATGTTGGAGAAGACTCTTGATACTCCCTTGGACTACAAAGTGATCCAACCAATCCATTCTAAAGGAGATCAGTCCTGGGTGTGCTTTGGAAGGAATGATGCTAAAGCTGAAACTCCAGTACTTTGGCCACCTCATGCGAAGAGTTGACTCATTGGAAAAGACTCTGATGCTGGGAGGGATTGGGGGCAGGAGGAGAAGTGGATGACAGAGGATGAGATGGCTGGATGGCATCACTGACTTGATGGACGTGAGTCTGAGTGAACTCCGGGAGTTGGTGATGGACAGGGAAGCCTGGCGTGCTGCAATTCATGGGTTCGCAAAGAGTTGGACATGACTGAACGACTGAACTGAACTGATGTGTGTATCTATCGATCTCCCTAATGTGATTTTACAGTAATTGTTGTATTTATCTGTAGAGGAAAACCAAATTTGGTATATTGATAACCACAACATTTTTAAAATGTGTGATTATTATTTCAGCATAGTTTTAAAAAAATTAGAAAATACAACGTAATGACACTTCCCAAAAAATGTTTGCACCTCTCTTCTGAGCTAAATGACTTGTTTTTCTAATGTATTTTATGCAATCTACTCTGAAAATAAGGGGAAAACACAGCAATATTATTTTCTTTTAATAACATTAGTGGCACAAAACCAAACTTATAACAGCAAAATTATTTTTCTTCATACCAATTATGACAGTCTTATATAACAGAAAAACAGCAAGAGCTATATCTGCATGGGGCTAATAGGTTAACATAATCAAAATAATGAAATCTTATGTTGTGTGAAGTGTAATGAAATAAATTAAAGCTCTCCTTGACCAGTGAAAATACGAATTCATATACATAAAAGAAATTAAGTACACTGTTATAGAATTCGGAATAACACCATTCACTTCACAAAGTTGAAATATAGTGTTTGTATGTAGAGAATATGAATCTGTAGCAGGCTGATTAAACTGTAAATGTTCATGATATTTTTGATGTCATATCAGAATAATTCAGGAAACATGAAGTCAATTTATTATTTATGCTTATATATTAGAATCTTCCTTCTTTCTAAAAAGAAGTAAAAAAAAAATCAACATAATATACACTAAAAGCT
The DNA here is from genome assembly GCA_006410635.1 of Cephalophus harveyi. NCBI lineage: Eukaryota > Metazoa > Chordata > Mammalia > Artiodactyla > Bovidae > Cephalophus > Cephalophus harveyi. The sequence goes on from SJYT01047366.1 coordinate 71,761, forward strand.
AAATGCTGATCAATCAACAATTTCTCTAGCTGATTCTTTGCTTGATTTTGCAGACAAAGTTACATTAAAAGAAAAGTATGTTTGCAGCAATTTTCTCTGTAGCACTAATGAAATTATACAAAATGGTTCAGAGAAGTAAAAATTAGGAACTGGAAAATTTATTCTTGGAACTTATTATAAATGTCAAATTGTTTTTTAAAATTACTACTTCTATTTTCATTATTATTTTTATAAATCCTTTGTCATTAGATGGGCTTCCCTGTTGGCTCAGATGGTAAAGAATCTGCCTGCAATGTAGGAGACCCGAGTTTGATCCTTGGGTTGGGAAGATCCCCTGGAAAAGGGAATGGCTACCAACGGCTGGAGAATTCCATGGACAAAGAAACCTGGTGGGTTACAGTCCATGGGGTCGCAAAGAGTCCACAATGACTGAGTGACTAACACTTCCACTTTTCACTTTTTGTCATTAGATTAAGGTATAGCAATGCACCTTTTTGTGGTAGAAAGGAAAGTTGAACTGTGCATGAGTATGTGACAGCACATGTGTGTGTGTATCTGTTTAATTTTAATGACTGTGTAGCATGCAAATACCCTGATTGATGGGGCTTTCTTTTGATAATCATTATTGTATCTGTATTGCTTAGAAAAGTACCTGATGTATAGATGATTCTCAAGTAATATTTCTGAATGAATGAATGGGTTTGAATAGAGTGCTCCACTGTATTTTGATCTCATGTGAAATAAGCAACATTTGCTGGATCATCTAAAGACAGTTCCAGAAAAAAATCTGTTTCTGCTTTATTGACTATGCCAAAGCCTTTGACTGTGTGAATCACAATAAACTGTGGACAATTCTTCAAGAGATGGGAATACCAGACCACCTGGCCTGCCTCTTGAGAAACCTGTATGCAGGTCAGGAAGCAACAGTTAGAACTGGACATGGAACAACAGATTGGTTCCAAACAGGAAAAGGAGTACGTCAAGGCTGTATATTGTCACTTTGCTTATCTAACCTCTATGCAGAGTATATCATGAGAAACTCTGGGCTGGAGGAAGCACAAGCTGGTATCAAGATAGCCAGGAGAAATATCAATAAGCTCAGATATGCAGATGACACCAACCATATGGCATAAAGTGAAAAAGAACTAAAGAGCCTTTTGATGAAAGTGAAAGAAGAGAGTGAAAAACTTGGTTTAGAATGCAAACTAGTGCAACCACTATGGAGAACAGTGTGGAGATGCCTTTAAAAATGCAAACAGAACTGCCTTATGACCCAGCAATCCCACTGCTGGGCATGCACACCGAGGAAACCAGAATTGAAAGAGACACATGTACCCCAGTGTTCATTGCAGCACTGTTTATAATAGCCAGGACATGGAAGCAACCTAGATGTCCATCAGCAGATGAATGGATAAGAAAGCTGTGGTACATATACACAATGGAGTATTACTCAGCCATTAAAAAGAATACATTTGAATCAGTTCTAATGAGATGGATGAAACTGGAGCTGATTATACAGAGTGAAGTAAGCCAGAAAGAAAAACACCAATACAGTATACTGATACATATATATGGAATTTAGAAAGATGGTAATGATAACCCTGTATGCGAGACAGCAAAAGAGACACAGATATATAGAATGGACTTTTGGACACTGAGGGAGAGGGAGAGGGTGGGATGATTTGGGAGAATGGCATTGAAACATGTATACTATCATGTAAGAAATGAAGTGCCAGTCTATGTTCAAGCATCCAGGATACAGGATGCTTGGGGTTGGTGCACTGGGATGATCCAGAGAGATGATATGGGGTGGGAGGTGGGAGGGGGGTTCAGGATTGGGAGCTCATATACACCTGTGGCAGATTCATGTCAATGTATGGCAAAACCAATACAGTATTACAAAGTAAAATAAAGTAAAAATAAAATTTATTTTAAAAAAAAAGCAAAAAATAAAAAAGCTCAACATTCAGGAAACTAAGATCACGGCATCTGGTCCCATCACTTCATAAAAAATAGATGGGGAAATAGTGGCTGTCTTTATTTTTCTGGGCTCCAAAATCACTGCAGATGGTAACTGCAGCTATGAAATTAAAAGACGCTTACTCCTTGGAAGGAAAGTTATGATCAATCTAGATAGCATATTAAAAAGCGGAGACATTACTTTGCCAACAAAGGTCTGTCTAGTTAAGGCTATGGCTTTTCTAGTACTCATGTATGGATGTGATAGTTGGACTATCAAGAAAGCTGAGTGCTGAAGAATTGATGCTTTTGAACCGTGGTGTTGGAGAAGACTCTTGAGAGTCCCTTGGACTGCAAGGAGATCCAACCAGTCCATCCTAAAGGAGATCAGTCCTGGGTGTTCATTGGAAGGACTGATGCTGAAGCTGAAACTCCAATACTTTGGCCACCTGATGCAAAGAGCTGACTCATTTGAAAAGACCCTGATGTTGGAAAAGATTGAAGGCAGGAGGAGAAAGGGACGACAGAGGATGAGATGGTTAGCTAGCATCACTGACTCAATGGACATGAGTTTGGGTAAACTCTGGGAGTTGGTGATGGACAGGGAGGCCTAGTCTGCTGCAGTTCATGGGGTTGCAAAGACTGGAACACAACTGAGGAACTGAACTGAACTGAACTGAAATAAACAGTATGACAATTTAATGTAATTCAGTTTTTGTCGTTAGCTCTTTGTTTTTTTGTCATCAATATTATGAGAGTTTCTCTTTATCAAGGAATTATATATTTCACTGGAATGTATCTAAGGGTGTGCCTTTTATTTAATCCTGTAGGTCACTTAGCGGAACCTTTCTAAGTTTCTCACACATAGGGAGTTTTTCAATTAACGGTTGGTTTTTCAAACAATTTATGTTTTGTCTCTATTCCCTACATTTAGACTTTATATTGGATGGATATTAAACCTCTAGAATTATTGTCTCCATATTGTAACATTCTGTTCTTGTAATATTCATTAACAGTACTGTAGTAATATAATCATGGAATCAGAGTTTTAAAATAAGCAGAATCCATGAGATTGATATTTAAAGGTTTTACATGGTCAAGTAAATGTAAATATTAACTCAAGCAATGAAAAAAATGTAGGTACAGTTTTAGTGATGTTTTTAGATTTCTATTAATGCAGAAGTATTACTTAAAGTAACAAAGTATTTGGGTATTATTTAAACCTAAAGACATGAGCTTGATAACTGTCATATTTTAAGTTTTACATTCCTGGTTAGAATGAATTAAGGGTTCAGTGTGTCTTTTCAGAGTCCCAGGTTAGCTTGTTTCATTACTCCAAATTCTCAAAGAGCTGAAAAGGAAACTCCCAAAATTTGCTCAGGATGTAAGAGAAATTGACATGGCAAGATATAATTGAATTCTTGGATATTCAGTTCCAATTAAAAAAACATAACTTTTAGTTATCAATGAGTCCTTGAATATAATGTGCAGCATGGTGATTACAGTTAATAATATTGCACTGTATATCTGAAAGTTGCTAAGGGACTAGATATTTAAATGTCTCATAACAACAAAAAAAATTGTAATTATGCATGGTGATAGATGCTAACAAGAATTATTGTGGTGATTCTTTTTCTCTATATGCATCATACCATTATGTTCTACATCTGAACTAATATAATGTTACATGTAATTTATATCTCAATAAAAACATAAATGATGAGATGAGTAAATAAAATTTAACATTGACACTTTTGCATTAGATTTTAATAAAATAATTGCTTTAGACTTCCATTTTACATGTCTGTAATATTTATAAGATTTGACATATTAATGTATGAAACAAGTTAAAGCAAATGACAGAGGATGAGATGGTTGGATGGCATCATCAACTCAATGGACATGAGTCTGAGAAAGTTCTAGGAATGATGAAGGACAGGGAAGCCTGATGTGCTGCAATCCATGGGATTACAAACAGTTGAACACAACTGAGTGACTTGAACAACAATAACAACAAGTGAGAGATGCTTTCTGAAAGAACACTACCAGAGAACAGTCTCCTCAGAACATTTCTAACACACACAAGCCCACACAAATGCACTCACTTATCATTCTTATACCTCCTTACCATGGCAGAAAATATAGAATAAAGGTGCAGTGTAGCTAGGAGAGACCTTGAGACACACATACAGATACATACACATACAGAGGGAGAAGAGGAGGAAGGAAAAAGAAGAGAGGGAAGGTAGCAGAGAGGGAGAGAGAGGTAGAGGGTGGAGGTACCATTCCCAGAATTACAAGGCATTCATCCTCCTGAATTTTGAAAGAAAGAAAGCCTCCAGTTCCATTAATTGATAAAGACTATGCTTAAAGTGAAGGTTAAACAATTCAGTAAAAGAGATGGGAAGTACTGTGCCAATGGAATAAGGGTCAAATAAGGGTAGACCAGATGTTGTTGTGAGTGTGATAAATTTACTTTCAGCACTGGGAGAAAAGTCCAAATTAGGTTAGAATTCAGATTTTTCACTTGAGCATATTGATTAGAGGTGAACCTCTCATTTCCTTATCAAGCTGAGTCATAGTTCTCTCCTTGAATATTTAGAAATGGTAGTGCATAACATATTTAGTTACTGTAAAAACTGAATGAAATATCCTATAAGGAGCTACCGGAAAGTATCAATAAAGAATAAATAAAAAAAAACTAAGAGAGATAAAGATGGAAGAATAGGAGGATGTAAAGCTTACCTCCCACTACAAGCACATATCAAAGGTACATTTACATGTGTAATATTCACAGCAAATCAACAGGAAACTGGCAGAAGATCTTTTATATAACCAAAGCTGCAGAAAGATCCCCACACAACCAGGTAGAATGGAAAAACAAAACAAAATGAAAAACACGAGGATGGGACCATACCGGCATCCCTGGAAGGCAGCTATGAGGAAGAAAGAGGACAAGTCTACAGGGGTGGACTCATCCTAGGAACTTTCCTCTTGCCTTCTGGGAAGTCAGCTGAGATAGACTGGCTAGAGAGGCCTGGAGTCTGCTTGACTGCTGGCAATCATGGAAGAGAGATACTTCACACTGATAGCTGCAACCTTGTTGCAATTCCTACCCTGAAAGGTCCCCTGGGCAGAGCTACTAGTTTGCCCAGTGGCTAGGTGCTGGACCTCAGAGAAGACCTATGAAGAGACTCAGTTTAGCTGGGTGGAATCAGCCTCGACAACCTGGAGTGTGGTCTGGCTCAAGGAGCACCCATTGTCGGCCTTGCACAGTGGGGGAAGCTCCATTAGCATCAGCCTTTGTTGGTAAGCATACCTGATGACATCACAGAATGGCACATCTCCTGTGCACAGCCACAGGGAAGGTTTTTTTCTCAGCTGGAGCTCTCTGATTCTGCCTACTCTACACTGCAGTTAGGAGCCAGATCTAGGGGTATACAAATCCTGGGAGAACTCTGCCACAAAGAGAGCCCATGACCCAGGCAATAGCACAACCACTGTGATTCTTGCAGCCACAGATCTCCTGCCCCTTGTACCAACCTAGCACTAAAAGTTTGGGGTGAACACAACAGAGAAAGGGAATCAAGTTTGGGCTTCTGGGTAGAACCTTGGACACATGCACAGGAGACACATAGGTTTGCCATGAATACACAGGCACTTGCTACAGGAGTCATCTCCTTCGAGACAGGGCATACATTTAAAGGCAACGGAGCTTTATTGAACCACATTCTCAGGGCTTCTACTCCAAAAACTTGGGAGCAAACCCCACCCCCAAAAGGGCCTCAGACTAAAGAGGAAGCCCCACCCAACATCTAGTGTGGGCTCTGGACACAATAAAACCAATCACACCAACTATCAAGATAACAGCCAGCTCACTGTGAGGAAAGACATGCCTGGAATCCATATCAAGAATAGCCCTTGGACCAAAAATATTGAGCTCACACAACCTACACAGTAATGTTACCACATAAAAACACCCCTTCATGACCACAGTCAACAAATGTTTCTCCTAAATTCAGGGACAAAGTTAAGGAAAATTTTCCAAAAAGCTAAGGAACTACTCCTGATTAAGAGAACAAGAGAAATACTGTGAAAGACCAAATAATGACAGATTTCACCAGTGTACTTGACCCTGAGTTCGAAAATGAGGTAATAAAAGTCTTAAAGGTATTAAGATTATCAACAGATCACTGTAACAAGGAACTTGAAACTATAAAGAGGAACCAATCAAAATTAGACAACTAAAATGCTGAGATAAAAACGAATTTAGAAGTAATAAATAGAGACCAAATAATACAGAAGAATAAATAAGTGACCTGGAAGATAGAATAATGTAAATCACTCAATCAGAACAGGAGAAAAAGACATATTAAAAAATTAAAGCAAATTATAAGACCCATGAGATAATATAAAGCATGTCAACCAATGCATACCAGGGGCTCTAGAAGGAAAAAAGAGAGATAAAAGGATTAAAAAAGTATTTGGAGAAATCAGGGCTGCAAAGTTCCCAAACCTAAGGAAGGAGGCTACAGGTACAGGAGGCATAGAGGGTCCCAAAGAAGGTGAACCCCAAAAGATTCGCCTTGAGACATAAAATTAAAATGGCAAAAATTAAAGATAGAGGATTCTAAAGGCAGCAATAAAATAAAGAGTCAGTTAAAGGGACCCCCATAAAGCTATCAGCAGATTTCTCTGCAGCAAATTTGAAGGTCAGAATAGAATGGCATGGTGTATTCAAAGTCCTGGAAAGGAAAAGCCTGCCATATACAATACTTTACCCAGCATACTTATCATTTAGAATAGAAAGGGGGATAAAAAATTTCTTACAGAAGCAAAAACTAAAATAATAGAGCAATATTAAACCTAACCTAAAATAAATATTGAAAGGTCTTCTCTAAATAGAAAGGAAGCAAGAATCTATAGGAAAGAAAATCACAATAGAAAAGACAAAGATACAAAAGTATTGAGGATCATTTAAATAAGCCAGTGGTGGTGGTGGTGGTGGTTTAATCACTAAGTCGTGTCTGACTCTCTCAACCCTGTGGACTGTAGCCTGCCAGGGTTCTTTGCCCATGGGATTCTCCAGGCAAGAATACAGGAGTGGGTTGCCATTTCCTTCTCCAAATAAGAAGTATGTAGATTAAAAAACAAGCATTTGTAAAAGTGATAATAGCTATAATTAATAGCAAGAGGATAAACATGAAGATTTAAAATAGGACATCAAACCCACAAAACCTACGGGAGTTAAATAAAAAATGCAAATATTTTAGAATGTATTTGAACTTGTATGACTATCAGTTAAAAGCAAGGAGATACATTTCTGGTCTAAAAACAGGGTAAACACAAATCAAAAGCATACAATAGACTCAAAAAAACAAAAAAAGAAAGAAAGAAAGAAAGAAACTCAGGGATAATGCAAAAGAAAACCATTAAATCACACAAGCAAAATTAAAAAGAAGAAATGAACAAATAAGAACGACAAAATTCAAAGGGAAAACAAGGTTTAAAAAGTGGCAAAATGTACATAATTAACAATGATCACCTCAAATGTCAATGACATAATGCTCCAACAAAAAGGGAAAGAATGGCAGATTGGATAAAAAAAAATAAGGAATCTACAAGAACTGCCTATAGGAGACTCATTTTAGAACAAAACACACAGATTGCAAGGGAGAAAGGTATTTCATGCAAATAGAAATGACAAGAGTATAGGGTTAGCAATATATTTGGGCTTCCCAGGAAGTGTAGTGGTAAAAGAACCCACCTGACAATACAGGAGATAAAAGAGACTTGGGTTCAACCCCTGGGTTGGGAAGATTCCCTGAAGGAGGAAATGGCCACCCACTCCAGTACTCTTGCCTGGAAAATTCCATGGACAGAGGAGCCTGACAGGCTACACAGTCCATGGGACTGCAAAGTGTCAGATACAACTTAGTGACTAAACAACAATTGTCATGGTAGACAAAACAGACTGTAAAATCAAGCCCACAAAGACAAAAAAGGTCATATATAATGATAAAGAGTTCAATACAAGAAGAGGATATTATATTTGTTAACATATATGCATCCTATATAGAACCACCTAAATACATAACTCTGCTAACAAAGGTCCATATAGTCAAACTATGGTTTTTCCATTAGTCATATATGGATGTGAGAGTTGGACCATAGAGAAATTTGAGTACCAAAGAATTGATGCTTTATAATCGTGGTGCTGAAGAAGACTCTTATGAGTCTCTTGGACTGCAAGGAGACAAAACAGTTAATCCTAAAGGTAATCACTCATTGAAGCTCCAACATTTCGGCCACCTGATGAGAAGAGCCAACTCTCTGGAAAAGACCCTGATGGATTTTCCAGGAAGGATTTTCCAGGAAAGATTGAGGGCAAGAGGAGTAGAGGGCAATAGAGGATGAGATGGTTGGATGGCACCACCAACTCAATGGGCATGAGTTTGAGCACACTTGGGGCAATAATGAAGGACAGGGAAGCCCAGCATGTTGCAGTCCATGGAGTCGCAAAAAGCTGGGACATGACTTAGCAACTGAACAATGAAAAATTAAATACTAACAGATAAAAAGGGAGAACTTGACAGAAATATAATAATAGTAGGAGATTTTAACACATCACTGACATCAATGGACAGATATTCCATAACATAGATTCTAAAAGATACAATAAACCAGTTGGACATAATTGCTATCTACAAGACACTACATCCAAAAAATCTGTCTAGATTACCACATGCTTTTCAAATATGCATGGAGTCTTCTCTAGGATAGACCTCAAATTAGATCACAAAAGAAACCTAAACAAATTAAAAAGACAGAAATTATTTCAAGCATCTTTTCCGATCACAACAGCATGGAACCACACAAAGAAAAGTGAAAATCAATGAACACTCTGAGACTAAACAAGGTGCTACTAAAAAAAACCAATGGATCAAAGATCAAATCTATAAGGAAATCAGACAATATCTTAAGACAAGAAACAATGAACACACAACCTTAGAAAATCTATGGTACGCAGCAAAAGCAATTCTGAGAGAGAAAGTCAAAATGTTACAGGCCATCCCCAAGAAACAAGAAAAATCTCAAATAAACAACCTAACCTATCAACTATAGGAATCTGAGAAAGAAGAACAAAAACACCCAAAGTCAGTAGAAGGGAAAAGATAAGCAGATAGGAAATAAAACAGGAATTTTAAAAGCAATAGAAAAGTTCATTAAAACCAAGAGAGTTTTTTTTTTTTTTTAATCTTTTTTGGCAAGATACGCAAAATTGTTTAATCTCTAGCCAGGCTTGCCAAGAAGAAAAGTAAGATAACTCAAATAAGCAAAAACAGTGCAAGAGGAAACATAACAATTGATACTTCAGAAATACCAAAAAATCATTAGATAATGCAATGAACAATTAATGCCAACAAACTGAAAACCTAGAAGAAATTTGTAAGTCTCTAGAAACATACAGACTGCTAAATTGTCAATAATAAACAGACAATTTGAGCAGAATGATCACTAGAAATGAAAGAATCTGTAATAATAATAATTTGAAAAGCCCTGCAAAGGTCCATGACAAGATGGGGAATTCTGGGGAATTCTACAAATCATACAAAATGAATTAAAGATCTAGATGTAAGGCTGTACACTATAAAACTCATGAGGAAAATACAGGCAGAACACTTTTTGACATAAATCTCAGCAAGATCTTTTTTGATCCAACCCTTAGAGTACTAAAAATAACAAAAATAAACAAATGGCATCTAATTAAACTTACAGACTTTTTGTACAGCAAAATATACAAATAGCTCAGGTAACTCATATAAAAAAATAAAAAGTGGGAGGGAGATCTAAATAGACACTTCTTTGAAGAAGACATATAGATGGCCAAAAACCACATGAAAAAATGTTCAACATCAATAATTATTAGAAAAATGTAAATCAAAACTACAATGAGGTATCACCTCATACTGGTCAGAATGGCCATCATCAAAAAATTTTCAAACAATAATTGCTGAAGAGAGTGTGAAGTAAAGGCAACCTCCTACATTCTTGGTGGGAATGTAAATTGGTATAGCCACAACAGAGAACTGTATAGAGGATCCTTAAAAAACTAAAAAAGTAGAGCTACTATGTAACCCAGCAATCCTACTCCTAGGCATATACCAAAGAAAACCATAATTCGAAAGGATACATTCACCCCAATGTTCATTGCAGCACTATTGACAATAGCCAGGAGATGGAAGCAACCAAAATGTCCACTGACAGAGGAATGGATAAAGAAGATGTAGTACATATATACAATGTCACTTAGAGTGGGGATAAGGTGACGATCAAGTTAAGAATGAGGTCTGTGGCTTCCCAGGTAGCTCAGAGGTAAAGAATCTGCCTGCCAGAGCAGAAGGCACAGGAGATGCCTGTGCTTGATCCATGGGTCAGGAAGATCTCCTGGAGAAGGAAATAGCAACCCACTCCAGTATTATTGACTGCAGAAACCCATGGGCAGAGGAGTCTTGCAGCCTACAGTCCATTGGGTCGCAAAGAATCAGCAAGACTGAAGTGACTTAGTGGTACTACTCAGCTATAAAATTGTAAAGCACACTCAGTTGTGTTCAACGGAGGCAAGAATACTGGAGTGGGTAGCATCTAATATTTTCATACTTTCAGCTATAAAAAAGAATGAAATAGTGCCATTTGCAGAGACATGGATAGACCTAGAGACTGTCATACAGAGAGAAGTCAGAAAGAGAAAAATATTGCTTAAATATGGAATCTAGAAAAACTGTACAGATGAACTTACTGGAAAAGCAGAAATAGGGTCAGAGATATAGAGAGCAAACTTATTGTTACCAAGGGGGCAGGCTGAATTGGGAAATTGGGATTGACATATATACCACTATGTATAAAATAGATAACTAATGAGAACCTATTATTATTTAGCACAAGAAACCATACTCAATGATCTGTGGTGATCTAAATGGGAAAGAAGTCTAAAAAAAGTTGTTCAGTTGTTAAGTTGTGTCTGACTCTTTGTGATCCCATGGACTGCAGCTTCCCTGGACACGAGGCTTCCCTGTCCTTCACTATCTCCCAGAGTCTGCTCAAACACATGTCAACTGTGTCAGTGATGCCATCCAACCATCTCATCCTCTGTTGCCCTCTTCTCCTCCTGCCCTCAGTCTTTCCCAGAATCAAGGTAACTAAAGATTTAAGGCATTTGAAATGTCACTGTGTAAGTGAAGTGAGTGAAAGTCACTCAGTCATGTCCGACTTTGCAATCCCATGGACTATACAGTCCATGGAATTCTCCAGGGCAGAGTACTGGAGTGGTTAGCCTTTTCCTTCTCCAGGGGATCTTCCCAACCCAGGGATTGAATCCAGGTGTCCTGCATTAAAGGCAGAATCTTTATCAGCTGAGCCACAAGGGAAGCCCAAAATGTCACTGATTTTGTCTTTATGATCTATATGATACCTCTGTTTTACATTAAAGAAAACAAGCTATTTAAGTGAATTTATGCAAGTAATCGGAGAAGACAGTGGCACCCCACTCCAGTACTCTTGCCTGAAGAATCCCATGGACAGAGGAACCTGGTAGGCTGCAGTCCATGGGGTCTCGAAGAGTTGGACATGACTGAGTGACTTTACTTTCACTTTTCACTTTCATGCATTGGAAAAGGAAACGGCAACCCACTCCATTGTTCTTGCCTGGAGTATCCCAGGGACGGGAGCCTGGCGGGCTGCCATCTATGGGGTCACACAGAGTCGGCCATGACTTAGAAGCAGCAGCAGCAGCAGTAGCATCCACGTAATTAAAACTTTGTCACCTCTTTCCCTCCACAATTTTTAAAGTCCCCTTTTGTGAGTTCCGCTTTTCTTTTTTTTCACTCTAATGGAACCTAACCTGCCTCTTGAGAAATCTATATGCAGCTCAGGAAGCAACAGTTAGAACTGGACATGGAACAGCAGACTGGTTCCAAATAGGAAAAGGATTACATCAAGGCTGTATATTGTCACCCTGCTTATTTAACTTCTATGCAGAGTACATCATGAGAAAGGCTGGACTGGAAGAAACACAAGCTGGAATCAAGATTGTCAGGAGAAATATCAATAACCTCAGATATGCAGATGACACCACCCTTATGGCAGAAAATGAAGAGGAGCTAAAAAAGTCAATAGGGGAGGTAAAATTAAAATTTATTTTATTAAAAAATACCCAATTTAACAGAAAAAGAGTTAACAAAAAACAAAGAACAAACAGAAAAGAAAGCAGCTAGCAAGATGGTAGATGTTGATCCAACTATAACAATCTCTTTCAATATGAATGGTGTAAACACAGCAGTTAAAAGACAGAGACTGTCAGATTGGATTGAAAACCAAGAACAAACTATACGCTCTCTACAAAATATTCATTTTAGATACACAGATTTTGATAAGTTAAAAGAAAATGGATAAAAATATATGATGAAACACTAACAACCAAACAAAAGCTGCAGAAGTTGTATTTCAGAGGAAGCAGATTTCAGAACAAGGAAGATTATCAGAGACAATGAGGGACATTACATAATGATAAAGGATTCTTTAAGAAGACGTAATTCTAGATGTGTATGCACCTAAAAACAGAGTTTCAAAATTCCTAAGGCAAAATCTGATAGGATTTGAAAAAAGAAATAGACAAATGCACAATTATAGTTGAAGACTTTGACACTCTTCTCTCTTTAATTTATAGAACAAATAAGCAGAAAATCAGTAAGGATACAGACTGTCTCTTATACACATCTAGATGTGTATAAGAGACAGGGTGCACGGGGATGAGCCAGAGAGATGATGTGGGGTGGGAGGTGGGAGGGGGATTCGGGATTGGGAGCTAATATACACCCATGGTGGATTCATGTCAATGTATGGCAAAACCAATACGGTATTGTAAAGTAAAATAAAGTAAAAATAAAATTAAAAAAAAAAATAAAGTATATTTTATCATAATAAAAAGTTAGCCTAATTTATGATAAATTGTCAGAATTTGCATCATTAAAAAAGAAACAACTCTCTAAAATGTTACTGTATAAAATATTATTTAAATTTAGATATATATTCATATTCCTAAAACCTGTAATGATAGTTATCCTTTTAAACAGTATGTTCTATAGAATGCTCTCAGAAAAATACTAAAAGGAAATTCTGAGTCACTGAAATCTAAATAACCCTATTTTTTATAAATCAATCTCTAAATATTTTCTATCCGGAGAAAGTTTTACCATTTTATTAATGGCTGATACTTGAGAACGATGTACAAAATTATTTGGGGAATTTCCCTTTTGTAGCTACCTAATGAGCTGTTAAGACCATTTTTCTGCAATTGATGTTATATTCAGTACTTGAAGTCATTGAAATCTTAGTTTCTAGTAATATATTACTATGATACTGCTTTCATTTTATCTGCACTTTTACTGGATATATTAAATGTTTAATGTAGTTCTAGTTCAGTTACTGAAAAATGATCAAGTTCTTATAATATCTTTTATGGTTTTCAAAATTCTCAAATGATCATTCTTGATTGTCCTTTGATATAACTGAAACAGTAAAGTGGAATAACTGTAACAAGAAGAAATATTTATAATGAATTTCTTTCAAAAGCCTCATTTTTCTTTCACTGACATCAAATAAAACTAAAATGTAAAATTAAAGGTTCAAAGTTTTATATTTTAAGAACACAGGGCCATCATACTGAAAAGACCATCAATAATCCTCATAATTACACAACATAAATACCCAGGGAAGATAAAGCATGTAACCTCAAGACAGGACCCCATAAAAGTTGATAACTGTATAGTTAAGGTCACTACACTGAGAAAAGTAACCATCAAAATAGAGTACACTTATCTTAAAAATATCAGAAGTAATCATCTGGTAATCCTCAAAATGCCACTGTTCTGTGATGTGTGGAAGTGGCTTTAAATTCTGAACAGCTTATAGGCAATTACCCTTTAGCACCAAACAATTTCTTAAAAATTATACATGATCATTAAAACCATTTCTCATCATCCTATCTACAGACAATACTCTAATTTTCTTTAAATAATTTAAACTTTTATAGCTTTATGTAGGTAACTAATTTTCCTTTCATTATGGAAATGTTCTTGGTTCAGTGATTTCAAAGCATATAATTACAGTGAAAACAACTTCATAATTAAACCAAGATAACCTATAGTAAGCAAAATCCACAACGTATTATTTGTCGGGGCCAATCAGGGTTGGATTTTCAAGTTAGTGAATCTACCAGGGAAGTGATTCTCTTTCTACTAAAAAAAGTTCATAGGATTCACACATGTGTGAGTCAAGAATTGTCTCTAACAGTATGATGGATAAAGAAGTGCATAAAATATATAAATGTAAGGTGATTCACCGGAGAAGGCAATGGCACCCCACTCCAGTACTCTTGCCTGGAAAATCCCATGGACGGAGGAGCCTGGTAGGCTGCAGTCCATGGGTTCGCTGAGTCGGACACAACTGAGCAACTTCACTTTCACTTTTCACTTTCATGCATTGGAGAAGGAAATGACAACTCACTCCATTGTTCTTGCCTGGAGAATCCCAGGGACATGGGAGCCTGGTGGGCTGCCGTTTCTGGGGTTGCACAGAGTCGGACATGACTGATGTGACTTAGCAGCAGCAGCAAGGTGATTCACAAAAATGGCATTAGGATATTTTTAGTATTAGTTTTCATGTTGTCCGTTTTTAAATAACTGGTTGCCTAGGAGGTCAAATTCTGGAAAATTTTTGTCTTCAGTTAAAGACTGATATGAAAATAAATCACATATTGCCTGTAAAAATAAAATGATAGTTGTATTGACCTAGATTGGCTTTCAACTATGTCATTTAAAAGCAGTTCTCAAGAATGTTATTAAAGTAAATACTAGCTGCTAGAAGAACTACTTCCACTTTCATGCTGTTTGCTAAACCTATTTTTTAAAGGTGATAAACTATTAGAAAGTCCTGATGAGATAACCCAATTATTAGGCTCTATCCTGCAATTGAATTCTCAAGAGGTAAAGTGGGGAATATCTATTTTTATTTTTAAAGATGGCAGTAGTTGATTCTGGTCAATTTAACACCACATTTTTTTTAAAAAATCTAACTATCCCAGTTTTCCCCCACCCCCCCACCAGATATATACAGTTTAAACAGTTTTATTTGCTTTCTCCTCCAGAATTATCTTAATGCTGGACTTCATAAAAATAATATGGGATATTTATTTTTATAAAATATTTTAACAAATATGTATGAAAGCAACTATATTATTCCTACATCTTCAGTCAGTTAGTTCAGTCGCTTTGTCGTGTCCTACTCTGTGATGACATGGACTGCAGCACACCAGGCTTCCCTGTCCATCGCCAACTCCCAGATCTTGCTGAAATTCATGTCCACTGAGTCAGTGATGTTATCCAACCATCTTGTCCTCTGTCATCCGCTTCTCCTCCTGCCTTCAATCTTTTCCAGCATTGGGGTCTTTTCTAATGAGTCAGTTCTTTGCATCAGGTGGCCAAAGTATTGGAGTTTTAGCGTCAGTCCTTCCAATGAATATGCAAGACTGATTTCCTTTAGAAATGACTGGTTTGATCTCCTTGCAGTTCAAGGGACTCTCAAGAGTCTTTTCGAACACCACAGTTCAAAAGCATCAATTCTTCGACGCTCCAGCTTTCTTTATGGTCCACCTCTCACATCCATACCTGACTACTAGAAAAACCAAAACTTTGATTCTATGGACCTTTGTTGGCAAAGTAATGTCTCTGCTTTCTCATATGCTGTTGGACTAACCTGGTGGCTCAGATGGTAAAGCGTCTGCCTACAGTGCGGGAGACTGGGGTTCGATCCCTGGGTTAGGAAAATCCTCTAGAGAAGGAAATGGCAACCCACTCCAGTACTCTTGCCTGGAAATCCCATGGACAGAGGAGTGTAGTAGGCTCCTCAGTCCATGGGGTTGCAAAGAGTCGGACACGACTGAGTGACTTCACTTCATTTCACTTCACTTCTTTGTTTGTCATAGCTTTTCTTCCAAGGAGTAAGACTCTTTTAATTTCATGTCTGCAGTCACCATCTACAGTGATTTTGGAGCCCAAGAAAATAAAGTTTCTGTTTGCACTATTTTCCTATCTATTGGATGCCATGATCTCTTTTTGTTGTTGTTTTTTATTTTTTTTACTTTACAATACTGTATTGGTTTTGCCATACATTGACATGAATCCACCAGGGTGTACATGAGTTCCAAATCCTGAACCCCCCTCCCACCACCCTCCCCATATCATCTCTCTGGGTCATCCCAGTGCACCAGCCCCAAGCATCCTGTATCTTGTATTGAACCTAGACTGGTGATTCATTTCTTACATGATAGTATACATGTTTCAATGCCATTCTCCCAAATCATCCCACCCTCTCCCTCTCCCACAGAATCCAAAAGTCTGTTCTATACATTTGTGTCTCTTTTGTTGTCTTGCATACAGGGTTATCATTACCATCTTTAAGCCAGCTTTTTCACCCTCCTCTTTCACTTTCATCAAAAGCCTCTTTAATTCCTCTTAGCTTTCTGCCATAAGGGTGGTGTCATCTGCATATCTGAGGCTTCTCTGGTGGGACAAACTGTAAAGAATCTGCCTGCAATGTGGGAGACCTGTGTTCAGTCTCTGGGTTGGGAAGATACCCTGGAGGAGGGCATAGCAACCCATTCCAGTATTCTTGCCTAGAGAATTCCATGGACAGAGGACCCTGGCAGGCTCCAGTCAGGTTTCCCTGGTAGCTCAGTTGATAAAGAATCTGCTGGCAATGAAGGAGACCCCAGTTCGATTTTTGGTCGGGAAGATCTGCTGGAGAAGGGAGAGGCTATCCACTCCAGTATCCTTAGGCTTCCCTGGTGGCTCAGCTGATAAAGAATCCACCTGCAATGAGGGAGACCTGGGTTCTATTCCTGGGTTGGGAGGATCTCCTGGAGAAAGGAAAGGCTACTCACTCCAGTATTCTGGCCTAGAGAATACCATGGACAGTCCATGGGGTCACAAAGAGTTAGACACAATTGCGTGACTTTCATTTTCACTTTCATCTGCATATCTGAGTGTTTTTTTTTTTTTTATTTCTCCCAGCAATCTGGATTCCATTGTGTGCTTCACCCAGCCCAGTATTTTGCATGATGTACTCTGCATGTAAGTTCAATAAGCAAGGTGACAATATACCTTGACATACTCCTTTCCCAATTTGCAACCAGTCTGTTGTTCCATGTTCAATTCTAATTGTTACTTCTTGTCCTCCATACAGGTTTCTCAGGAGGCAGGTAATGGTAGTCTGGTATTTCCATGTCTTTAAGAATTTTCCACAGTTTGTTGTGATCCACACAGTCAGAGGCTTTAGAGTAATCAATGAAGCAAAATTAGATGCTTACATTTTGCAGGTTACTTACTTTCCTGTACCTTATGCCAAACTTGGCTTTTTTCCCCATTAATCTGAAAGCGATATGCTATGCTGATGTATCATTTAATCTAAAATATGCTGCTGCTGCTGTTTAGTCACTTCAGTCATGTCTGACTATGTGACCCTATAGACTGCAGCCTGCCAATCTCATCTATCCATTTTTCTAGGATTTTCTAGGCAAGAGTACTGGAGTGAGTTGCCATGCCCTCCTCTAGGGGATCTTCCCAACACGGATTGGACCTGGGTCTCCTGCACTGCAGGCAGATTTTTTAATCACTGAGCCACCAGTGAAGCTCAATCTAAAACATATATCAATACAATTCAACAGTTCCCCACAGTCTTAATTTCTACTCTCTCCTTATATTTCTCACATCTTTTATGACTTTGCTTATGTGATAGCCTATTACTTTAATCTCTCTATTCCTGTTCTTCTCTCATCCCTTTTCTTCAGGCTTTAGTTTGTTCCACATTTTTTTTTGCCTCTATCTACCATTCACTTACAAATATTTACTGCACACTTTCTAAGTGTCAGGTACCTGCTGGGTGTGGGACACAAAGATTAGTAATACTATATAATTTCTGCCAACAAAGAGTTTACAGTTTAGATCATATTAATGGCTTTATTTCTATGAGCATTTCTATTCTTATTTCTTAAAAATTATGCAGAATAGTATTTCCTAATACCTTCAATTCAAAGTACAGAGGATAAACAGAAAAGGATGCTTTGACTTTAGAAAATGATCTCTGGAGGTCTTTTAGTACTGCCTCTGTACACCCCAAGACCTCAAACAGTGAAAAATGTTGGCATTCTGCAATATATTCACATCACATAGAACCAGTGTTCCATGACCTACTTGCTGAAATATGCGAATGAAAATGTTCCCTATTACATTCTAAACATTTTCTTAATATTTTCCATTTTGTAGAATTTTTTTCAATTTCATTATAATTTATTATTAATTTAAATAGTTTTCCAAATATAATGTAAATATTTTCTCAATACGTAGTTGTTATTACAGCCTTTTGTTTTGATTGTATTTTGGTAGCCTGTCATGTTTTCCCTTTTTCTATTGTTTTCTCTTTAGCACCTTCCTTTTTCACTTTTACCATTTTATTATTAATATTTATTGTCTTATTCACTATAGGAAAATATCAAGAACTACAGTGTATATAAAATTCAATTAAATCATGAATTATATATGTAGAATAAAGTATTTAATTTTCATGTCAAGATATTTTGTCATTCATTCTAAGATTGCCAAGATATCTTAAACATAATTACACTTTCAGACCTGTGTGCTGAACTGATTGGGGCTTCACTGGAAGCCTGACTTTTAAGGTATATCTCACTCATTTTCTCAGTCTTTATCAAAAATTTCTCTACGGAAAAATTTATGAGCATATGTTATAACCTCAGGACCCAAAAGGAGAGGGTACTTAGGGGAATACAAATGTCTTCAGAGAAAGAAAAAGGGAAATGCCAATGTGCAAATCATTTTAGCTATAGTTCTACATATTATCTCTTGTCTTCATCATGAAAATCATTGCAAAATTGAGCAAAGGGTCCTTTTAACATGGTTCAGTCAAGTAAAGAGATCTCAACTGTATTGCTAATCAGAATGACTGGAAATAACCAGTGTTAAAGAAATGATCCATTGGAGGCAAATGCACTTTTTGAGACTTAAATGGTGCCATCTGGTACATTACTTCTTCCTCAACCTCAAATATTGGATTGGCCAAAAAGTTCAGTCAAGTGTTTTCAAACACCTTATGTAATACTCCAAACAAACTTTTTGGCCAACTCAGAACTACTCTAAAAAGCGTATTTCTTTCAAACATTTTATTTTCAGATAATATTTATTCCCTCCTCCAATATTAGATTACAGATAGGGCAATAAATGATGCTATTTAGAGCTGGAATGAGTAGGGCTAAAAAGTCTATTTCTGTCTAGCTCATCACTGTGTGTATGCTGTGCTCAGTTGTATCTGATTCTTTGCAACCCCTTGGACTATAGCTCACCATGCGCCTTTGTCCATGGGATTTTCCGGGGAAGAAGACTGGAGTGGGTTGCCATTTCCTTCTCCAGGGGATCTTCACAACCCAGGGATAAAACCTGCGTCTCTTGCATCTCCTGCACTGGTAGGTGGATTCTTTATCATTGTGCCACCTGGGAAGCTATAATCCTATATTTCAGCTCATAAACTTATCAAAAGTATAGGACTATAGCACATGCTGAGGTTGCTGCTGCTGCTGCTGAATCACTTCAGTCATGTCCGACTCTGTGCGACCCCATAGACAGCAGCCCACCAGGTTCCCCCGTCCCTGGAATTCTCCAGGCAAGAACACTGGAATGGGTTGCCATTTCCTTCTCCAATGCATGAAAGTGAAAAGTAAAAGTGAAGTCGCTCAGTCATGTCCGACTCTTAGCAACCCATGGACTGCAGCCTATCAGACTCCTCTGTCCATGGGATTTTCCAGGTAAGAGTACTGGAGTGGGTTGCCATTGCCTTCTCTGACATGCTAAGGAAATGGCCACAATTCTTCCCTGCTCCCTTCACCAACAAATTGATATTTTGCCAATGGACTACTGCTCTATTCACTCATGTCTCTCTCTCCATAGAAATTATTTACCCTCAAAAAACTTAGGAATTGGCAGTTATTTCCATGCTGATTTCCAGGCCAGAGTGGTATAGTGAGTTGATGTCCCAGTAATTTATTTTTTTAAAAACACACAGCGATAATAAATAAAATGTAAAAAGATAAAATTAAAACACTAGTTTGGCTTGAATAACAGAAAATAAAACTTTTGTAGGCCCTGGACAGCACAAAAATAAAACTCAGCACTTGAAGCTAGAGCTGAAACTGAAACTGCAGTTATATTCTTTCTCTGTCAGTGGACAGTGGTGACTGCATTCACCTGCTCCAAGGTATATGTCTTTGTTGAGATCACATGTTCCCAAAAAGTTGCAGACCCAAAAGACAGTAGGGCACAGACACATTCTCCTATACAGGAAACAATGTAAATTGCCAATGGGTTCTGTAAGCACCGTTCTGTA
This sequence comes from Cephalophus harveyi, assembly GCA_006410635.1. NCBI lineage: Eukaryota > Metazoa > Chordata > Mammalia > Artiodactyla > Bovidae > Cephalophus > Cephalophus harveyi. The sequence goes on from SJYT01047366.1 coordinate 92,230, forward strand.
TCGCAGGCGGATTCTTTATCACTGAGCCACTTGGGAAGCCCCACCATATGCCATAGTAAGACCTATTCTGTACATGTGTGTATAGGCGTGTGTGCTCAGTTGCTGAGTAGTGTCTGACTCTTTTCGATCCAACCCAGTGACTGAACCCATGTCTCTTGCAACTCCTGCATTGGCAGGCAGATTCTATATTACTGTACCATCTGGGAAGCCCCATTTTGCATAGGTACCAAAAGATTAAAGCAGAAGTAAGCAAGAGATGCAGGTTTGATCCCTGGGTCCTGAAGATCCTGTGGAGAAGGAAATGGCAACCCATTCCAGTATTCTTGTCTGAAAATCCAATGGACAGAAGTACTTGGCAGGCTACAATCCATGGGGTCACAGATAGTTGGACCTGGCTGAGTGACTGAGCATACACACACACACACACACACACACACATATAAAAGCAAAAAATACTAGAAAAAGGGAAGAAGCTGTAGAGGGAGAGAAAAAAAATCAACAATAATAGTAACACTATCCTTCCCAATAAAATGAGCCTGAAAACCTACATTCCAAAATACAGAAATAAATGTAGCCCAGAGAATAATAACACCAGGGTTTCCCTGGTTTCTCAGATGGTAAAGAATCTGCCTGCAGTGCAGGAGATCCTGGTTTGATGTCTGGGTTGGGAAGATCTCCTGGAGAAGGGAACAGAAATCTAGTCCAGTATTCTTGCCTGGAGAATTCCAAGGACAGAGGAGCCTGGTGGGCAACAAACCACGGGCTTGCAACAGACTTGGACACAACTTAGCGACTAACACACACAGAGAAACATAATCACCAAAATCAACAATCAAAATGTGGATTTTCTTCAGGAGCCAGTAATTTTATAAAATTTTTCTGATAAAGGTGTTCAAAATGATGAATGAGACAAAACTTCTAATACAAAATAAAAATGGCATTTTGAAACCAAATAAACAAACATAAATTAAAACATGATTTCTTGAAAAAGAAATAGAATTTTCTAAAAATATAAAACAGACAAGGTAACTTTTTCTCTGGACTCAAAGAAGAATTCAGTAAATTGGAAGCTAAAGATTCTTGAGAGTCCCTTGGACTGCAAGGAGATCCAACCAGTCCGTTCTGAAGGAGATCAGCCCTGGGATTTCTTTGGAAGGAATGATGCTAAAGCTGAAACTCCAGTACTCTGGCCACCTCATGCAAAGAGTTGACTCATTGGAAAAGACTCTGATGCTGGGAGGGATTGGGGGCAGGAGAAGAAGGGGACGACAGAGGATGAGATGGCTGGATGGCATCACCGACTTGATGGATGTGAGTCTGAGTGAATTCTGGGAGTTGGTGATGGACAGGGAGGCCTGGAGTGCTGCGATTCATGGGGTTGCAAAGAGTCGGACACGACTGAGCGACTGAACTGAACTGAACATTTAGGAACTCACTCAGAGTCTTCTGCTGAAAGACAAAAATATTTTTTTTTTATTATTTACATCTTTATTACTTTTATTTTAGCAACTGTAATTTCTGCTTCAAAACATTTTGAACCTGAAAAGCTTAATTACATAGAATGTGAAAATACTTCATAAATCCCCCTGAGATAATCATCAGAAAGATCTTTCTAACTACTTTTTATGTATACATTATTGTTATTTTAAAGTATTATAATATTTTTTACTCAAAACCTTTTTTATTGACGTACACTTAATTTACAATTTTATGTTAGTTGGTGTGCAGCAAAGTGATTCATATATATATATATGCACACACATTTATATATATTCCTCAAATTATTTTCTTATATAGGTTATTATAACATGTTGAGTATAGTTAGTTCCCTGTGGTATACAGTTGCTGCTGCTGCTAAGTCACTTCAGTCATGTCCGACTCTGTGTGATCCCATAGACGGCAGCTCACCAGGCTCCGCCATCCCTGGGATTCTCCAGGCAAGAACACTGGAGTGGGTTGCCATTTCCTTCTCCAATTCATGAAAGTGAAAAGTGAAAGTGAACTCACTCAGTCATGTCTGACTCTTAGCGACCCCATGGACTGCAGCCTACCAGGCTCCTCCGTCCATGGGATTTTCCAGGCAAGAGTACTGGAGTAGGGTGCCATTGCCTTCTCCGGTGGTATACAGCAGGTCCTTGTAAAAATTTTTTTTCAATAAGAGACGGGCTTTCCAGGTTGCTCAGTGGTAAAGAATCTGCCTGCCAATGCAAGAGACACGGGTTTGATCCCTGATATTGAAAGATTCTACATGCTGCAGAGCAACTACTAAGCCTGTGTTCTAGAGACAGAAAATCACAACTACTGAATCCCCATGTGCTATGTAGACATGTCTCCATGTCCCCATTACCTACTGAATCCCCATGTAGAGCCCATGCTCCACAACAAGAGAGCCACCACAATCAGAAGCCCATGCACTGCAACTAGAGAGTAACTCCTATTTTCCACAACTAGAGAAAAGCCTGTGTAGCAAGGAAGACCCAGCACAGCCAAAAATAATAAATAAAATGTTTTAAAAAGAGAGATGAAGAGACATGGAGGATAGATTTAAAAGCTCTACCATGTAATCTAAAAAAAGATAAGGAAGTGGCTTGGAGAAATACAGCATCCTTAGAATGAAAGTATTCATTGGAATTTTGGTCAGGATACATTGTAAATGTAGAAACACTGGTGTGAAACTAATGACTATCATTTAAAGTGAACAGTGTAAATTGCTTTCAGAGAGGAAAAAATATCACTACAATTATTAGAACAGTAACATTCTTTGTCATCAGCAACAATAGATGTTGAAGACAATTGAAAATAACCACCAATATATACTTTTATAGCCAGGCAACCATTCATCCAGGAGAAGAGAAGCAATGTAAACATATTAAAACAGGCAAATACAAAGATACACATAGACCCAAGCTAAATAAAAAATAGCAATACAACAGTGACATGATTATAATGTATAACTCCTGGCCCCAGCCTGTGACTCCCAAACTGGCTGCTGCCCAGGGGACAGAATACAGGCAGATATTAAACAGGGTCTGTCCCAGCAGGCCATGGGCAAGGTTACCAACCTCTGTCCTAAATTACTGTACATTTCTGTTCTTGGACTTGAACTCTTCTGTACCATAACTGTTTTTAAATAAAATAATTGCATAGGATAATTCACTGCCTTGCTGATGAGCCTGACATGTCTGTGAATCTTGAGAGAGTGGTGCCACCCATCCCATACTCTGCTGCCTGACCCACTGTTGGAGGTGCTCACTGCCCTCATGGAAGTGTTAGTCACTGAGTAAGGTGCAGCCAAACATGTGAGCACGACACTGATGTGGGTAAGTGGCCGCTGGGCTTGCTTCACCATCTCCAGGGCCACATCTGACCTGTGTTTGTAAAACTGTAGACCTGTGTTAATTAATAGTTAATTTGTGTGTGTACAAAGGCATAAATGTACAGCAATGTAAATTATAGTTAGGATATTTTTAATAGCAATAAAATGGAATAGTGAATTGTTCTTTATATAATGGAATTCTATAAAATAGATGAATGAAGTATCGATATGGATATAATTTTAATATATAGAATGGTCTATATAATTTTGACAGTCTGGTAGACTGTATTATTGTTTGCAATTATTGCCTTCCCTGAAAGAGAATTATGTTGGTGCATGCACTGACTGGGTTTGCCATAAAATGTGCTTTAGTCTATGACATGTAAGCACGTGTGGCTTATGCCACAAGCTGATGCCCTGATTCTTTTTGGGTTCTACCAAATTTCTTGCTCTTCCTTGATTCCTCTGGAATGGTATATCTCTGGTACTATTCATTCAGCTTGGGTTCTGGATTGAACAGACCTGTGAACCACAACTGCAGCTGCTCTATTGATGGCTACATCAGATATGAGAGAGAAATAAACTTTTGTTGTTTTTTAATCCACTGAGATATGCTTTTTTTTCTACTTTCTATTTTTTTTCTTTCTATGTTCTATTTTTATCTTTAGGTAATAATCTTATTTATTTTCTAATGTGATAAATTTATACATATAAGAATATAATATTATAATGTAAAAATGTAGCTGAAGAAGTTTCTTTAAAAATTTATTTTGTAATAGTTAACTGGGTAATCAGTTAACTTTTCTGAAAATCATCTGAAATCATCTGAAAGTGAAAGTGAAATATACAATAATTATATTGACTTCATTTGTATTTCAATCATCTCTTTCCCTCTCTTTCCTGAATGTTTCAGTCATTTCTAAACTGAGAGACTAAAAGAAAAAGCATTAACTCACTGTATTATATCCAGGATGATATAAATTTTCCAATATTTCCAATAAATGAAGAGATATGGTTGGCAAATTACAGTCCATAGACACACAGGTTTAGGGTTAGAGTCCCTAAGTCCTTCTCAAGAGATGTATGAGGTCAAAACTATTTTTATAGTAATAGTAAGATGTCTGCCTTTTTTCTTTTGTTGGCATTTGTATAGATATTGAAAAAGCAATGACAGGTATTGTTATTTTAGCATGGATAACTGCAGTGGCAGCAAATGATATTGGTAGTCTTCATGTTCATTTTCACACTCAAAACGTAAAAAACAATGCCTTTGGAAAAGAGTTAAAAAACAATACAACTTTGGAAAAGGGTTTGGCAGTTTCTCATACATGTCTTTAAAAGACCTAGAAATTCCACTGCTCTTATTTTACTCAATAGGAAGGAAAACAAACTTCCATAGAAAGATTTGCTCAAGAATGGTTATACCAGTTTTGTTCATGACAGCTAAAAATTTAAAACATTACCTTTGTCAATTATCAAAATTATACTTGGGTATATTCAGGTACTCATTAATACCTGTTTAGCTGCTAAATCATATTTGGCTGTTTTGTGACCACATGGACTGTAACCTGTCAGGCGCCTCTGTGCATGAGATTTCCCAGGCAAGAATACTGGAATGGTTTGCCATTTCCTTCTTCAAGGGATCTTCCCAAACCAAGGATCAAATCCATGTCTCCTGCATTGAAGTTAGATTCTTTACTGATGAGACATCAGGGATGCCACTCATTAATACCAGTCAACAGTAAACTAAAATGCATCACTGATAAACTCAACAAAATAGATACTTTCAAAAGTATTATGCTGAGTATATAATGTACGGACACGACTGAGCGACTGAACTGAACTGAACTGATGTGAAGAGTTAACTCATTGGAAAAGACTCTGATGCTGGGAAGGATTGGAGGCAGGAGGAGAAGGGGACGACAGAGGATGAGATGGTTGGATGGCATCACGGACTCGATGAATATGAGTCTGAGTGAACTTCGGCAGATGTTGATGGACAGAGAGGCCTGGGGTGCTGCGATTCATGGGGTCGCAAAGAGTCGGACACGACTGAGTGACTGAACTGAACTGATGAAATGTAAAAACAGGCAAAGCTAATATAGAGTGGATGATTGTAGGTGAGAGGACAACAAACCAATCCTTTTACAAATTTCATTTGTGATCACAAGGAAGCATTTTACAATGAATGTAATGGTGAAAACTATGAAAATAAGATACAATCAAACTGTTGTAAATAGATACAAACAGATCTCAGAGTTAATGGTGAAAGCTATGAAAATAAGATACAATCAAATTGTTGTAAATAGATACAAACAGATCTCAGAGTTAAGATACAATCAAATTGTTGTAAATAGATACAAACAGATCTCAGAGTTATGATTGTAGGTGAGAGGACAACAAACCAATCCTTTTACAAATTTCATTTGTGATCACAAGGAAGCATTTTACAATGAATGTAATAGCTGCGATTCATGGGGTCGCAAAGAGTCGGACACGACTGAGTGACTGAACTGAACTGATGAAATGTAAAAACAGGCAAAGCTAATATAGAGTGGATGATTGTAGGTGAGAGGACAACAAACCAATCCTTTTACAAATTTCATTTGTGATCACAAGGAAGCATTTTACAATGAATGTAATGGTGAAAACTATGAAAATAAGATACAATCAAATTGTTGTAAATAGATACAAACAGATCTCAAATAGTAGACTCTGCAGTTAGAAGTAGGAATCATTTTGTATCCCTCAATCGATAAAGATAGTGTATTTCCTAAAAATGGTGAATAATTAAACCACTGTTGTACTTTAAAAACAAAATGTAAAACTCTGTTCTACCTACAAAAAGGCATAGGCAAATAATAACTAATTTTATTCATTTGGCATATGTAAAAATAGAGTTAATATGAGGGTTGATAACATAAAAAGGGATTTAAAAATACACTTAGCCAATTATACCATCTTATAAAAACAGCTCTTTTGATCCTCCCCTTTTTACTTATTTATGAAAGTGAAAGAAAATGAAAGCGAAGTCACTCAGTCATGTCCGACTCTTTGATACCCCATGGACTGTAGCCTATCAGGCTCCTCCATCCATGGGATTTTCCAGGCAAGAGTGCTGGAGTGGGTTGCCATTTCCTTCTCCAGGTGATCATCCTGACCCAGGAATCGAACCCAGGTCTCCCACATTGCAGCCAGACGCTTTACCATCTGAGCCACCAGGGAAGCCCTCCCCTCTAAACTTAAAACCCCTTCATGGAAAACAGCATTGTCATGGCAAAGAGGCTTGTGTAACTCAATGAAACCATGAGCCAAGCTGTGCAGGGCCACCCAAATTGAATATGTCATGGTGAAGAGCTCTGACCAAACATGGTTCACTGGAGAAGAAAATGGCAACCCACTCCAGTATTCTTGCCTGGAGAAACCCATCAGTTCAGTTCAGTTCAGTCGTCCAGTTGTGTCCAGCTCTTTGTGACGCCATGGACTGCAGCATGCCAGACCTCCCTGTCCATCACTAACCCCCAGAGTTTACTCAAATTTATGTCCATTGAGATGATGATGCCATCCAACGATCTCATCCTCTGTCATCTCATTCTCCTCCTGCCTTCAATCTTTCCCAGCATCCGGGTCTTTTCCAAGGAGTCAGCTCTTTACATCAGGTGGCCAAAGTATTGGAGTTTCAGCTTCAGCCTCATTCCTTCCAAAGNGTCCATTGAGATGATGATGCCATCCAACGATCTCATCCTCTGTCATCTCATTCTCCTCCTGCCTTCAATCTTTCCCAGCATCCGGGTCTTTTCCAAGGAGTCAGCTCTTCACATCAGGTGGCCAAAGTATTGGAGTTTCAGCTTCAGCCTCATTCCTTCCAAAGAACACCCAGGACTGATCTCCTTTAGGATGGACTGGTTGGATCTCCTTGCAGTCCAAGGGACTCAAAGGCTTCTCCAAAACCACAGCTCAAAAGCATCAATTCTTTGGCACTCAGCTTTCTTTATAGTCCAACTCTCACATCTACTCTCAAATCTACTCTCACATGGCTACTGGAAAAACCACAGCCTTGACTAGACGGACATTGGCGGACAAAGTAATGTCTCTGCTTTTTAATACGCGGTCTAGATTGGTCATAACTTTTGCTCCAAGGAGTAAGCATCTTTTTCTTTCATGGCTGCAGTCACCATCTGTAGTGATTTTGGAGCCCAAGAAAACAAAGTCTGCCACTATTTCTACTGTTTATTCATCTATTTGCAATGAGGTGATGGGACTGGATGCCATAATCTTAGTTTTCTGAATGTTGAGCTTTTAGCCAATTTTTTCACTCTCCTCTTTCACTTTCATCAAGAGACTCTTTAGTTCTTCTTCACTTTCTGCCATAAGAGTGGTGTCATCTGCTGAGGTTACTGATATTTCTCCTAGAAATCTTGATTCCAGGTTGTGCTTCATCCAGTCCAGCATTTCTCATGATGTATTCTGCATATAAGTTAAATAAGCAGGGTGACAATATACAGCCTTGAGGTACTCTTTTGTTTATTTGGAACCAGTGTGTTGTTACATGTCCAGTTCTAACTGTTGCTTCCTGATCTGCATACAGATTTCTCAAGAGGCATGTTAGGTGGTCTGGTATTACCATCTCTTCCAGAATTTTCCACAATTTAGTGATCCAAACTGTCAAAAGCTTTGCCATAGTCAATGAAGCAGAAATAGATGTCTTTCTTAAACTCTCTTGCCTTTTCGATGATCCAGTGGATGTTGGCAATTTGATCTCTGGTTCCTTTGCCTTTTTTAAAACCAGCTTGAACATCTGGAATTTCATGGTTCACGTATTGCTAAAGCCTGGCCTGGGGAATTTTGTGTGTTACTAGCGTGTGAGATGGGTGCAATTGTGCGGGAACTTGAGCATTCTTTGGCATTGCCTTTCTTTGGGATTGGAATGAAAACTGACATTTTCCAGTCCTGTGGCCACTGCTGAGTTTTCCAAATTTGCTGACGTACTGAGTGTAGCACTTTCACAGCATCATCTTTGAGGATTTGAAATAACTCAAACGGAATTCCATCACCTCCACTAGTTTTGTTCATAGTGATGCTTCCTAAGGCCTGCTTGACTTCACATTCCAGGATGTCAATCACTCTAGGTGAGTTATCACCTCATCATGGTTATCTGAGCCATGGATCAGTTTTGTACAATTCTTCTGCGTATTCTTGCCACCTCTTCTTAATATCTTCTGCTTCTGTTAGGTCCATACCATTTCTGTCCTTTTTTAAAAAATATAAATTTATTTATTTTAATTGGAGGTTAATTACTTTACAATATTGTATTGGTTTTGCCATACATCAACATGAATCTGCCACAGGTATACACGTGTTCCCCATTCTGAACCCCCCTCCCTCCTCTCTCCCTGTACCATCCCTCTGGGTTGTCCCAGTGCACCAGCCCCAAGCATCTAGTGTCATGCATTGAACCTGGACTGGCAATTCATTTCATATATGATATTTTACATGTTCCAATGCCATTCTCCCAAATCATCCCACCCTCTCCCTCTCCCACAGAGTCCAAAAGTCCGTTCTATACATCTGTGTCTCTTTTGCTGTCTCGCATACAGGGTTAACCAGCACCACTTGTTAAAGAGATTGTCTTTAATCCATTGTATATTCTTGCCTCCTTTGTCAAAGATAAGGTGTCCATAGGTGCATGGATTTATCTCTAGGCTTTCTATTTTATTCCATTGATCTATATTTCTGTCTTTGTGCCAGTACCATACTGTCTTGATGACTGTGGCATTATCCTAAATGGTGAAAAATTGAAAGCATTTCCCCTAAAGTCAGGAACAAGACAAAGGTGCCCACTTTGACCACTAC
>SJYT01047366.1:101487-113797 GCA_006410635.1 Cephalophus harveyi
CTCAATGGTGAAAAATTGAAAGCATTTCCCCTGAAGTCAGGAACAAGACAAGGGTGCCCACTTTCACCGCTACTATTCAACATAGTTTTGGAAGTTTTGGCCACAGCAATCAGAGCAGAAAAAGAAATAGAAGGAATCCAAATTGGAAAAGAAGAAGAAAAACTCTCACTGTTTGCAGATGACATGATCCTCCACATAGAAAACACTAAAGACTCCACCAGAAAATTACTAGAGCTAATCAATGAAAAGAGTAAAGTTACAGGATAGAAAATCAACACACAAAAATCCCTTCCACTCCTATACACTAATAATGAGAAAATAGCAAGAGAAATTAAGGAAACAATTCCATTCACCACTGCAACGAAAAGAATAAAATACTTAGGAATATAGCTATCTACCTAAAAACTAAAGACCTATATATAGAAAACTATAAAACACTGGTGAAAGAAATCAAAGAGGACACTAATAGATGGAGAAATATACCATGTTCATGGATTGGAAGAATCAATATAGTGAAAATGAGTATACTACCCAAAGCAATCTACAGATTCAATGCAATCCCTATCAAGCTACCAACAGTATTTTTCACAGAGCTAGAACAAATAATTTCACAATTTGTATGGAAACACAAAAAACCTCGAGTAGCCAAAGCAATCTTGAGAAAGAAGAATGGAACTGGAGAAATCAACCTCCCTGACTTCAGGCCCTACTACAAATCCACAGTCATTATTTCTGTCTGACTTTGCATGAAATGTTCCCTTGGTATCTCTAATTTTCTTGACAAGATCTTTAGTCTTTCCCATTCTGTTGTTTTCCTCTATTTCTTTGCATTGATCACTGAGGAAGGCTTTTTTTCTCTGTCCAATAAGAAAAAGATTGGTACGATGCTGTAAAGAGCAATATTCATCTGGAATCTGGATTGTTAGGTCCATGAATCAAGGCAAATTGAAAGTGATCAAACAGGAGATGGCAAGAGTGAATATAGACATTATAGGAATCAGCGAGCTAAAATGGACTGGAAATGGGTGAATTTAACTCAGATGACCATCATATCTACTACTGTGGGCAAGAATTCCTTAGAGGAAATGGAGTAGCATCATAGTCAACAAAAGAGTCTGAAATGCAGTACTTGGATGCAGTCTCAAAAATGACAGAATGATCTCTGTTCATTTCCAATGCAAATCATTCAATATCACGGTAATCCAAATCTATGCCCCAACAAGTAATGCTGAGGAAGCTGAAGTTGAATGGTTCTATGAAGACCTACAAGACCTTTTAGAACTAACACGAAAAAAAAGATGTCCTTTTCATTATCGGGGTTTGGAATGCAAAAGTAGGAAGTTAAGAAACACCTGGAGTAACAGGCAAATTTGGCTTTGGAATACAGAATGAAGCAGGGCAAACATTTATGGAGTTTTCCCAAGAGAACAAACTGGTCATAGCAAACACCCCCTTCCAACAACACAAGAGAAGATTCTACACATGGACATCATCAGATGGTCAACATCAAAATCAGATTGATTATATTTTTTGCAGCCAATGATGGAGAAGCTCTATACAGTAAGCAAAAAAAAAAAAAAAAAAGACTGGGAGCTCAGATCATGAACTCCTTATTGCCAGATTCAGACTTAAATTGAAGAAAGTAGGGAAAACCACTAGACCATTCAGGTGTGACCTAAATCAAATCCCTTATACAGTGGAAATGAGAAATAGAGTTAAGGGACTAGATCTGATAGACAGAATGCCTGATGAACTATGGTCGGAGGTTCATGTACAGGAGACAGGGATGGAGACCAACCCCAAGAAAAAGAAATACAAAAAAGCAAAATGGTTGTTTGAGGAGGCCTTACAAATATCTGTGGAAAGAAGAGAAGCAAAAAGCAAAGGAGAAAAGGGGAACCTCATGGACAGTATGAAAAGGCAAAAATATGGTGCCAGAAGATGAAGTCCTCAGGTTGGATAGTGTCTGATATACCACTGAGAAAAAGCAGGGGGCAATTACTAATTGCTCCAGTAGGAATTAAGCACCTGGGCCAAAGTGGAAATAACAAATGCTGAGTTGTGGATGTGTCTGGTGGTGAAAATAAAGTCCAATGCTGTGTAAAGAACAATATTTCAGAGGAACCTGGAATGTCAGGTACATGTGTCAAGCTCAATTGAATGTGGTCAAGAAGGAGATGGCAAGCATGGACATCTATATCTTAGGAATCAGTGAACTAAAATGGTGGGAATGGGTGAATTTAATTCAGATGACCACCATATATACTACTGTGGGCAAGAATCCCTTAGAAGAAAGGGAGTAGCCCTCATAGTGAACAAAATGTCCAAAATTCAGTACTTGGTTGAAATCTCAAAAATGACAGAATGATCTTTGTTTCCAGGGAAATCATTAAACATCACAGTAATCCAAGTCAATACCCCAACCATTGATGTTGAAGAGGCTAAAGTTGAATGGCTCTATGAAGATTTACAACACCTTCTAGAACTAGTACCAAAAAAAGATGTCCTTCTCATCATAGGAGACTGAAATGAAAAGTAGGAAGGGAAGAGATACCTGAGTAAGTATGGCTTTGAGGTAGAAACTGAAGCAGGGCAAGGGCTAACTGAGCTTTGTCAAGAGAACACATTGGTCGTAGCAAATATCAGTTTCCAACAACTTAAGAGATGACTTTACACATGCTGAAGATGGAGAAACTCTATACAGTCAGCAAAAACAAGACCTGGATCTGACAGTCACAAGCTCCTTATTGAAAAATTCAATCTTAAATTGAAGAAAATAGGAAAACAGCTACATCATTCAGGTATGAACTAAATCAAATCCCTTATGATTATACAGTGGAGGTCAAGAATAAATTCAAAGGACTAGATCTGATAGAAAGAGTGCCTGAAGAAGTATGGATGGAGCTTTGTAATACTGTATAGGGAGGCACTGATCAAAACTATTTCAAAGAAAAATGAATGCAAGAAGGCAAAGTGATTGTCTGAGGAGGCTTTGCAAATAGCTGAGAAAACAAGAGAGTTAAAGGCAAGGGAGAAAAGGAAAGATACCCCTCAACTGAATGAAGAGCTTAAGAGAATAGCAAAAAGAGATAAGAAAGACTAAGACTTCTTAAATGAACAATGCAAAGAAAGAGAGGAAGACAGTAGAATGGGAAAGACTAGAGATCATGCAAGAATAGACAAGAAAAAGGACAGAAATTGAAAGGTCATAATAGAACCTCAAGAGATTAAGAAGAGGTGGCTAGAACATACAGAAAGACCAGGCAAAAAATGGTCTTAATGATCCTGATAACTGAGATGGTATGGTGACTCACCTAGAGCTGGATATCCTGGAATGTGAAGTCAAGTGGGCCTTAGGAAGCATCACTATGAACAAAACTAGTGGAGGTGATGGGATTCCAGCTGAGCTATTTAAAATCCTAAAAGATGCTGCTGCTAAAATGCTGCACTCAGTATGCCTACAAATTTTGAAAATTCATCAGTGGCCTCAGGGCTGGAAAATGTCAGTTTTAATTTCAATCCCAAAGAAGAGTAATGCCAAAGAATGTTCAACCTACTGTACAATTGTGATCATTTCACATGCTCACAAGCTTCTGCTCAAAATCTTTCAGGATGTACAAGCTGGGTTTCAAAGAGGTAGAGGAACCAGAGTTCAAATTGCCACCATTTGTTGGACCATGGAAAAAACAAGGGATTCGAGGAAAGCATCTACATCTGCTTCATTGACCATGCTAAAGCCTTTAACTGTATGGAGCAAAACAAAATGGAATATTCTTAAAGAGAGGGGAATACTAGACCACCTTACCTGTCTCCTGAGAAACCTCTATGCAGGTCAAGAAGCAACAGTTAGAACGAGACAAGGAACAACTGACTGGTTCAAAATTGGGAAAGGAGTATGACAAGGTTTTATATTGTCACCCTGCTTGTTTAACTTATATGTAGTGTACATCATGTAAAATGCCAAGCTAGATGAATCACAAGTTGGAATTAAGATTGCTGCTCAAGAAATATCAACAACCTCAGATATAAAGATGATACCACTCTAATGGTAGAAAGTATAGAGGAACTAAGGAGCCTCTTGATGAGGATGAAAGAGGAGAGTGAAAAAGCTGGCATGAATCTCTAAATTAAAAAAAAAGAACTATGTTCATGACCTCCAGTCCCATCATTTAATGGCAATTCAGTTCAGTTCAGTTCAGTTGTTCAGTCATGTTTGACTCTTTGCGACGCCATGAACCACAGCATGCCAGGCCTCCCTGTCCATCACCAACTCCCAGAGTTCACCCAAACCCATGTCCATCGAGTTGGTGATGCCATCCAACCATCTCATCCTCTGTCGTCCCCTTCTCCTCTTGCCCTCAATTTTTCCTAGCAACAGGGTCTTTTCAAATGAGTCAGCTTTTTGCATCAGGTGGCCAAAATATTGGAGTTTCAGCTTCAACATCAGTCCTTCCAATGAACACCCAGGACTGATCTCCTTTAGGGTGGACTAGTTGGATCTCCTCATAGTCCAAGCAATTAGATTGGGGAAAAAAGTGGAAGCAGGGACAGATTTATTTTCTTGGGCTCCAAATTCACTGTGGACAGTGACAGTATTGATGAAATTAAAGGACATTGCTCCTTGGAAAGACAACTCTGGCAAATATAGATAGAAAAAGCAGAGCCATCACTTTGACGACAAAGGTCTGTATACACAAAGCTATCGTTTTTCCAGTAGTCATGTACGGATGTGAGAGTGTGACCATAAAGACATCTGAGCACCAAAGAACTGATGCTTTCAAATTGTGGTGCTGGAGAAAACTTGAGAGTCCCTTGGACTTCAAGGAGATCAAATCAGTCAATCCTAAAGGAAATCAACCCTAAATATTCATTGGAAGGACTCATGTTGAAGCTAAAGCTCTAATACTTTGACCACATGATGCAAAGAACCGACTCATTGGAAAATATCCTGATGCTGGAAAAGACTGAAGGCAAAAGGAGAAGGGGGTGGCAAATGATGAGATGGTTAGATAGCATCACTGACTAAATGGACATAAATCTTAGCAAATGCTAGGAGTTAGCAGAGGACAGAGGAGCCTGGCGTGCTACAGTCCATGAGGTCACAAAAAGTTGGATATACTTAGATATTGAACAACAGCAACAACTTACCTCAAAATCCTAATTATACAGAGTATAAATAACTCCAGAAAGAGTGAAGAGATGGAGCAAAAGCAAAAATAACACCCAGCTGCAGATGTGACTGGTGATGGAAGCAAAGTCCAATGCTGTAAGAGTAATATTGCATAGGGACCTGGAATGTCAGGTCCATGAATCAAGGCAAACTGGGAGTGGTCTAACAGGAGATGGCAAGAATGAACATCGACATTCTAGGAACCAGCGAACTACAATGGACTGGAATGGTTGAATTTAACTCAGATGACCATTATATCTACTACTGTGGCTAGGAATTTCTTAGAAGAAATGGAGTAGCCATCATGGTCAACAAAAATATGAAATGCAGTACTTGGATGCAGTCTCAAAAATGACAAAATGATCTCTGTTCATTATGAAGGCAAACCATTCAATATAACAGTAATCCAAGTCTATGCCCAGATCAGTAGGTTGAATAAGATGATGTTGAATGGTTATATGAAGACCTACAAGACCTTCTAGAACTAACACACACACAAAAAAGTCATTTTCATTATAGGGGACTGGAATGCAAAAGTAGGAAGTCAAGAGATATCTGGAGTAACAGGCAAATTTGGCTTTGGAGTACAGAATGAAGCAGGGCAAAGGCTAATAGAGTTTTGCCAAGAGAACGCACTGGTCATAGCAAACACCCTCTTACAACAACACAAGAGAAGACTCTACATATGGACTATCATCAGACGGTCAATAGCGAAATCAGACTGATTACATTATTTGCAGCCAATGATGGATAAGCTCTATACAGTCAGCAAAAACAAACCTGACTGTGGCTCAGATCATGAACTCCTTACTGCCAAATTCAGACTTAAATTGAAGAAAGTAGGAAATCCATGAGACAATTCAGGTATGACCTAAATCAACCTTTTACGATTATACAGTGGAAGAGAAATATATTCAAAAGATTATTTTGAATAATATATTTTGAAAGAGTGGCTGGTGAACTATGGTTGGGGGTTTGAGACAATATACAGGAGACATTGACAAGACGACCCCCAAGAAAAAGAAATGCAAAAAGGAAAAATGGTTGTCTGAGGAGGACCTACAAATAGCTGTGAAAAGAAGAGAAGCAAAAGGCAAAGGAGAAGAGGAAAGATATACCCATTTGAATGCAGAGTTCCAAAGAATAGAAAGGAGAGAAAAGAAAGCCTTCCTCAGGGATCAGTGCAAAGAAATAGAGGAAAACAATAGAATGGGAAAGCCTAGTGATTTCTTCAAGAAAAATAGAGATACCAAGGGAACATTTCATGCAAAGATGGGCACAATAAAGGACAGAAATGGCATGGACTTAACAGAAGCAGAAGATATTAAGAAGAGGTGGCAAGAACACAGAAGAACTGTACAAAAAAGATCTTCACAACCCAGATAATCATGATGGTGTGATCACCAACCTAGAGCCAGACATCCTGGAATGCGAAGTCAAGTGGGCTTTAGGAAGCATCACTATGAACAAAGCTAGTGGAGATGATGGAATTCCAGTTGAGCTATTTCAAATCCTCAAAGATGATGCTGTGAAAATGCTGCACTCAATATGCCAGCAAATTTGGAAACCTCAGTAGTGGCCACAGCACTGGAAAAGGTCAGTTTTCATTCCAATCCCAAAGAAAGGCAATGCCAAAGAATGCTCAAATTACCGCACATTTGCACTCATCTCACACACTAGCAAAGAAATGCTCAAAATTCCCCAAGTCAGGCTTCAACTATACGTGAACTATGATCTTCCAGATGTTCAAGCTGGGTTTGGAAAAGGCAGAGGAATCAGACATCAAATTGCCAACATCCGCTGGATCATCAAAAAAGCTAGAGAGTTCTAGAAAAGCATCTACTTCTGCTTTATTGACTATGCCAAAGCCTTTTACTGTGTGGATTACAACAAACTCTGGAAAATTCTTAAAGACACTGGAATACCAGACCACCTTATCTGCCTCCTGAGAAATCTGTATGGACATCAAGTAGCAGCAGTTAGAACTGGACAATAGATTGGTTCCAAATCAGGAAAGGAGTGCATTAAGCCTGTATATTGTCTCCCTGCTTATTTAACTTATATGCAGAGTACATCATGAAAAATGATGGACTGGATGAAGCAGAAGCTGGAATCAAGATTGCCGAGAGAAATATGAATAATCTCAGATATGAAGATGACACCACCCTTATGGTAGAAAGTGAAGAAGAACTAAAGAGCCTCTTGATGAAAGAAAAAGAGGAGATGAAAAAGTTGGTTTAAAACTCAACATTCAGAAAACTAAGTTCATGTCATTTGGTCCCATCACTTCATAGCAAATAGATGGGGAAACAATGGAAACAGTGAGAGAAATTATTTTTGGGGGCTCCAAAATCACTGCATATGTTGACTGCAGCCATGAAATTAAAAGACACTTGCTCCTTGGAAGAAGTTATGACCAACCTGCTGCTGCTGCTGCTAAGTCGCTTCAGTCGTGTCCGACTCTGTGTGACCCCATAGACGGCAGCCTACCAGGTTCCCCCAACCCTGGGATTCTCCAGGCAAGAACACTGGAGTGGGTTGCCATTTCTTTCTCCAATGCATGAAAGTGAAAAGTGAAAGTGAAGTCGCTCAGTTGTGTCTGACCCTCAGGGACCTCATGGACTGCAGCCTTCCAGGCTTCTCCATCCATGGGATTTTCCAGGCAAGAGTACTGGAGTGGGGTGCAATTGCCTTATCCCATGACCAACCTAGACCGCATATTAAAAAGTAGAGACATTATTTTGCCAACAAAAGTCCATCTAGTCAAGGCTATGGTTTTTCCAGTAGTCGTATATGAATGTGAAAGTTAGACTATAAAGAAAGCTGAGCACCAAAGAACTGATGCTTTTGAACTGTGGGGTTGGAGAAAACTCTTGAAAGTCCCCTGGACCACAAGGATTTCCCATAAGTCCATCTTAAAAGAAATCAGTCCTGAATGTTCATTGGAAGGAGTGATGTTGAAGCTAAAACTCCAATTCTTTGGCCACCTGATGTGAAGAACTGACGCATTTGAAAAGACCCTGATGCTGGGAAAGATTGAAAGCAAGAGGAAAAGGGGATAACAGAGGATGAGATAGTTGGATGGCATCACCGACTCAATGGACATGAGTTTAAGTAAACTCTGGGAGTTTGTGATGGACAGGGAGGCCTAGTGTGCTTCAGTCCATGGAGTCACAAAGAGTCAGACATGACTGAGCAACTGAACTGAACTGAATTGAACAGGGTATCAATATTGTTTATATGTTAATCCCAATTTTCTAAATCATCCTAACCCCCTCTTGCTATTCATACATTAGTTCTCTATGTTTGTGTGTCTACTTTTGCTTTGCAATTAAGATAATTTATACCATTTTTCTAGAGTCCATATTTATGTGCTAATATCTGTTATTTGTTTTTCAGTAACACTTTTATTTCAGTATCATTCTACTAACCATTTTATTTAGCAATGTATTTTATGAGAATTGTAAAAACACACCTCCACAATAAATATACTGTGGCAATACAAAATGTTTTATCTACTTGATATTTTTGATATTCATATATTAGAGGCAATAATAGGGCTCAGTACATTGGAAATACTGTAATTTGATTTTCTATCTGCTTTCATATGATAAAATTCAAAATATAGTTTATTTTACAACTATGTTGTATGCCTAGCTAAACTTGAGGTAGATTCTCACCACCAATGTATTCTTTTTGGGTAAGGTTATTTTGCCCTGAATTCAAATGGTAATTTTTTTCTGTACGTCCTTTTACTTTATTTTTTAATGAAAGTCATGCATCATTGCTTTAAGTGAAGTAAAGCACTGGATAAAATAGAGCATTGCTATTAACCTCTAACATTAGTGTGTAGAGAGGCAGAGACAAGTTAAATAACTCAGGGATAAAATACTCACAGTGAAATTACCTAAGCCTGTTTGACCCTGGCACATTAACATAGGGTAATAAACTGGAGTCTATTTTCAAATAGGAATAAAATCATTATCAATAATCAATTGTATCCATTTTGTAGCTTATGAAGTGACTGGTTCTTTAAAAGAGGGTCATTGTTTGATGTTTGACTTTTGTAAAATGATGCAGCTTTACTGCTATAAAAGCAGACTTAGGTGTCTGTCCAACACTGCATGAGATTTAGATTATGCAAGATTAAGCTAAGCATTTAGTTCTTTTAAAAAGCCTGCTTTGTGCTTCAGTCTATGCCATTCCAAGCATTACTTCTGGTTGTACTACATATTTTTACATAAGTTTAGGAAAGTCTGCAATAAAATTTTATTTCCTAGATAACATATAAAAGGTGATATGTCAGAATCTAAATTTATGCTATTTTAATTTTATTTATTTTGATGCATAGTCAGATGTATTATCCATTATGCTATTGGACCCTGCTCTTTATTTTGCCATCACTGCACAGCATGTGGATTTGCAGTTCCCCCTGATCTATTGAACCCAGTGCAAAGTCTGAGTCCTGACCACTGGACAGCAAGGGAATTCCTGCCAGAATCTAATTTTAGTTGTTTAATATGTCTATGTTATATATAAGAATAAAATTTATTTTGTGGCAAAATTAATTTTGCTGTTAAGTTAGAAATTTGTTTTATCTTTCCCCCCTAATTTTGTTTGACAGTTTATACCTCCTTTGCTCATACAGTCTTGTTTCTATGTAAAGAATTTAAAGTATATTTGAAGTATATATGAAGTCAAACAAAGTGAAACTAACATACTATCAAGAAGTCTTAATTTAAATAATGATAGCTGAATGTGAGCTTTATAGGAATACTGGAAGCTTCCAAGAAAAGATGCTTGAGATATCCAGTATATATTTTTTCTATCTAAAAATGCATTTTGAAATAGTGAATACTTTCAAAATTATTAGGAAAGAAGAGGTACTAATGTTTAATGAAGTTAAGCAAAAATTTTCACTAAATCTGAGTTCACAAGCAAATCTTTCTTGGGCTTCTCCTATGGAACCATGGCCCTGAACCTAGAGAGTTAAGAATACATACTGTTAAATCATGAGCATGAAGATGTTGCCAAATAAGTTCTGGGTTCCTTTTTGGAATTAACAAGAAATTTCATCAATACATTTTCATTTGCATTTATAAACCCATTTATGATTATTTTAAAGTCTTATTATTATTATTTATTATTTAATGGAATGCGAAATTAAAAAGAAATGCAAAAAGGCAAAATGGTTGTCTGAGGAAGCCCTACAAATAGCTGTGAAAAGAAGAGAAGCAAAAGGCAAAGGAGAAAAGGAAAGATACACCCATTTGAATGCAGAGTTCCAAAGAATAGAAAGGAGAGATAAGAAAGCCTTCCTCAGGGATCAGTGCAAAGAAATAGAGGAAAACAATAGAATAGGAAAGCCTAGTGATCTCTTCAAGAAAATTAGAGATACCAAGGGAACATTTCATGCAAAGATGGGCACAATAAAGGACAGAAATGGCATGGACCTAACAGAAGCAAAAGATATTAAGAGGTGGCAAGAACACAGAAGAACCGTACAAAAAAGATCTTCACAACCCAGGTAATCACGATGGTGTGATCACCAACCTAGAGCCAGACATCCTGGAATATGAAGTCAAATGGGCTTTAAGAAGCATCACTATGAACAAAGCTAGTGGAGATGATGGAATTCCAGTTGAGCTATTTCAATTCCTACAAGATAATGCTATGAAAGTGCTACACTCACGTGCCAGCAGATTTGGAAACCTCAGTAGTGGCCTCGGCACTGGAAAAGGTTTTCATTCCAATGCCTAAGAAAGACAATGCCAAAGAATGTTTAAACTACTGTACAATTGCACTAATCTTGAAATGGCAAACCACTCCAGTATTCTTGCCTGGAGAATCCCATGGACGAAGGAGCTTGGTGGGCTACAGTCTACGGGTTGCAAAGAATCAGACACGACTGAGCGACTTCACTTTCACAAGCTAGTAAAGTAATGCTCAAAATTCTCCAAGCCAGGCTTCGTTGAAGTATGTGAACCATGAACTTCCAGATGTTCAATTTGGTTTTAGAAAAGACAAAGGAACCTGAGATAAAACTGCCAACATCCAATGGATCATCAAAAAAGCTAGAGAGTTCCAAAAAGCATCTTCTGCATTATTGACCCACCAAAGCTTTTGACTATGTGGATCACAACAAACTCTGGAGAATTCTTAAAGAGGTGGGAATACCAGACCACCTGACCTGCCTCTTGAGAAATCTGTATGCAGGTCAGGAAGCAACAGTTAGAACTGGACATGGAACAACAGACTGGTTCCAAATAGGAAAAGGAGTACATCAAGGCTGTATATTGTCACTCTGCTTATTTAACTTATATGCAGAGTACATCATGAGAAACACTGGGCTGGATGAAGTGCAAGCTGGAATCAAAATTGCCAGGAGAAATATCAGTAACCTCAGATATGCAGATGACACCACACTTATGGAAGAAAGCAAAGAACTAAAGTTCCTCTTGATGAAAGATTAGAGGGAAAAAGTTAGATGGTCATATTCAGAAAACTAAGATCATGTCATCTGGTCCTATCACTTCATGGCAAATAGATGGGGAGACAGTGGAAACAGTGACAGACTCTTAATTTGCGGGCTCCAAAATCACTGCAGATGGCGACTGCAGCCATGAATAAAAAGATGCTTGTGCTTTGGAAGAAAAGTCATAACCAACCCAGACAGCATATTAAAAAGCAGAGACATCACTTTGTTAACAAAGGTCCATCTAGTCAAGGTTATGGTTTTTCCAGTGGTCATGTATGGATGTGAGAGTTGGATTATAAAGAAAGTTGAGCACTAAAGGATTGATGCTTTTGAACTGTGGTGTTGGAAAAGCCTCTTGAGAGTCCCTTGGACTGCAAGGAGATCCAACCAGTCCATCCTAAAGGAGATCAGTCCTGGGTGTTGATTGGAAGGCCCTTGTCCAAGGTAAGGAGCAGCGGCTGTGCTTTGCTGAAGCAGCCGTGAAGAGATACCCCACACCCAAGGTAAGAGAAACCCAAGTAAGATGATAGGTGGTGCAAGAGGGCATCAGAGGGCAGACATACTGAAACCATACTCACAGAAAACTACTCAATCTAATCACACTAGGACCACAGCCTTGTCTAACTCAATGAAACCAAGCCATGCCTGCAGGGCAACCCAAG
>SJYT01047366.1:116492-167057 GCA_006410635.1 Cephalophus harveyi
CCCTTGGACTGCAAGGAGATCCAACCAATCCATTCTGAAGGAGATCAACCCTGGGATTTCTTTGGAAGGAATGATGCTAAATCTGAAACTCCAGTACTTTGGCCACCTCATGCGAAGAGTTGACTCATTGGAAAAGACTCTGATGCTGGGAGAGATTGGGGGCAGGAGGAGAAGGGGACGACCGAGGATGAGATGGCTGGATGGCATCACTGACTCGATGGATGTGAGTCTGAGTGAACTCCGAGAGATGGTGATGAACAGGGAGGACTGGCGTGCTGCGATTCATGGGGTCGCAAAGAGTCGGACACGACTGAGCGACTGAACTGAACTGATGCTAAATCTGAAACTCCAATACTTGGCCACCTGATGGGAAGAACTGACTCCTTGGAAAAGACCCTGATGCTGGGAAAGATTGAATAAGGGGATGACCGAAGATGAGATGGCTGAATCACATCACCGATTGAGTGGACATGAGTCTGAGTAAACTCCAGGAATTGGTGATTGACAGGGAGGCCTGCTGCTGCTGCTGCTGCTGCTGCTGCTAAGTTGCTTCAGTCGTGTCTGACTCTGTGTGACAGGGAGACCTCATGTGTTTCAGTCCATGGGGTCGCAAAGAGTCAGACGTGACTGAGTAACTGAACTGACTGAACTGAAATTAAATAAAAAAAAAAAAGGCAAAAATGTTCTATAACTAGTTACACATCTGTGTGGCCATTTCAATAGTCTAATTTTCCAAAAACTTGTTATATTTTGCCCATTCACAGGGCCTGTTAAAAAGTTAAAAAACAATTGACGTAGGTATATATAAAATCTTACTTTGATAAAAATAATAACATTAACAGCATATTAATACAACTTCTAACAAATATAGAAAACTTAAGTATTTCCTTTCAGGAAGACAATGAGAGTTAACATAAAGTGAGGAAGTTCCTCCATGGTCAAAAATTAGTTTACAAGCTAATTCCAGAAATTATAAAGGTCAAGCATACCTGAAGCAAAAGGAACCATAGTTAAACAATCTATCATAGAAACAATGCTGACCTCCATGCCCATTAGCTTTGCTCACATATGAGGATAATTCATAGATTTAAGGGCAAGATGGCTGACAAGTAGGTTTTAGCTGTTTTATATTAGTATGGTCCAAAGGTAAAAGCATGTTTCAAAACTGTGCTTGTCATTTTGAAGTATGGATGCCACAGAGAAGAAGGTACACACACACAGGAAAAAAAAAAAAAGCAAATTTCATTAGGCCAGGACTTCCACTGATAAATAAAGAAAAGAGAAGGGCAGAAGTCACATTGTAGAAGTATGGAAGAGTCACAAGAAATAAACCCTTTTTCAATTTCATGCTTCAGTTCAGTTCAATTCAGTCACTCAGTTGTGTCCAACTCTCTGCGACACCATGGACACGACTGGCTCGGCCTTCCTGTCCATTGCCAACTCTTGGAGTTTACTCAAACTCATGTCCATTGACTTGGTGATGGCATCCAGCCATCTCATCCTCTGCTGTCCCCTTCTCCT
Organism: Cephalophus harveyi; assembly: GCA_006410635.1. Lineage (NCBI taxonomy): Eukaryota > Metazoa > Chordata > Mammalia > Artiodactyla > Bovidae > Cephalophus > Cephalophus harveyi. The sequence goes on from SJYT01047366.1 coordinate 118,014, forward strand.
CTCACCCTCAATCTTTCCCAGCATCAGAGTCTCTTCAAATGAGTCAGCTCTTTGCACAGATGGTCAAAGTATTGGAGCTTCAGCTTCAACATTAGTCCTTCCAATGAACACCCAGGAATGATCTCCTTTAGAATAGAGTGGTTGGATCACCTTGCAGTTCAAGGGACTCTCAAGAGTTTTCTCCAACACCACAGTTCAAAAGCATCAATTCTTCAGCACTCAGCTTACTTTATAGTCCAACTCTCACATCCATACATGACTACTGGAAGAATCATAGGCTTGATTAGACAGACCTTTGTTAACAAAGTAATGTCTCTCCTTTTTAATATGCTATCTAGGTTGGTCATAAATTTTCTTCTAAAGTGCAGGCATCTTTTAATTTCATGGCTGCAATCACCATCTGCAGTGATTTTGGAGCCCCCAAATACAAAGTCGGCCACTGTTTCCACTGTCTTCCCATCTATTTGCCCTGATGCCATGATCTTAGTTTTCTGAATGTTGAGCTTTAAGCCAACTTTTTCACTCTCCTTTTCATTTCATCATAAGGCTCTTTAGTTCTTCTTCACTTTCTGCCATAAGGGTGGTGTCATATGCATATCTGAGGTTATCAATATTTCTCCCCAAAATCTTGATTCCAGTTTGTGTTTCATCCAGCCCAGCATTTCTCATGATGTACTCATTATATAAGTTAAATAAGCAGAGTGACAATATACAGCCTTGACGTACTCCTTTTCCTATTTGGAACCAGTCTGTTGTTCCATGTCCAGTTCTAACTGTTGCTTCCTGACCTGCTTACAGGTTTCTCAAGAGGCCTCTCAGGTGGTCTGGTATTCTTATCTCTTTCAGAATTTTCCACAGTTTTTTGTGGTCCACACAGTCAAAGGCTTTTGCATAGTCAATAAAGCAGAAATAGATGTTTTTCTGGAGCTCTCTTGCTTTTTCCATGATCCAGCAGATGTTGGCAATTTGATATCTAGGTCCTCTGCTTTTTTTTAAAACCAGTTAGCATACAGATTTCTCAAGAGGCAGGTCAGGTGGTCTGGTATTCCCATCTCTTTCAGAATTTTAGTTACATGAAAAAAACAGATTTTCAATTTGGAGAAAATAGCCTCCTATTGGAAGAAGATGGTATTTAGGATTTTCACAGAGAGGAGAAGTCAATGCTTGGCTTCAATACTTCAAATGACAGGTTAACTCTTGTTAGGTATTAGATGTGTATAAGAGACAGGCTTGGCTTGGAGAATTTTGAGCATTACTCCACTAGCATGTGAGATGAGTGCAACTGTGCAGTAGTTTGAGCATTCTTTGGCACTGCCTTTCTTAGGGATTGGAATGAAAACTGACCTTTTCCAGTCCTGTGGCCACTTCTGAGCTTTCCAAATTTGCTGGCATATTGAATGCATCACTTTCACAGCATCATCTTTTAGGATTTGAAATAGCTCAACTGGTGTTCCATCAGCTTCACTAGCTTTGTTCATAGTGATGCTTCCTAAGGCCCACTTAACTTCACATTCAGGATGCTTAGCTTAGGTGAGTGATCAGATCATTGTGATTATCTGGGTCATGAAGTTCTTTTTTGTACGGTTCTTCTGTGTATTCTTGCCACCTCTTCTTAATATCTTCTACTCTGTTATGTCCATTTCTGTCCTTTATTGAGCTCATCTTTGCATGAAATGTTCCCTGCCCTGACTGGTAATGCTGAAGTAACTGAAGTTGAATGGTTCTATGAAGACCTACAAGACCTTTTAGAACTAACATCCCAAAAAGATGTCCTTTTCATTATAGGGGACTGGAACGTAAAAGTAGAAAATTAAGAAACACCTGGAGTAACAAGCAAATTTGGCCTTGGAATACAAAATTAAGCAGGGCAAAGTTTCATAGAGTTTTGCCAAGAGAACACACTGGTCATAGCAAACACCCTCTTCCAGCAACACAAGAGAAGATTCTACACATGGACATCACCAGATCATCAACACCAAAATGAGACTGATTATATTCTTTGCAGCCAGTGATGGAGAAGCTCTATACAGTCAGCAAAAACAAGACCAGGAGCTGACTGTGGCTCTGATCATGAACAACTTATTGCCAAATTCAGACTTATTGAAGAAAGTAGGGAAAACCACTAGACCATTCAGGTATGACCTAAATAAAATCCCTTATGATTATACAGTGGAAGTGAGAAATAGATTTAAGGGACTAGATCTGATAGACAGAATGCCTGATAAACTATGGTCAGAGATTCGTGACATTGTACAGAACACAGGGATTAAGACCATCCCCAAGAAAAAGAAATGCAAAAAGGCAAAATGGCTGTCTGAGGAGGCCTTCCAAATAGCTGTGAAAAGAAGAGAAGCAAAAAGCAAAGAAGTAAAGGAAAGATAGAAGCATCTGAATGCAGAGTTCCTAAGAATAGGAAGGAGAGATAAGGAAGCCTTCATCAGTGATCAATGCAAAGAAACAGAGGAAAACAACATAGGAAAGACTAGAGATCTCTTCAAGAAAATTAGAGATACCAAGGGAACATTTCATGCAAAGATGGGCTCAATAAAGGACAGAAGTTTCATGCTTAAAGGCTAAAATACATTTTGTGGAACTTGGCAGTGATTTGAAAAATATTGCCAAATGGCAATGGTGTTAGGTGATTTCAAGAGTTATTTAAACTCTGCTCTTAGAAATGCTACCACAGATGATAATTATTAACCAAACACACTTTATCTCTATTTATGTCTCTATTCATAATATTATTTTTTTTAAAATATTTTCATAATCTTGTTGAGCAGAGACCCATGTAGATAGTCTCACCACAAATTAGTAGATTAGATGAGATAATGTGTGCTACACCTTTCTAAATCAAATGACATTAAAATTAATTAAAAGAGCCAGAGAGATGATGTGGGGTGGGAGGTGGGAGGGGGATTCGGGATTGGGAGCTAATATACACCCATGGTGGATTCGTGTCAATGTATGGCAAAACCAATACGGTATTGTAAAGTAAAATAAAGTAAAAATAAAATTAAAAAAAAAATAAAAAAATAAAAATAAAAAAAATAAAAAATAAAAATGAACTAATACTTATAAACAAAAATAAATAAAATTAAATTAATTAAAAGCTTAGATAATGAATGACCTATCAAAAACTAAAGTAAATTTTAATGAGTTGATGATAGAATGGTAGTGTTATTGGAAGTGTTTTCTCAATTACATTATAGAAGAAGAATGAGACTAAATATAATATCTGATTACAAGCATTCTCAGAGCATTATTAATTAGATACATGGCCTTAAAAACACCTTTTCATAAATTTAGTTTTTGTTTTGAAATGAAAAAATAAGTGACACAAACTTTATCATTATATAATTTTTGGTTATTAGTGTAGCTAATTTTCCTTAGCTTATATTCTTGGCATTATCATATAATCAAAACATGAAAGGATTTATCCCAAGAGATTGTGTAGTATCTCTTCTTATATGTATGCAGTAGCTAGGATTTTATTTTCTTCTTAGTATTATTTTATGCCTTCATTTTCATAATAAGGTCTTTCATTATTATGGTTAAACTTTGACTGTTTTTCTCCTTTCAGCTCAGTTCAGTTTAGTCGCTCAGTTGTCTCCAACTCTTTGTGACCCCATGAATCACAGCACGCCAGGCCTTTATTTTCCTTTAAGAATACAATATTTCTTACATCATATGTAAATCTAAGTAGCAATTCAATATCATCCTTCTTTAAGTACTTGGGATAATGGTCATCTAAGAATTTCATACTTGTTTTTAATTAAAATGATTTCATGTTCATAACATACTAAAGCTATAAGTTAAGCATGCATTCCTCTAAACACATTGCATTTAATAAAACAGCTTTTTGGAATTTATTATTCTAATATAGCTTTCTTGGATATATCAGTTTAAAAGTAACAGATATCTTTTTAAAGATATTGAGAAAAAATTTAAATATTGATAGATTACTAGCTTAATTTCCACATAGTAACATATTTCACTGTAATAAATCTACATGTAAAACATTTTTATGATAACTTTGAAAAAGCTAAATTGTATTATGTTCACATTACATGGTGAAAAAATATAGAATAGTTACTCCTGTTATATAATATTGTACTAATGTTTGTGTATCTTCAACATTTAGAAAATGTCATGTTCTTTTCTCTATTATTCCATGTACTAGTAATTCACATAAAATTTAATTTTAGCATGGTCATTATTTCCATGTATAAGTATGGCTTTGTGAGAGCTCTCACAGAAATTGTTAGTACCAATAAACTCATCTCTGAAATAACCTTTATGATGCTAACAATATCCTTTTACTGGGAAAATTCAGGTTCTAGCCATGTACTCCATGGACAGATGGCACCTCCACCTTGCAATCTTTTGATCTTTTTGACACATCTCCCATAAAATATATACAGTGGTAACATACAAGAAAACAATCCTCTGATAGGCACATTATCCACCAGCTCTTCCTGAAATTTCTCTGTCTCAATTAATGAGAACTCCATTCAGTCAGCTGCCTGGTAGAAAAAACTTAAGATGATCTTTGATACCAGTCCATCAGCAAATTTTATTAGCTATACCCTCAAAGTACACTTCAGTTAAGTTCAGTTTAGTTCAGTCAATCAGTCATGTGTCACTCTTTGTGACCCCATGAAACGCAGCACACCAGGTCTCCCTGTCCATCACCAACTCCCGGAGTTCACTCAAACTCATGTCCATCCAGTCGGTGATGCCATCCAGCCATCTCATCCTCTGTTGTCCCCTTCTCCTCCTGCCCCCAATCCCTCCCAGCATCAGGGTCTTTTCCAATGAGTCAACTCTTCACATAAGGTGGCCAATGTATTGAAGTTTCAGCTTTAGAATCAGTCCTTCCAAAGAACACCCAGGACTGATGATCTTCAGAATGGACTGGTTAGATCTCCTTGCAGTCCAAGGGACTCTCAAGAGTCTTCTGAACACCACCGTTCAAAAGCATCAATTCTTCAACCCTCAGCTTTCTTCACAGTCCAACTCTCACATCCATACATGACCGCAGGAAAAACCATAGCCTTGAGTAGACGGACCTTTGTTGGCAAAGTAATGACTCTGGTTTTTAATAGGCTATCTAGGGTAGTCATAACTTTCCTTCCAAGGAGTAAGTGTCTTTTAATTTCATGGCTGCAGTCACCATCTGCAGTGATTTTGGAGTCCAAAAATATAAAGTCTAACACTGTTTCCACTGTTTCCCCATCTATTTCCCATGAAGTGATGGGACCAGATGCCATGATCTTCGTTTTCTGAATGTTGAGCTTTAAGCCAACTTTTTCACTCTCCTCTTTCACTTTCATTAAGAGGCTTTTTAGTTCTTCACTTTCTGCCATAAGGGTGGTGTCATCTGCATATCTGAGGTTACTGATATTTCTCCCAGCAATCTTGATTCCAGCTTGTGCTTCTTCCAGCCTAGTGTTTCTCATGATGTACTCTGCATAGAAGTTAAATAAGCAGGGTGACAATATACAGCCTTGACGGACTCCTTTTTCTATTTGGAACCAGTCTGTTGTTCCATGTCCAGTTCTAACTGTTGCTTCCTGACCTGCATACAGATTTCTCAAGAGGCAGGTCAGGTGGTCTGGTATTCCCATCTCTTTCAGAATTTTAGTTACATGAAAAAAACAGATTTTCAATTTGGAGAAAATAGCCTCCTATTGGAAGAAGATGGTATTTAGGATTTTCACAGAGAGGAGAAGTCAATGCTTGGCTTCAATACTTCAAATGACAGGTTAACTCTTGTTAGGTATTAGTGTAGCTAGTGACTTTAAGTTGAAATCAGTGCTCATTTACCATTCTGAAAATTCTAGGGCTCTTAAGAATTACACTAAACACACTCTGCCAGTACTCTATAAATGGAACAACAAAGCTGGATGACAGCATATCTGTTTATAACATGGCTTATTGAATATCTTAATACCACTGTTGAGATTACTGCTCAGAAAAAAAAATCCTTTAAAATATTACTGCTTACTGACAATGTTCTTGGACACTCAATAGTACTGATGGAAATATACAATGACATTAATGATGCTTTCATGTCTGACAACACAACATCTAATCTGCAGCCCATGGATCAAGGAGTAATTTTGATTTNAAAAAAATCCTTTAAAATATTACTGCTTACTGACAATGTTCTTGGACACTCAATAGTACTGATGGAAATATACAATGACATTAATGATGCTTTCATGCCTGACAACACAACATCTAATCTGCAGCCCATGGATCAAGGAGTAATTTTGATTTTCAAATATTATATAAGAAATGAAATTTTTTAAGGCTATAAGTGCTATACGACTTCTCTGATTAATCTGGCAAAGTAAATTGATAAACTTCTGGAAAGGCCTCACTATTCTAGATTCCATTAAGAATTTATGCGATTCATGAGAAGGGGCCAAATGTCAACATTAAAAGGAGTTTGGAAGAAGCTAATTCCAATCTTTGTGGCTGATTTTTAGGGGCTCAAAACTTCAGTGGAGGAAGTACCTTTCGGATGTGGTAGAAATAGCAAGCCAAACAAAATCAGGAGTGGAGCCTGAAGATGTAACTAATTTGCAGCAATCTCATGATAAAACATTTACTGTTGTCTCTTATGGATAAGCAAGAAAGTGGCTTCTTGAGATGGAATTTGAATGAAGATGGTGTGAAGATTGTTGAAATGATAACAAAGGATTTAGATTATTACAAGAACTTAGTTGATAAAGCAGTGGCAGAGCGTGAATTCAATTTTGAAAGAAGTTCTAGTGTGAGTAAAATGCTATCAACAGGCATTGCATGTTACAAATGAATCATCGGTGAAAGGAAGAGTCAATCGATACAGCAGACTTCAATTTTTTTCTTGTTTTAGGAAATTTCCACAACCACTGAAACCTTTAGCAACCACTCCCCTGATCAGTCATGCATGCTTAGTTACTCAGTCATGTCTGATACTTTGAGGCCCATGGACTGTAGTCTGCCAGGCTCCTTGGAGTCCATAGGTTCCACAGGTTCATAAAAGAGTCTGACAAAACTTAGCAACTAAATAACAACAACAAACGTAAAATTTTTAGACATAATGCTCTTGCACACTTCATAGACTACAATTAGTATAAACACAACTTTTTTTTTAAACATAACATTTTTATGCTCTTAGAAACCTCCAAATTCATGTGACTCTATTGCAATATACACTTTATTGGGATGGTTTGGAACTAAACCATGATCTCCCCGAGGTATGCTTGTAATTCCATTGTCAATATAATGCTAAGAACACTCAGTTTGAAGTAAAATATTTTTCTATAAAGTTTGTTATCAGGTAATATGTTTTTGTTTTACTAAATTATGTTAGAATTTCATATTCAGAAGTGCAATCCACTTCCAACAGGGCTGAATATACAGGAAACCATTGATTAGCATACTTATCCTATGTATTTTCAGAAACAGGAGTTGTATTTATATACACTTAAAATCTAATTTTCTGGTCAAATACAGTCAGATTTGCAAAGCGTATGGTCACAATTGAAGGCAAATGTTATCTGTCTTGATTTGGCAGACTATGTGATATTTAGGGAAAGCCTTAACAGCAGACCCAATGTATTTGAGCATGCTAATTTTTTGTTATATTGCATTTTTTAAAATATATTTTAAATTTATTCAATGTTTTTATTTCAGATTACTTTATATAATATTAAAATTATATGAGATAAAATAATAAAAAATGACTTTTTTCATTTGCAAAATAGTATGAATGCCTTCATATTGATGGGGGCAAAAACTTATTTTAAATTTTTGATGTGCAAAAAAATCTGTACTGTAGACAGATGACTAAATATCACCAAAGATTTACTGATTTATCAGGGATTAACTGATTTTAAAACAATTATATTAAATAATCTCACCCAGCCATCATTCTTAATGGGCATTTACATTGTTTCTGCTTTCACTATGATGTGATGAGCAACCATTGCATAAATCTTTATTCATGTGCATGAATTTTCTTTTGAAATATTCCTGAAAGTGGAAATATAAAATCAAAGTGCTTTTAATTTTTCAAGACTTCTGATTTATCTTACCTAGTCACCTTCCTAAAAAGTTGTCATTTACATTATAACCAGTAACATAAGGTGATCATCTTTCTGTACTGAAGTATACTATTTTTCAGTATTGAGAATTGGAGATAGACATAAAATTTTGTGTGTATGTGTGTTAGTCAATTGGTGTGTCTGACTCTTTGTGACCCCATGGACTCTGCCCAAATGATTCTCAAGGCAAGAATAATGAAGTGGACTACCATTTCCTTCTCCACGGGATCTTCCCAACACAGGGATCAAACCTGGGTCTCCTGTATTGCAGGAAGATTCTTAACTTCTGAGCCACCATAATTTTTAGCTGTTTGTTTATTAGTTAGGGTTAACTCATACACATTTTATTCATTTTCATCTTTAAATGAAATTATCTCAAATTTTTGTTAAAGAATTTGTATTTTTGCCATATTTAAACATAGTTTTCTAAGTTTACCTTTGGAAATTATCTTATTGTTGGGGCTTTAAATATACAGAAATATTTTAGTTTTATTTGATCAAACCTAAAAATAATTTTCTTTGTGATTGACTTCATTATTTCTGTTTATCTATTGAGGAAATCCTTCTTCTATTTCCCTTCATAAAAAGTAAAAGAAAAAACTCAGGCTTGGCTATACCCTGAACAGAGAACTTGAAATTTACTGCCCAAATGCCAACTAGGTTGTTTGCAGAGTCTACTCATCAACCTGGAGTGACAGTTCAAGTTTGAGGCTTGAAAATCAAAGAGAACTGTTGTGTAGGTCCCAGTCCAAGTGCCGAAGAAAAACCAATGTTCTAGCTTAAGCTATCAATAAAAGAGCAAATTTTCCTTTCCTCTGATCTTTGTTCTATTCAGGTCCTCAACCAACTGGATGATTCTCATCTACAATCTCCTGAACAGAGGGCAATCTCCCCTGTGCAGTTTACTGATTCAGATAGTAATCTCATTTGAAGACACCCTCACAGAAATACTCAGTAATACCAACGCAGGGCACTGGAGCCCATCAGGCTCCTCTGCCCAAAGAATTTCCCAGGCAAGAATACTGGAGAGGGTTGCCATTATCTTCTCTAGGGGATCTTCCCAACCAGGATATCGAAACCTCAAAACATTGTCTCTTGCATCTCCTGCACTGACATGCAAATTCTTTACCACTGAGCCACCTGGGAAAACTTACTCAGTCATAATGTTTAGCCAAATATCTGGGAACCCCTTAATCCAGTCAAGTTGATACATAAATTAACCATCATACCACTGGATAGTGTGCAATAGTTCAGTTGCTCAGTCGTGTCCAACTCTGTGACCCCATGAACAGCAGCACACCAGGCCTCCCTGTCCATCACCAACTCCAGGAGTCCACCCAAGCCCATGTCCATCAAGTCGGTGATGCCATCCAAACATCTCATCCTCGGTCGTCCCCTTCTCCTCCTGCCCTCAATCCCTCCCAGCATCAGGGTCTTTTCCAATGAGTCAGATCTTCGCATGAGGTGGCCAAAGTATTGGAGTTTCAGCTTCAAATCAGTCCTTCCAATGAACACACAGGACTGATCTCCTTTAGGATGAACTGGTTGGATCTCCTTGCAGTCCAAGGGGCTCTCAAGAGTCTTCTCCAATACTACAGTTCAAAAGCATCATTCTTTGATGCTCAGCTTTCTTTGTAGTCCAACTCTCACATCTATACACGACCACTGGAAAAACCATAGCCTTGATGAGATGGACCTTTGTTGACAAAGTAATGTCTCTGCTTTTTAATGTGCTGTCAAGGTTGGTCATAACTTTCCTTTCAAGGAGTAAGCATCTTTAAATTTGATGGCTGTAATCACCATCTGTAGTGATTTTGGAGCCCAGAAAAATAAAGTTGGCCACTGTTTCCACTGTTTCTCCATCTATTTACCATGAAGTGAAGGGACAGGATGCCATGATCTTAGTTTTCTGAATATTGAGCTTTAAGCCAACTTTTTCACTCTCCTCTTCACTTTCATCAAGAGGCTCTTCAGCTCTTCTTCACTTTCTGCCATAAGGGTGGTGTCATCTGCATATCTGAGGTTATTGATATTTCTCCCAGCAATCTTGACTCCAGCTTGTGCTTCCTCCAGCCCAGCATTTCTCATGATGTACTCTGCATATAATTTAAATAAGCAGGGTGACAATATACAGCCTTGACGTACTCCTTTTCCTATTTGGAACCAGTCTGTTGTTCAAGCAAAATGGCTGTCTGAGGAGGCCTTACAAATAGCTGTGAAAAGAAGGGAAGTGAAAAGCAAAGGAGAAAAGGAAAGATATACCCATTTGAATGCAGAGTTCCAAAGAATAGCAAGGAGAGATAAGAAAGCCTTCCTCAGCAATCAATGCAAAGAAATAGAGGAAAACAATAGAATGTGAAAGACAAGAGATCTCTTCAAGAAAATTAGAGATACCAAGGGAACATTTCATGCAAAGATGGGCTCAATAAAGGACAGAAATAGTAGGGACCTAACAGAAACCGAAGATATTAAGAAGAGGTGGCAAGAATACACAGAAAAACTGTACAAAAAAGATCTTCATGAGCCAGATAATCATGATGGTGTGATCATTCAACTAGAGCCAAACATCCTGGAATGTAAAGTCAAGTGGGCCTTAGGAAGCATCACTACAAGCAAAGCTAGTGAAGGTTATGGAATTCCAGTTGAGCTATTTCAAATCCTGAAACACGATGGTGTGAAAGTGCTGCACTCAGTATGCCAACAAATTTGGAAAACTCAGCAGTGGCCAGAGGACTGGAAAAGGTGTTTTCATTCCAATCCCAAAGAAAAGCAATGCCAAAGAATGCACAAACTACCGCAAAATTGCACTCATCTCACACACTAGTAAAGTGATGCTTAAAATTCTCCAAGCCAGGCTTCAGCAATAAATGAACTGTGAACTTCCAGATGTTCAAGCTGGTTTTAGAAAAGGCAGAGGAACCAGAGATCAAATTGCCAAAGTCCATGGGATCATCGAAAAAGCAAGTGAGCTCCAGAAAAACATCGATTTCTGCTTTATTGACTATGCCAAAGCCTTTGACTGTGTGGATCACAATAAACTGTGGAAAATTCTGAGAGAGATGGGAATACCAGACCACCTGACCTGCCTCTTGAGAAACTTGTATGCAGGTCAGTCAGCAACAGTTAGTGTGCAACAATTAATGCATTAAATATTTCAATTCATATAGTCTACTAGAAATATAAACAGAAAGGTACAGAAAATTATGATGCCATTAACTACAAAACCTCAGGGCTATAATGGAGAGAGATCAACACATGAGATTTATCATACTGTAATTATCATTGTCTTCATTAACAAAACTTGTATTTAAAAACTAAATACAAGTCAATAACATCCTTTTAAAGTTGTATTATGTTCTTATAATTTTCAATATTCAATTGTTTGTATTTTATAAATATCCTCTTTATATGCTATATGTTAAATATGTTCTTAGATATGTTAAGGGAATAAAACACCATAACATTACATGGTTACACATGTAACCATCCAGATTGCTTAAGTTAAAAATTATATGATGTAAGGAAATATGAACTTTGGCTTGGCTTTCTCACTTTAGCTGACTGTTAACGCTGTTTTTTTTTAATATATATGAGAAAATGTAGAATAATTTAATTGTATTATACGGTTCTCTTCTTAATCACATTACTAATATTTGTAAGAATTCTATACTTTTTAATCAATTCTTTGGTGCTCAGCTTCCTTTGACTTCCCTGGTGGCTCAGACAGTAAAGCGTCTGCCTACAACATGGGAAACCCAGGTTCGATCCTTGGGTCAGGAAGATCCTCTGGAGAAGGAAATGACAACCCACTCCAGTTTTCTTGCCTGGAAAATCCCATGGATGGAGGATCCTGGTAGACTTCAGTCCATGGGGTCGCAAAGAGTCAGACACGACAGAGCAACTAAACTATACTTTTTAATTTCTGAAGATTAGATAATATTTAGAGAAATTATATTCTTTAACATACATTTAGGGAAATTATGTATATGCTGTATTATAAAGTATATATTCATAAAGTACTATATCTGTTTTAGAGAACCTTTATGCACAAAATTTGATCTCCCTAACCTTCCCCATTGACTGCCCATGAGTATAACCCATTATTTTAAGTTAAGCTTCATTTTATATTCTCACCACCATGACTTCTATATGCTATACTATGTGTGGAACATTTATTGAACCCAGAATGCTTAATACTATATATTGGCCATTGTGGGCATTTATGTTCATAGATTGTATATCAGAGCTAATGATTTTCCCATGTCAAAAATGCTAGTAGAATGTCTCAATTATTTTATCAATAGCTCATCATTATAAATCAAATAAAACATCATTTACCAGAAAGGACTTTTCAACTTTTGAATTAGACTTAGTTTACCAGTAACATACAGTCTGTCTTTTTAATCATTCAAAAAATACCACAAGCCAGTCAGGGAGTTTTCTATCTATAAGGATCCAAAATTGCACCTTTGTGAATTTTTTTTTCTCACTTTTTTTCTCTTTCTCTCTCTCTCTATTTTTTTTTTTAAAGAAAGGATTTACTAGTGCTCCATAAAGAATTTTCAAATGTTTCTGAACTTCACAAACATGGTATTTTATAGAGACTCTCTTAAGAATGAGATATAATGTCTGAAGCAATTGCTGGAAGGATCAAACTCATTAATTGTAACTAGGCTGTCTGCCTACACATGATAGCTGGTTACTGTGCAGACAGCTAGTAGGAATGATGATCCAAGCTTCTAACAGTGCTGTAAGTAATTTAAAACATATTGCTCCACTGTACCGATGTTTAATAGTGATGTCAACTTTGTATCTGAGAAAGTAAATGATGTGTAGAGAGGTTTGTTTGGAAAAAATGGCTACAAGTTTTCATTATCTTCCAGGAGAAAAAGGCTTTAGTAAAATAATTCTTTGATTTTATTACAGTGGTATAAACAGACCTATGTGTTAAGGTGTCTCTATTTTATCCAACTAATTTAGAGAGTAAGACATTGAGCTGGTCTCAGATAATCATATTCAATAAACCAAAGTTTACTATATTGTATGACATTGAAGGGTAGAAGAATATCCCACCTCAAAATATGTCACTTTGGCATAAGAATTATTTTGAGCTAAAGGGAAGAAGAGTAAACATTCAAAATTCCTTTTATTCCTGAAACAAGAGATTAAAAAGTCCCATGTGAGACATGTGTTCCATATACTAGGAGAACAGAAATATTTTTCGACTGGGAATCAAAGCTGAGAGAAAATAAGAATTCTGCAGAGAGAATAAACAGACTTTGTTAAAATAATTGTTTTTGGAAGGGTTCACTTACTTTAATAAACAACATTTATCACGTTATCACCATGGAATGTAAATTAAGATTAGACAAGAGAATTTCACAAGTACAGCAAAGCATTCTGTGATATACCAAAAGTTTGTTTAATGTCTGACCAAACCAGCTTGCTCATCAATCACTTCCATTATAGGTATTTTATTTAGTTGATGATTCTTTCAGAGAAAATAAACTTACTGCACACATTTGAGAAGTGTTTTTCATTTACCTTTCCATTAGCACTTAAAACATGCATTTGTTTAAAATAACATTTAATATTATTCTAATATAACAGTGAAAGTGCTGCACTCAATATTCCAGCAAATTTGGGAAACTCAGAAGTGGCCACAGAACTGGAAAAGGTCAGTTTTCATTCCAATCCCTAAGAAAGGCAATGCCAAAGAATGTTCAAACTACCGCACAACTGCACTCATCTTACATGCTAGTGGAGTAATACTCAAAATTCTCCAAGCCAGGCTTCAGCAATATGTGAGCTGTGAACTTCCGGATGTTCAAACTGGTTTTAGAAAAGGCAGAGGAACCAGAGATCAAATTGCCAACATCTGCTGGATCATGGAAAAAGCAAGAGAGTTCCAGAAAAACCTCTATTTCTGCTTATTGACTATGCCAAAGCCTTTAACTGTGTGGATCACAATAAACTGATCCAGTACTTTGGCCACCTCATGCGAAGAGTTGACTCATTGGAAAAGACTCTGATGCTGGGAGGGATTGGGGGCAGGAGGAGAAGGGGACGACCGAGGATGAGATGGCTGGATGGCATCACTGACTCGATGGATATGAGTCTGAGTGAACTCCAGGAGCTGGTGATGGACAGGGAGGCCTGGCGTGCTGCGATTCATGGGGTTGCAAAGAGTTGGACATGACTGAGCAACTGAACTGAACTGAACTGAAAGGGGATCTACAATTTAAGTTATTCTCATGCCCACAACTATGATTCCAAAATGAATACTACATCAAAGTGGCTCTGTCACCAGCTTTATAGGTTTGGTTTAAAAACACACAGACTTGCAGGTAGGTTTAAAATGTATTCCATGCACTGTTCTGAAAGGTTCCTTAAGAGGTAAGTGAGGTGAAGTCACTCAGTCGTGTCTGACTCTTTGCGACCCCATGGACTGTAGCCTACCAGGCTTCTCCGTCCATGGGATCCTCCAGGCAAGAATACTGGAGTGGGTTGCCATTTCTCCAGGAGATCTTCCCGACCCAGGGATTGAACCTGGGTTTCCCCCATTGTAGGCAGACGCTTTACCCTTTGAGCCACCAGCAAAGTCTCCTCAAGAGCTAACCAGACCTTAAAACAGCACTCAGTCTACAAGAGAAAATTAAATTAACTGCAGTAAATAGGATTCCTACATTACATCAAAAACATATGGTAATCTGCAGCAACTGGGATCATTTTCAGGATTGGCATGCTGTCTTCTTTAGAACTAATTTCAACAGAACAGTTTAAGAAGGTGGACAGGTACTGTTATCAACTGTATTTAAAAGTGACATGTTTCTTTTTTGCTGATCTGACTCCCCTGAATGACCTAGCTAGTGAACTAGTCACCAGTAACTTGGTCACCAGACAAATCAATCCTGCAAGAAAGGAAGCCAATATTCAAATTACCATGTTCTTGTCTGACCCAAACAATTTATTTTCAGCATAAACATATAACCTCAATATGAGATGTCTAAAGCAAGCACCACCAACAAGACCAAGACAGCATTTCCTCTTCTAAGGTTTAGGCTTTGCCCAGAATTCTTGATACAGGGAATAGGCCATACTAAGAGTCATTGCTCCCATAACGAAGCCTTGGTCTGCCACATGCATGTGGATCAGATGAACAGACATTTTAGTATCCCCCTGTTCTTCAATCTATATTATCCATATGCAACAATTGCTCCAACACCTGCCATTCCAGTGGGGACAAATAGTGCCTGATCTTCACCATAAGAAGCAAGAGAAACATCTGTGTCACTTGACATAGTAATTGAAGAATCTTCAGACAACTACAAGGTATTTCAGGTACCTACTGGCTTCAAACTTTGTTAAAATAATTCTTATCTTCCTTTAATTTCCCCATATATTTCAGCTACTTTTCTACAATTGTCTCCCTTCCTTTGTTCAAACCAGTATAAATGTATTGAGATTTTGCCATTTTTCTGGGTCTTTTTTCATGTCCTTATGAGGGTTCCTCTGTCACAACTTACATAAATATGTATGCTCTTCGCTTGTTAATCTATTTTTTGTTGTTGTTCCGTCACTCAGTCACGTTCAACTCTTTGTGACCTCATGGACCGCAGCATGCCAGGCATCCCTGTCCATCACCAACTTCGGAGCTTGCTCAAACTCATGTCCATTGGGTTGGTGATGTCATCCAACCATCTTGTCCATTGTCATCCCCTTTTCCTACTGTCTTTAAACTTTACTAGTATCAGGGGTTTTAATCTATCTGTTTCATGTCAATTTAATTCTCAGGCACATCTGGAAAAAGGTTAAAGGGGTTTAACCTCCAAGAGGTTAAAGGCAAAATTGTGTTTCACCTATATCATTAACGAAGACTATATTTAGTATATTTTGTACAAATACTTAGGATTAAAAACAACAGCATATCCAATCAGCTTTACCACTTTGTAAGGATGAAAATGAGATGTGTATATGTGCTCAAGGAAGACTGAGGAGGCAAATGATGCATATATCTTTCAGAGAATTGCACAAACTAAACTGCATAGAAGAACTAAGAGGAGAGGCATGTTCAAAGAGCAAAATGATTGACATATTCTTTACCTTAACCAGTGGAATAAATCCAGTGGATTCCTAAAAGCACAGAAACATGCTTTCATAGAAATGTGTTCTGAAGTTCAACAAAGTTTTGACTATTTATACTAGGTCTGCTGTATTGATTTTTGATAGCATATTCATATTTTGCACATCATTATTTTTGTTTTTTTCATGTTTTTAGAGAGACCATAACAGATTTTAATGCTCATTTAAATAATGTATCAATTTTAAACTATTATTAATTTTCATTAGCTTTATCGTCCCTCTTGGTGTAGTCCATCTTGTCCATTTACAATTAATTGAAAATCTGGTTTCATAAGTTTCCAGTGGGCTACCTAGCAAGGGAGGTTCCTTGTTTACACCTTAAACTCCTAGCTTCATTTACAAAGTTTAGAAAAATACTCGTGAAGATATAATGATGCAGCCACTAACTCTAAGGCAGGCTTAATAATTAAGTTCCTAGAATCATCTCCTGATTCCAGTAAAGCTGGGATTCCAAAAAGTAAATTGAGTGTCTGCAGTATATACATTATTAGATATTCAGAAAGAAGTGCTGAGTCATGGATCACAGAAGGTAGTAAGGGCAGACAAGAGGAAATACTAGTGCTTTATGGCAAGTGAACAACACATGACACTGCCTCAGATTCTGAACTTAAATTAGTAATGGCAGTATTATATATGTTTGCCACTGTATGTCTCTGTTTTAAAAACCAAAACTGTTCCTCATAATGTTATACAATTTTTATAGTATAATACAGTCTAGCACATAAATGTTATACAAAAGAGATTACTTCAATTATGTGTTTATTTCATTAGTATTATCCATTTTTTTTCTTGCTAACATATTTCACATTCCTTTATCACTACCTATATTTGCTTTTCCGGAGAAGGCAATGGCATCCCACTCCAGTACTCTTGCCTGGAAACTCCCATGGACGGAGGAGCCTGGTAGGCTGCAGTCCATGGGGTCGCTGAGTCAGACACGACTGAGCGACTTCACTTTCACTTTTCACTTTCATGCATTGGAGAAGGAAATGACAACCCACTCCAGTGTTCTTGCCTGGAGAATCCCAGGGATGGTGGAGCCCAATGGGCTGCCATCTGTGGGGTCGCACAGAGTCGGACACGACTGAAGTGACTTAGCAGTAGCATATTTGCTTTTCTGACAAAGTCTTGTTGATAATTGTTGAAATAACACTCAATAAGAAAAATAAGCTAAGAAAAGCTAAAATTTGAATTAAAATAGTATAAATATTTAATGGCATATATTAATTTTTTCCATTAAAAAAAAAGTATATTTTTGGCTGACCCGTTTCTTGGTTGCTACATGAGCTTTCTCAAGTTTAGTGAGCAGGAGTAACTCTCTACTTGTGGTATGAGGGCTTCTCGTTGCTGTGGCTTCTCTGTTGTAGAGCAGGGGCTCTAAGCCTGCAGGTTTTAGTAGCTGTAGCTGAAGGGTTCTAGAGCATTGGCTCGGTTGTGCTGCACTGGCTTAACCACCCTGCAGGGATGTGGAATCTTACAGCAGGGATCCAACCCATGTCTGCTCAACTGGCAGGCTAATTCTTAACCACTGGACTACCACGGAAGTCCTAATTAAAAAAAAAAATTATCAGTGAATTCCTTGTGACAAGTTAAATGTTGATCAATGGTACATGAAAAAGCTACTTTATAAAATAAAGAGGGTTCTAAAGAGGGTAAAGTGTACTCCTACAAAAGAGAGGCAACTCTGAAAGAGTTTAGTAGTCCATTATGATTAAAATATCCAGAATATATGGAAGTCAGAGACACAGTTTTAATGATAATGAGTATCAGGAAGCAAAATATAAATTTTCACATCTGAATTTTCATACCAAACTCTGCTTCAAGGGAATGTGACCTAAGATAAGCATCAAGAATATCTTAATTTTGTAGCTAAGGAGGCTATGGTATTATTTGTACTTTGATAGCTGTATTCTGTTCATATTTTAGTTCTAATCTGTTAGTCTCCAAGCCTCCCTTTAAGATGGAGTGGGGCTTTTTATAAGAGACTTACCTAAAATAAACCCTGTTAAAGGATTTGCTATAGGGCTTTCTAAACTCATGCTTTTATTAAAGATAATTAAGACCTATCATCCATAAATGTAAATATTTAGCATACTATGAATAGTGAAATATTACTGAAAGTATATCTTTAGTTTTCGTGGCCACAGTGGTTTTTGTTTGTTTGTTTTTTACCAGAAAAATGGGTTCATTTGGGAAAGTATTTCAATTTGGGACAAGCAGGCTATAGAAAAAAGCCATAGGCAAGTCCATCAAAGAGGAACTTTATTTTATAGAGAAAAGGAGGAAGTTGTTTTGAATAAGTCCCTCAGAGGAAAGCAAGAATTCTAGGTGATGATGGGTTCTCACTGGCTTATTTACTGGGGTAGTTGACACAACAGTGTGTTGAGAGTAGAAATTTTCATACACTTAATGTATTCTTTGACTGCAATTTGCATGTGAGTTTGTATTTATTATCTGCATGAAAGCTACATAAAGCCCACTGTGGTTGCCTTTTATACAGGACATTAGCCTCCTCAAAACATTAAACATCAATAGAATTTGACCATCCAGTCATGCTCTAAGAAATGACCCATTTTTCTTTATGAATTAAAGATCTAAATAATTGAATTAAAAGATGATTCCTATTTTGTCCGATTCCTATTTGTCAATTAGGATTGTCACTGCTTTAATGCAAATATCCAATAGAGTTGTATATTTTCTTTTAAAAATTATATATTATTCATGTAGAAAGTTGGATCTAATTTCATCTGATATTTAGTTAACTAATTCCGGTAAAACTCTAAAGTAATATGTCTTGGAAATAGACATTTTTATAGACTAGATAAACCTATTATCTCCATTTCAGTTAGTGTTACTCACTGAGATGTTCAAATCAGAAATGTGATAATCATCTTTTATTCTCCTTCCTTACCTTGACACATGGAATATAGTATCTACTGCTAAATACTGACTATTTTACCTTCAGAATGTATCTTGAATCTAATATACTTTTTCTTTAACTCCACTGGTAATACTCTAGTTTGAGCCATTGGCCATTGTAGTTGCTCATCTAAACTGTGAAAGCAGCTCCCTAAATAGATTCTTCTCTTGCTTTTTCTAGTACCACTTTTCCGTACATAGAGCTAAAAGAGCTATTTTTTATTAAATCTATATTAATAGTTTCCTGCTTATAAATTTTAGTTTTTGCTTATAAATTTTCAATCACTACTCATTTTATTCAGAATAACTTGGACTCTTAGTGTAGTACATTGAATGTGCCCCCCAAAAGATATGCCCAAGCCCCAACTCCCTCTATCTGTAAATATGATCTTTTTGTAAATAGGTATTTTCAGATGTAATTAAGCTAAATTGTCAAATAAGACACCTCTGGATTTAGACTGGAATTTAAAGCAATAACTGGCATCATAAGAAAAGATATGGGGCACAAGGAGTCATAGGAGAAGGTGAGCTGATGATACAAGCTGCCTGGAAGACAGTCACGTCAAGGAATGCAAACGAACTCCAGCAATCCCCAAAAGGTAAGAGGGATGAATGCTTCCTTAGCATCCTTAGAGGGAGTGTGGTTCTGCAGACACCTTGACTTCAGACTTCTGTTAGAACTGTCAAAGAATAAATTTATATATATTTTTAGCCACCAAATTTGTGGTAATCTGTAACAGCAATCCTAGGAAACCAACACACACTAAGTGACTTACAAACCCACTTTCACTTTCATCAAGAGGGTTTTTAGTTTCTCTTCACTTTCTGCCATAAGGGTGGTGTCATCTGAATATCTGAGGTTATTGATATTTCTCCCAGCAATCTTGATTGCAGCTTATGCTTCATCCAGTCCAGCGTTTCTCATGATGTACTCTGCATAGAAGTTAAATACGCAGGGTGACAATATACAGCCTTGACGTACTCCTTTTCCTAAGGGTGGTGTCATCTGCATATCTGAGGTTATTGATATTTCTCCCGGCAATCTTGATTCCAGCTTGTGCTTCTTCCAGCCCAGCGTTTATCATGATGTACTCTGCATAGAAGTTAAATAAGCAGGGTGACAATATACAGCCTTGACGTACTCCTTTTCCTATTTGGAACCAGTCTGTTGTTCCATGTCCAGTTCTAACTGTTGCTTCCTGACCTGCATATAGGTTTCTCAAGAGGCAGGTCAGGTGGTCTGGTATTCCCATCTCTTTCAGAATTTTCCAAAGTTTATTGTGATCCACACAGTCAAAGGCTTTGGCATAGTCAATAAAACAGAAATAAATGTTTTTCTGGAACTCTCTTGCTTTTTCCATGATCCAGTGGATGTTGGCAATTTGATCTCTGGTTCCTGTGCCTTTTCTAAAACCAGCTTGAACATTTGGAAGGTCACGGTACACGTATTGCTGAAGCCTGGCTTGGAGAATTTTGAGCATCACTTTACTAGCATGTGAGATGAGTGCAATTGTGTGGTAGTTTGAGCATTCTTTGGCATTGCCTTTCTTTGGGATTGGAATGAAAACTGACCTTTTCTAATCCTGTAACCACTGCTGTGTTTTCCAAATTTGCTGGCATATTGAGTGCAGCACTTTCACAGCATCATCTTTCAGGATTTGAAATAGCTCAGCTGGAATTCCATCACTTCCACTAGCTTTGTTTGTAGTGATGCTTCCTAAGGCCCACTTGACTTCACATTCCAGGATGTCTGGCTCTAAGTGAGTGATCACACTGTCGTGATTATCTGGGTCATGAAGATCTTTTTTTTACAGTTCTTCTGTGTATTCTTTGGAGAAGGAAATGACATTCCACTCCAGTACTCTTGCCTGGAAAATTACATGGAGAGAGGAGCCTGGTAGGCTACAGTCCATGAGGTCGCAAAGAGTTGGACACAACTTAGCGACCTTGCTTTGTATATTCTTGCCACTTTTTCTTAATATCTTCTGCTTCTATTAGGTCCATACCATTTCTGTCCTTTATCGACCCCATCTTTGCATGAAATGTCCCCTTGGCATCTCTAATTTTCTGAAGAGATCTATAGTCTTTCCCATTCTATTGTTTTCCTCTATTTCTTTGCATTGATCACCGAGGAAGGCTTTCTTATCTCTCCTTGCTATTCTTTGGAACTCTGCATTCAGATGCTTATATCTTTCCTTTTCTCCTTTGCTTTTTGCTTCTCTTCTTTTCACAGCTATTTGTAAGGCCTTTTTGCTTTTTTGCATTTCTTTTCCATGGGGATGGTCTTGATCCCTGTCTCCTGTACAGTGTCACGAACCTCATTCCATAGTTCATCAGGCACTCTATCTATCAGATTTAGTCCCTTAAATCTATTTCTCACTTCCACTGTATAATTTGCCTAGAAAACAAGGCAGAATGAATGAAAAACTTATAAGAAGCATTAAAGAGGTTAGAATAATTAATAGAGGTAAAGTAAAAGCGCTTTTTTTGATAAAGTAAAAAGCAACCAAAAAAGCTAGCAAAATATCAACCAGAAATAAGAATACCATTTATATGAGGAAACACACACACACACATGCAATAGTATATTTGGAAATGAATCTTGGATATCCATAGAATTTATAAAAATAAAACTTTATAGGGCTTCTAGCCTATATGTTTTATTGTGTGTGTCCACTGAGGTCTCTGCTCAGTAATCAGGTCAGCTAATAATTGAACAGAGAAACCATTAAATCTTCCTGCCTTTGCTGACGGATTTTGTATGTGTGTTGGGGTAAATCGTCAATAGTCACATAGTTCACAACTCTGCCTTAGCCTTCATTTCCTATTTACACAGAGCCTAGGGGTTAGTTAGAGGTTACAACTTATCAGTTCTTTTCTAAGTGTGTTCACAGTCTTGGGCATGGGCATAGTCTTTCCTATGTCTGAAATTCTCAAGAATGTTTCTTTTTAAATCCTTTATAGATATCCCATTTCTCCACTTTTCTTTTCACACTTTTTGGTATGCTTATTGTTTGTAGCTACCATTATCCACCACCACAGACAAACTGTGATGCTATACAATTGCCTCTGTTTCAACAAATAACCCTAGGGGTAAAGGTGGTTTATATTAGCCAAACTCCCAGTCAGGCCAAATCAAGAAAGCCCTTCAAGAAGTTAAGCCTATTGACCCACTAGGCAGGTGAAATAATTATATTTCTCTAGGAATGGGATTTTGAAGGAACTATAAATCCTTTTTGCCACCACAGTGGTTGTCAGGGTGTTAGTTTTCAAGACAATAGCAGGCCATTTGTTTTTAAGGCTATTGTAGAGGTGATGGTGAAAATAAAGCAATTTAAAATGCCATATAACTCACTATTCTTACCAAGATTCAGCCATTTTTTAAAAATAAATACTCCAGGAATTGCTGCAAGTTTTTGGTTTATTTCCCAGTTTTGAAAAATTTAATTATAACAATGTTTGTCAATGTTCTCATTGCTTTAAAAGAGGAGTGAATTTTCAGAACTTTACTGCTTTGCTGATGTCCCCTTAGATTATGTATTGTGGTCCCAAAGTCTACATTCATGAGTTTATCATAGTAATCCTGGGTAGCGACCTCAGAAATCAAATACCAGATATTGAACTTTTCCAAGAGATGGTCAAATAGTGTGTTTTAATCAATTGCAAATGGCATGTGTATATCTGTATAATGTCTCCTGAATATTGTATATAATCTTTCAATGAGAACAAATTGCCCTGAAGTTCCAGAGAATAACTGATCATTTAATTATCATTTAATTATCACTGTGTGACAAATCTATCTTTCATAAATATTCTGGGTAAGAAACCAGGAAAGATTTTTGGCTTTGAATTGTGTTTGCATTTAGATGATAGCTGTAGATATAATATTCAAAGTTGGTGAGGGGGATGGCTGGAGCAACAAACAGCTGGCATCTGCCTGGGTGTCTTTTTTATTCCTGTAGAATAATCCCCTCAGTTCAGTTTAGTTCAGTCACTCAGTCTTGTCCAACTCTTTGTGATGCCATGAATTGCAGCACACCAGGCCTCCCTGTCCACCACCAACTCCCAGAGTTCACTCAAGCTCATGTCCATCAAGTCGGTGATGCCATCTAGCCATCTTATCCTCTGTCATCCCCTTCTCCTCCTGCCCCCAATACCTCCCAGCATCAGAATCTTTTCCAATGAATCAACTCTTCGCATGAGGTGGCCAAAGTACTAGAGTTTCAGCTTTAGTATCATTCCTTCCAAAGAACACCCAGGACTGATCTTTAGAATGGACTGGTTGGATCACCACATGCTATTTGTATGATGGATAGTTTTGGCTTCCTCACAACATGGTGACCTCAGAGCAGTCAATGTTTTATCCAGCATCTGAAGGGCCCAACAAGTAAGACACAAGTGTCATTGTCTTTTAAGATTCAGCCTGAGAAATCATATGGCATTATATTTATAACATTTTATTGATTATAAGTGAGCAATATTCTCACTCTATTTCATATGGAGAGAATCAGAGTCTACTTCATGATGGGGAAATGAAAAGATCTTAGAAAAGTGTATGGGAACAGAGATAATGCCATAGTCATTTGTGGAAAATAATATATGGCGCTCAAGTAGAAATCTCATTAACAATTATTGGATATTTGGGGAGTTAATGAATGTGATATAGTAATATAACTCAATGAGAACTAATAAGTGTGTTTCATTCTCCATAAAATCTATAGTCCATGAAATTCATAGTTAGTTGGTGCTTTGAAAAACTGACCTTCAGTTACAGTATAGTTGGTTTCAGTTTTCACTGTAACTTTATTGGCCACTGAGATGTGGTAGATTTGCCAAACCAGTTTCACTTTTGACTCATCATTAAGTATATTTTACATCATTATTCCCTTGGTTTCTATTACTTTAAGGTGACAAGTTGAAGTATTGCTTTCAAGTTAACTGCTTAATTTTTAAAAGGCAGATAATTATTTCAGTAAGACATGATGAGGATGATGAAATGTTTCACATATCATTCCACTTCATAGACACCATGGTTCTGACACATTTCATTCCTCATTTGATACTGAAACATTGCCATTTCCATTAAACTTTTTAGACATATCTGCAATCCTAAGGGAAATCAACCCTGAATATTCATTGGAAGGACTGATGCTAAAGCTGAAGCTCCAAAATACTTTGGCCACCTGATGAGAAGAACAGACCCTGATGCTGGGAAAGATTGAAGGCAGGAGGAGAAGGGGATGACAGAAGTTGAGATGGTTGGAAGGCATCATCATCTCGATGGACATGAGCTTGAGCAAGCTCAAAGAGTTGGTGATGGACATGAGTTTGAGCAAGCTCAAGGAGTTGGTGATGGACAGGTAGGCCTGATGTTCTGCAGTCCATAGGGCCAGAAAGAGTCAGACACAACTGAGTGACTGAACTGAACTGATCAATTTGCGATATCCTTCCTGTCTACAAAGTGCCCATGGAATCGGGCATTTGTTGCTGAGATGGATGTTTGATATACAGATTGAATCAGGTCTCATTTATTAGCCTTTCCAGCAAGGCATTATAGTCTCTGGAAACTATGGCAATTTACATATGTTTGTCTCAAGTTTAGTTGTTTATTTTATTTTTTTCTGAAAAGTAAAACTACAGTACAAAAGCAAATAGACAGTGTATAAGTACACATTCAAACTTTGGGACACTTCTGAATCCATGCTTCCCATTTATCCCTTATCCATTACACAAACTCATCCTCCTCTTGCTTAAGTAAATACTATCCTGCTTTGGGGGCTTCCAAAAGCCCCCAAAAGTTATGGCAGGTGGTGACAAATCCACCTGTCAATGTACCAGACACAAAAGATGTGGATTCCATCCTTGGTCAGGAAGATCCCCTGGAGAAGGAAATGGCCACCCATTCCAGTATTCTTGCCTAGGAAATCCCATGGACAGAGGAACCTGGCTACAGTCCATAGAGTCACGAAGAGTTGGACATGATTGAGCATGCATGTACATCCTGCTTTTTTATAATTATCACATTCATAAATTTTTAAAAGATATTTTAAATCAACTATATATAATTAAATATATGAATATATAATATTAATTTTGCTATTTTAACATTAGTTGAAATAATACAGTATGTGGTATTTTGAGATTTTATTTTATTCATTCATGATCATACCTTTTTGCCCTTGCAATTTTTCACAAATTTTTATTCATACATTTGCTTGTACGTGTATGTGTTTTCCGTTGTTATTAAGTTGCTAAGTCGTGTCTGACTCTTTGTGGTCCCCTGAACTGTAGCACACCAGGCTTCCCTGTCCTTTACTATCTCCCTGAGTTTGCTCAGACCCATGTCCATTAAGTCAGTGATGCTATCCAACCATCTTATCCTCTGATGCCCCCTTCTCTTCTTGCCCTCAATCCTTTCCAGCATTAGGGTCTTTTCTAATGAGTCAGATCTTGGCATCATGACCAAAGTCTTGGAGCTTCAGCTTCAGCAAAAGTCCTTCCTATGAATATTCAGGGTTGATTTACTTTAGGATTGACTGGTTTGTGTGTTTAGTTCCATCCAATTGCATCACGTGTAGATTTGTGTAACCACCATCACAATCAAGATACAGAACTATTCCATTAACACAAAGATCCTTCCTGCTACAATTAGATACCTACAGTCACCTCCCTCCCTAACCTTTGGAAACCACTAATTTGTTCTCCATCTCTATAATTGTGTTATTTCAAGAATGTTATATAAATGGAATCAGAAGGTATATAACATTTTTGAGACTGACTTTTCCCCACTCAACATAATTCCCTAGAGAGTTGCTTGTGTTATTTTTTGTAATTATTTTTTGATGGCAGTAAAGTTGACATATATTATATGTTTTAGGTGTACAACATGGTGATTAAAACTTTATATACAATTATGAATTAATCACCAAGATAAGTCTAGTAACTATCAATTACTGTACAAAGTTATTGAATTATTGACTATATTCTTCATGCTGGATATTATATCCCCAACTAATTATTTTTCCCTTTTAATTCCCTTCACCTATTTCATCTAACTTTTACCTAACCCCCCACCATTCTCCCTGATGGTAGTCACCAATTAGGTCTTTGTATCTATGAATATGTAAGTTTGTTTCTGTTTTACTTTTTTTTAATATTCCACATATAAGTTAAAGTATACAGTATGAAATCATACCCTATCTGATTTAGTTCACTTACCATAATACTCTCTAGGTCCATCCATGTCTTCTTCATAGCTGAATAATATTCCACTGCATATATTTCACATTTCTATTTATTCATCTATCAATGAAAACTTAGGATGCATCCATATCTTGGATATTGTAAATAATGCTGCAATAAATGTAAATTTTCATCAGTTCAGTTCAGTCTCTCAGTCACGTCAAACTCTGCAACACCATGGACTGCAGGACGCCAGGCCTCCCTGTCCATCACCAACTCCCAGACCTTACTCAAACTCATGTCCATCGAGTTGGTGATGCCATCCAACCACCACAACTTCTGTTGTACCCTTCTCCTCCTGCCTTCAATCTTTCTCAGTATCAGGGTCTTTTCCAATGAGTCAATTCTTTGCATCAGGTGGCCAAAGTATTTTGGAGCTTCAGCTTCACCATCAGATATATTTGCATATGTCTTTTCAAATTAGTGTTTTCATTTTCTTCAGATAACTACCCAGAAGTGGAATTACCAGAACATGCAACCCACTCCAGTACTCTTGCCTGGAAAATCCCATGGGTGGAGGAGCCTGGTAGGCTGCAGTCCATGGGGTCACTAAGAGTCAGACACAACTGAGCGACTTCACTTTCACTCTTCACTTTCATGCATTGGAGAAGGACATGGCAACCCACTCCAGTGTTCTTGCCTAGAGAATCCCAGGGACGGAGGAGCCTGGTGGGCTGCCGTCTATGGGGGCGGACAGAGTCGGACACGACTGAAGCGACTTAGCAGCAGCAGCAGCAGCAGCATCGTAGTTCTATTTTTAGCTTTTCAAAGAATCTCCATACTCTTTTCCACAGTGGCTGCACCAACTTACATTCCCAACAACAGTGTGCAGGAGTTCTGTTTTCTCCACATCCTTGCCAACACTTGTTTATTATCATCTTTCTGATAGTAACCGTTGTGAAATCATACCTAATTGTGGTTTTGATTTGCTCTTTCTGATGATTAGTGATCTTGAGCATCTTCTCATGTGTTTGCTGGCCATCTGTATATCTTTCTTGGGAAACTGTTCAGACACTCTGAGTATTTTTCAGTTGGACTATATTCTTTTTAGTATTGACTTATGTGAGTTCTTTATATGTTTTGGGTATTGACACATTATCAAATATAGCATTTCCAAATATCTTCTCTCATTCATTAGATTGCCTTTTTGTTTGGTGATGGTTTCCTTCACTGTGCAAAAGCTTTTTAGTTTGATGTAGTCTACTTTTTTATTTTTATTTTTGTTTTCCTTGTCTAAGGAGAAAGATTGAAAAAATATTTTAAAGACAATGTCTAAAAGAAGACTACCTAAATTTTCTTCCTAGAGTTTTATGCTATTAGGTCATACATTTAAGTCTTAAATCCATTTTGAGTTAATTTTTGTGTGTGCTATAAGAAAGTGGTCCAGTTTCATTCTTTTGCACAGAGCTGTCCAGTTTTCCTAACACCAGTTACTGAAGAGACTGTGTCTTCCCTACTGTATATTCTTGGCTCCTCTCATAAACTGATTGACCATATATGCACAGGTTTTTTTCCTGACCTTTCTAATCTGTCCCATTGATCTTTGTGCTTGTTTTAGTGCTGGTATTATACCATTTTTCTGACTATAGCTTTGCAGTATAGTTTGAAATCAGGACGTATGATGCCTCTTTTTTTTTCTTCTTTCTCAAATTTGCTTTAGCTATTCAGTCTCTTTTGGTTTCATACAAATATTAGAATCATAAAACCAAATCCTTTCATATTTGGACCCAAGATGACTCATTGCATTATTTTAACAGTCTAAAAGTTTATATTTGCATTTGTTTGATTTGCATTATTAAGCATAATTAAATTTCTGCAAATCTTCTTTTGTAAGTTATTTATAGTTTATCTCTCCAAATTTTGTGAAGTCTCTTCATACTTTATGTAATACTAAATGAATAGGTTAATTTTTTCTACAAAAAATACGATTAAAAAATATAAGTTCTTTCCAAGAGGGAGGGAGCTGGGAGGGAGGTTCAAAAGGGAGGGGATATATATATACCTATGGCTGATTCATGTGAGGTTTGACAGAAAACAACGAAATTCTGTAAAGAAATTATCCTTTGATAAAAAATAAATTAATAAAAAATTAAGCTCTTTCTAAATGTATGGAGAGACAAATTTCATTGTAATACCTTAAATATCATGGTGTTGTTTACTTTGTACCTAGCACTATTTGATTTATATGTGGTATCTCTTACTTGAAATTTATAGATGAATTTAAGGAACCAAAGCATGGAAAACAATTTGTGCAAGGTCAAACTGATAGGAACAGAGTTTGATTTGAATCCTGATACTCTGTCCCCACCTCCTATACTTTTAACTAGTATGCTAAACTTCCTCTGTTAGATATACATACCCATTTTCAGTGGGATTTTTCATTGAATCCACTAGTGCCTAAGCTCTATTGTTCCTAATCAATTATCTTCATAGCTTTGTGTCAGTGAATAGGGTAGAGGACAGCAAAAAACTTTGTTGTGGGATGAAAGATATCATTAGCTAGCTGAGGGAAAAAAGGATCACATTGAAAACCCATATCAGGAAAGTTGGCACTGCTCTTGGCTCTTCTATGGCCGGTTTAAAGTCAGCAGAATCATTCCGGTGGGACTAACACATAGTCCTTAAAAATGAACCAAACCACTGCACAGTGCTAACAGATACACCCATAGGACCTTGCTGACAATATTTCTTAAGCCAATTCATTGCTTTGCTTCTTGTTCCCTTGCTGTTCCTGGGATCAGATTTCCTCTGAATTCCAATTGTTCTATTATCCAAGCTTGTTTCTGTTATTCAGTGGCTGACTTTGTTTCCAGCCTTAGCCAAGCACTATTCTTCATCTATTTATGCTTAAATTTGATGTCTTTGAGAAAGTCATCAACCTCTTTGGTCCTCATTTTTAGTGTCTCTAAAATGAGGCAGTTGAACAAAATGACCTCCAAGATATTTGTCAATTTCTAAAGACTATGTTTTCTTTCCAAGTACTTACATGGTAACCTCTTGGGTGACATTATAAACTATCACCAAGGTTAGATAATACCAGGAGAGATTTACTTTCAGATCTGACATAAAGAAGACTAAAAATGTTTTGTCTCACTGTATGTTGGATAGAGCCATAAATGCTTGAATATTAGGGGAGGGGACCCCATCTGTGATAAATCATATGTCTAAATCAGTTATTTGGATAGCTATTCTCTTGGCAGTTGTCAGCAAGGAAGCCACATGCTACCCTGCACTAGCTATAATTTTCTTTTACAATCCTTGTTTAAAGATGTTAAGTAGCTATTCTCAGTTTGGTATGGACAAGCTGCTCTCACAGTATGAAATAAATTTTGCTTACCGTGGAATTCTTGGTTATCAATAACAATACAATAAAAACATATTATTCTGTTAGACTTCTTATTCTCATAATTTTTTCAAATATCAACACAGAGGAGACATTAGGAGGTATAATGTCCTGATACCTGGCATCACTTGCTTAATTTTGTATTCTGAAAATGAATGAAACAATTGAGGCTATAAATTTTAAAATTACAGATGTAAAAAAAAAAAAAATAACAATTTAATCTCTTCTACTTGTTAGGCAACCAAAGTATTTAACAGTATTAATTTGCTAAATTAAAAATTAGAGCAAATAATGCAGCTTAATTGGCTGTCTTCTAAAGACTAAATTTATTTATATTTTTAGATAATCATTTTGATAGAATACCACAAATCTGGAGATTTTTTTTTTTAACCATCATTCCCTTGAGTTTATTTTTATGTGCAAAAGCCTCATGTTTAAAAGCTATTGAATGATTTTTGTTTAGAAGAAAAATTTAGTAGGTTACTTAATACTAGCCATCTACTATTTGATGAGTTGTTTTTAGGTTGCACTGGTCCACTACTTTGATCTACCCAAGGATACAAGACATGTTGAAGGGAGAATAAAATTAAGATATAGGGAAAGTTTCTTGATATCAAAATGATTAAATAGTGATATATACAGATGTGGACATTTTGTACAGTAAGAACATAAAAATGTGAAACAGATCTGTTAAATAAATTCAGTATATACTTCAGTATTTCCTTCTGTTGCAACATAAAATTTTTTTTAATGCCCTAAAAATGCCAGTTTATGTCCAAAAATATTTCATTGTCTCTCTGAGTGCCATAGAAACCAATCAAAAGTCAGGACTTTACTGGCTTCAAGTGTAATTCAGTTCCTCAATTTCTAGTTCAGTTCTAAATCCAGAACCTCAGAGTATGAGCCACAGGTGTTTCTTCAGTTCTGTCTGCCTCAAGAATCTTCAAAAGTGTGGCTATTTTACAAGATAAAGGACATTTTTTTCCACTATTATTTGATGCAAAAAAATGCAGGAAGATCAATTAAGAGGTTCTGCTTTGAGAACCCAGGGGACAGCAAAACAGGGCATCCTTTTCATGATCTGCTTACTGTAGACAGACTTTTAGGAGAGTAATTTAAAATTAATGGGAGCAAGTCTTTGATGCAGTTAAGACTTCAAAGACATGCCAGGTTTTTATTTGTATGAAAAGAAAAAAAGGAGTTACAGTAAGAGGAGAGATCACATTAAAGCTTACAAAAGGGCTTGGACTGACATAGGGGTGTGGTCAGGGGTTCCCCCCCTTCTCTCTCTCTTTCTCTCCTTTCTTTCTTCATTTCCTTCCCTCTCCCTCTTTCCCACTTTCTTTCCCTCCTCCCTCCTTCCTTCCTTACTTCCTTCCCTCTTCTGTTTTCCTTTCTTTAGTGTATCTGACTTAGTTAACAATGACTGACAAATCAACAGTACCAACTCTCCAGTGTGACCAGGTTAAAAAACTAAAAATGCTCCTCACTTAGGAAAGATTAAATCATCTTTAAATCTTTAATTCTTTAATTTTCATGAAGGAGGAGTTACTCCTTGATTTGGAGAATTCCTTTTGGTTGGTAACAATAGGACACCATATTAATTAAGAACAAAAAGTCACTTCCAAACAGAGGAAAAAAGGAGGGGAGAAATGCAAATTAGGTGCAAGAAGATCCAACTAATAAAGGAGGCTCAGTTGCATTTCTCTTTCTGATTCTTGGGTGTTGTGGGCAGCTGCTACATAGATGTAGGAATAATCAAGCCTGACCAAACTTAGGAAAGTTATCAGGCACTTTAAGTTACAACTCTAAAAATCAATGGATCTAATATTCCTCCAGCAGTTTCTTCTTTCCCTCTGATTCTGGTCACGGAGGCCAATACATAAACATTTGAAGTAGGGCTGAATCAGCCAATATCAAAGTAGCCAGTTTATACGGACATTAATTATTCTGCTCCAAAATTGAAGGTAATGCATTTGATTATGTAAATTATGCACATGTGCATTTGCCAGCAAAATCTGCAAGTTTCCTCTCCTATCTCTTTTCATTCCTCCAAAATTTCTTTCAGCTAATTCCTTTTAAAAATAAACTTCCCCAAACAAATCACAAACTTTCCCCATTTGTTTTAAATTATACTTCTAAAAGTGTATCATTAGCATTTCATTACTAAGAAATTATTGTCAGTTCAGTTCTGTTCAGTCTCTCAGTTGCATCCGACTCTTTGCAACCCCATGAACTGCAGCATGCCAGGCCTCCCTGTCCATCACCAACTCCCGGAGTCCACCCTAACCCATGTCCATTGAGTCAGTGATGTCATTCAACCATTTCATTCTCCGTCATCCCCTTCTCCTCCTGCCCTCAATATTTTCCAGCATCAGGGTCTTTTCCAAGGAGTCAGATCTTTGCATCAGGTGGCCAAAGTATTGGAGTTTCAGCTTCAGTATCAGTCCTTCCAATGAACACCCAGGACTGATCTCCTTTAGGATGGACTGGTCGGATCCCCTTGAAGTCCAAGGGACTTTCAAGAGTCTTCTCCAACACTACAGTTCAAAAGCATCAATTCTTCTGCACTCAGCTTTCTTTATGGTCCAACTCTCACATCCATACCTGACTACTGGAAAAACAATATCCTTGACTAGATGGACTTTTGTTGGCAAAGTAATGTCTCTGCTTTTTAATATGCTATCTAGGTTGGTCATAACTTTCCTTCCAAGGAGTAAGCATTTTTAATTTCATGGCTGCAATCACCATCTGCTGTGATTTTGGAGCCCAAAAAAATAAAATCTCCCACTGATTCCACTGTTTCCCCATCTATTTGCCATGAAGTGATGGGACCAGATGCCATGATCTTCGTTTTCTGAATGTTGAACTTTAAGACAACTTTTTCACTCTCCTCTTTCACTTTCATCAAGAGGCTCTTTAGTTCTTCACTTTCTGCCATAAGGGTGGTGCTATCTGCATATCTGAGGTTATTGATATTTCTCCCAGCAATCTTTTTTTATATAAATTAATTTGTTTTAATTGAGGTTAATTACTTTACAATATTGTATTGGTTTTGCCATACATCAACATTTCTCCCAGCAATCTTGATTCCAGCCTGTGCTTCCTCCAGCCCAGCATTTCTCGTGATGTACCCTGCATATAAGTTATTATATTTTCAATTAAAATTTTATGTTTGAAGTACAAATATACATTTTTCACTGATGCTTTTGTTATTATTTAAGGATTTGTTTTTTATTTTGGAAGGTAACTGGAGGTGAAGTCCTCATTTGTTTCAGAATAATTTTTTAATAAGACATTTCAAATTTGATAACTATCTCAATTTATGTAGTCCCACATATTCTCTTTATACTAAATGTATTTTCTTCAACATAATTTAATTGTAATTCAGATTTTTAAAATTCTGTTATAGAAGTTAGAAGTAGAATTTTCAGCAACCTCACTTCATAGCTTTACTTATGGGCCTTTGACAGAAATTAGAATGTAATTTCCCTGAGAGCTAGAATTTTGTCTGTTTATCTCACTGCTCCATCTCTAGCACTAAAAGAATGTGTGCTATATAACAAGTACTCAATAAAAATTTGTCAAATTAAATAATCAAAAACCAAATGGTATTTCTTCATGGACATGAATTGACTACTAAATAACATAAAATATTAATAAACTTGTACTTTGTCTTTCATTTTTAAATCTCTATACATTTGTTGAATGACCCAATTATGGATGCATTTGTGAACAAAAGCAGGTTCACTGTTAGTCCTAATGGAGACTACAGTCTCCTAAGGAACACAGATGAGTCCAACTATCCCATGACTGAAAGTATGATGAATGCAAAATGAAATCATTCTATGAACAATGAAACAAAAGAAAGAAGGATAGGTGGGGAGAAGGAAGGAAGAAAAGAAAGAAGGAAAGAGAGAAGAACTTAGCTTCAATCTCTGGCTCAAAAATTGCCACACTCAAGGAACTGATATTTAAGTTGAGATCAGAAGGAAAAGTTACTTTTAACTAGATAAACAGAATGAGAAAAAATTTAAGGCACAGGAAACAGGCTGGGCAAAGGCCAAGGGCAGTAGCAAATAAGAAACTAAAGTGAGCTAATGTGTTTGGAATCAACAGAGTGGAGGATGATGGCCACCTTCTACATCCTTTGGACTGGAAGAAAAATCTTTTTGTTTCAGAAAAAATTGTTTATGGTGGGATTCTGGCAATGTTGAATCAACTTACTGTTGACCAGTGCAGCTCTAGGCCATTCTTGTGACCACAAGTGAGCACTTGACTCAAAGGTGGCCCCACACAGGGCACTTGTGCAAAAATTCATGAATAAAGAGCTCTTCCCGGTGGTAGCAATGGTAATTGCATAAAACAGTGTTTCTCAAACAGTAGAGTTCATCATAACCACCTGAAAGCTTTATTAAAGGAGATTACCCGGCCCTACCCTCTGACATTTCCACCTTAGCAGGCTTGTATTTCAAACAAGCTCTCAAGTGATGATGAAGCTGCTAGTCCACAGCCCACCCTTTAAGAACTACTGATTTGAAAAACCCAAACTAGATCTCCAAGTGTTTTAGAGATAAGGATACAGATCACTAGGAAGCAACAGGATAATATAGACAACTATAGTGCAGAGATCTTTCATTCTAGGCCTTATCTATCAATACCAGAAATTTCCCTTTTTCTTTGCAATATTTAAGTTTTTTAATATATTTATTTATTTATTGGCTGTGCTGGCTCTTCACTACTGCACAAGCTTTTCTCTAGTTGTGGGGAGCAGGATCTACTTTTCTTTGCAGTGCTCAGACTTCTCATTGTAGTAGCTTCAGTTGTTGCACAGCACAGGCTCTAAGTGTGCAGGCTTCAGTAGTTGCCACTGCCAGCCTCTAGAGCACAGGCTTTGGAGAAGGCAATGGCCACCCACTCCAGTACTCTTGCCTGGAAAATCCCATGGACATGGGAGCCTGATGGGCTGCCGTCTGTGGGGTCGCACAGAGTCGGACACGACTGAAGTGACCTAGCAGCAGCAGCAGCAGCAGAGCACAGGCTTAGTAGTTGTGACCCATAGGTTTAGTTGCTCTGTAGAATGTGGGATCTTCTTGGGCCAGGGATCAAACCCATGTTTCCTCCATTGGCAGGTGGATTCTTTACCACTGAGCCAGCAGGGAAGCTCTGCAATATGTAAATATTATGTCATTGTTCTATAAAGCTTATTCCTGTTTCAGTGATGTGTTGTAAACAAAATTAGATGTACAATGACTTTGGCATTTTAAGGATAATGTTTTTATCTTTAGCTTTATTCTTTAATCAGGGATTGATCTTCCTTAAGTTGTTACAAATAGAAAAAGATAAATTATAGGACTATCTATAAAGAATAAATAAAAATTAATAGCAAAATACTCTCAAAATGCTCTCAAAGTAAGATAATTGATAATGTTAAGCCAGGTTCTTATCAGGTACTTCATGCACATGATCTCATTTAATTGATTCTACATCATGATTGGGCTTCCCTGTAGCTCAGTCAATAAAGAATCTGCCTATAGGGCAGGAGACCTGGGTTTGATCTGTGGGTTGAGAAGATCCTCGGAGAAGGAAATGGCAACCCAGTCCAGTATCCTTGCCTGGAAAATCTCATGGACAAAGGAGGGCTGCAGTCCATGGAGTCTCAAAGAGTTGGGCATGACTGAGTGACTAACACTTAACACTTGCAACATGCTGCTGCTTTGCTAAGTCATTTCAGTCATGTCTGACTCTGTGTGACCCCATAGATGGCAGCCCACGAGGCTCCCCCATCCCTGGGATTCTCCAGGTAAGATCACTGGAGTGGGTTGCCATTTCCTTCTCCAATGCATGAAAGTGAAAAGTGAAAGTAAAGTCACTCAGTCATGTCTGACTCTTAGTGACACCATTGACTCTTAGCAGCCTACCAGGCTCCTCCATCCATGGCAAGAGTACTGGAGTGGGGTGCCATTGCCTTTTCCAACTTACAACATGATTAGGTGATTATTCTTGATATTTCACAGATGAGACCAGGGAGGCTCAAGTTGGTATGTACTAGCTGAATCTGTAAGTGTTTGAACCATGACATTTTACAGAGATGATTCTGTAAAAGCTTTTATCAACTTTTGCACCACCTTATTACCATATAGTTTGCATCACTATGTATATATATGATATTCATAATGTAGTGAATAAAAGTTGGACCTTTGAAATCAGAATTCCTGTGTTCAACCTCTACTATGCCCATCTTTATATACACCTTGTAGGCTGCATAAAGTTTAAGCAAGTTATTATCCATCAAGCACATTGAACAGTGCCTGAGACTTAAAAACCTTTATCAAAATATATGTTTAATAAATAAAAATATACACAAAGAGGAAATTTTTACCTTGGAACATAGGAAGTTTACATTTTTTAAATAATCATGACAGGAAAAGAGCACCAACATCCTGTATCTTTGAAGACTATAACTGTTCTATCTTGATTGCTCTGAATTTCTTCTCAGTGGAACTGACTACAATTGCAGCAGAGCATGAAGTTCCAGTCTGAGGAAGCTTTCAAATACAGTGGAAGTTGTACAATTGGGAGAAGCTTGGTAGACTCATTGGAGATACAGGTTAAACTGTAGCCTGGCTAGTTTGCCAAAGAGAACTGGGAAAGAGACAGCTGGAAGGAGCCCTCCTGGGATAAGAATAAATCTCAAATACTAACCTAGGGAACTGTCCCACTGAAAAAATAAAATTTGATTGGACAAGTTCCTACAACAATTGAGATACCCTCAGACATCACTGAAAACAAGAAAAACAGTGAGCAGTTATTGAATTTTGACAACTGGATGTGACCAGGGAAAGAAACAAAGAGCAAGACCAAAGCCATGTTATTCCAGGGTGATCTTGGGCATACCAGAAACTGTATCCCCTGAGGAGCTAGGTTAGATGCTTTATACTAGGAGTGTGGAGTGCAGGGGATGAAATAGGTTTTACTGAAGTAATCTAGTCAATCACTAATCAAATAAATAATCAAATAGCAATATCAAGCCTGTGGTGGGGAATTAATACCCAGAATTGCTATAATATATGATCTAACTTTGCATATACTATAAAAATTATCAGATGTGCAAAGAAATAGAAGTGTCATCAATACACCCCCCAAAGCAGACACCTGAAAATACTGAAAACAAGCAGATGTCAGACTTAACAAATAAAGATTTCAAGGTAGTCACTATAAATATGTTCAAAGGAATCCATCATTATAGAAGTAAAGAAAGTGACAGTGTTTGTCACTCAGGACTTTGTGACCCTATGGACTGTATGGACAGTAGCCTGCCAGGCTTCTCTGTTCATGGAATTCTCCAGGCAATAATATTGGAGTGGGTTACCATGCCCTCCTCCAGAAGATCTTCCCAACACAGGGATTGAAGCTGGGTCATCTGCACTGTAGGCAGATGACAGTGTATCAGATAGTGAATAACAATGAACAAATACAATATTTAAAAAGAACCAAGTGGAAATTTAGAAGTTGAAAAACACAACTAAAATTAAAAATTCTCCAAAGTGAGTTAATACTAGATTTGAACTGGTGGAGGAATTAGTAAACTTCAGATTGTCTTAATTTATAAGACAGATTGTCTTAACTTCAGATTGTCTTAATTAGTAAACTTCAGATTGTCTTAATTTATCTCTTATTTTAGAGGGACAGTTTTGCTAGGTATAGCATTCTTGATTGATTTTTTTATAAAAACATTTCAAATATATGGTCCCACTGCATACAGTTGCATGACCTAGTTACTAGGGAGTTAGTGAATATACACAATATAGGGACAAAAATACAAGAGTCTGAGGATACTGATGTCCAAAATTCATCCTCTGTGCACAGGTACCAAATTGAGTCTCAGATACAGAGTTTTAGGTGTAGTAGAAAAAAACAGCTTTATTGCTTTCCCAAGGAGAGTATAGAGCAGATTCATGCCCTTCAAAACCTATGTCCCAATCCAGAAGAATCTGGTGAGAAGCTTTGTAGCAGTGGTTCAAGGATGGGATTGTTGATAAGGATCATGGTGTGTTCAGGGCCTGTATTCTCCTAATGAGCTTCTGTAGTTCCTTCATTCTGGCCCTAGGTGGTCTCCTGATATTCTCTGAAGAGTGTTTCATCAAGTAGTTAGCGTCTTCCAATTTTAGGGGAATTTAATTCTGCAGAAGAACTCAAAGATATCATTATGTGCATCTCTTGAGGTGGAACCAGGATCTTGTCCCAAGCCTGAGCTATTGTTTCTTCACTGTTCCTCCCTTATCTCGGCATCTTCTCCCTTCCCTGTTTAGCAACTGTTTGAATCTGCTCTTTGGGACTCAGAGAAAGTCATTAAAACTGAAGCCTATTCCCTATAAACAAGAAACAGAGGTCTTCTCTGCCCAGAAACCACGCAGAGTCCTGCTCGGTTTCAGTACCAGAAAGGTAACTGAGATTATATACTTCAGGGATTAGTAAAAGGATGAATTAAAGAAAATCTATTAAACAGCAGGAAAGATAAATTAACAACCTTTATTCTTTTGGCCTATGAACTGGGTAAAAAAAAAAAAATCTCCCCTGGGAATTGTTAACTTCAATTTTGCTCTTAGAGAGATTTTGAGTTGGAATTAACTCACAATGAAGAAACAGAATTGATCTCATAATACTTATCTAAAAACACCTATTGATACATGAGCTAATTCATTCATCTCAAGCCAAGAAACAAGCATAAAGATATTTCCGTGTCAGTGATACCTAGAGTAACTGGTGAAAGCAAATGCTAAGCCTCCTTGAAAAGACACATCTTCCAAACAGACTGAATGTTATCCCCTGCTGCAAATGAACTCAAAATAAAATCATAATTACAAAATACATGAAGAATTAGTCTCCATGGGTCCCCATGAAAGAATTTCAGGAGAGAAATATTTATACTATACAGTGAACTTATTAAAGTAATTAAATGATGAGTAGCAATATGTAAGGAAAGATGAAAGCCCGCTAAAAAATTAAAGTATTAAAAATGAGAGAGATTAAAACAAACTCTTGAAGTCTAGAGGGTTACATACAGGACTACATATAATTAAACATGCATAGCAATTGCTACAAGGAAGTTATAAGTTTAGCACAATTCCATGGGAATATATGACAGATTATCTGTGTAGCGTCAAAAGTCTTCTTTTACTTAAGAAACATTTAAATTGAAACTTTAGCTTTTGGATGAAATTTGAAGAAGGGTAATTTTATGGGAAACTGGTGGCAGGGACACCAATATGAAGTTGAGTGCATCTAGAAGACAAGTGGGGGCCAACATTACTAATAGCAAGAGGCTAAAAACATAGCAAAGCTTGTCTGAAGAATTTCTCAAACCTGAGTGCTGTGTGGTTTCTTGTGCAATAAAGGAAATGGCAAGGCTTAAATTTGGTAGTAGGCAGATTATGCAAAAGCCTCCTTCACCTTCCAAAGAACTAGATTTGCAACTGAAGACAAGTTAAGCCCATTGGAAGATTTTTGAGAAGGAGAGAAATGGGAAGATTCACAGGTTTGAGAAAGTACAGTGGCAATAATAGGAGATGGTCCCAGATCAGAGGTTTATAGGTGAGAAAAGAATCTATTGCATTAGCTCAGCAGACTCTGTGACCCTGGATTTGGAAAATAGAATACATTGGAATAACCTAGTTAATAGGTGCTTAGAGAACATGCATTAAAGGGGGAAAATGCAAGAGTAACAACAAAAAGATCTGAGATTTTACACTCTGAGGATTAGTGGGGTGGGAAAGAAAATGAAAACAGGAGAAGCTGTTTTATAAAGATATAGCTGAATATTAATTGCTACATCACTTGCTCCTTTGGAAAAATCTTACCCCAATATTGAATTCTGAAGCCCCAGACTTTCTTCTGCTGCCACATTTGGCACCACTCTGCCCCATTTATGGTGACCACCCATTCTCTTTGCCAACAAGGCTCTTGTTCCTAGAATAAATTAAATGATTATGGAATATGTTTCAAAACCCAGAGTAAGGAACTGCTTCTGAATAATCAGGAATTTCTCAGAAACAAAGACTTAAATTTGAGTGGAACTGGTCAAAACTTAAGGGACCGTTTCATACAACATAACCCCAATGCTCGCTTTTCCTGCCCCACAAGAATCCCGCAATTTCAGCAACAGGAAACAAAAAGTTGCCACTCTCAGTCTAGGGCAGCACATCAATGGCAAAGGGGGAGAAGCTTGGCTTTTGAAAAGCAGCTTTTATTCATTCACATAATCTGAAAGGCCTCCTGGCCATGATCACTACCATTTTGATGTGGCATCCGCATTTTGTCTGCACATCTCTATGCCTTCCGCAAGAAGGAGGGTGCCTAAATGAAAACAGTATGGTAGAATTTGGAAGAAATGCTTAATTACTGAACACAATGTCTTAACACAGAAGCTCTGTGGATTCCCCCTACTGATATGATAGTTCTCGAAATCTCACAGAAATGTTTCAATTCATTGTACAGGTGCCATGGAAAAGCACAGTCTTGCTCCTCCTTCTGGCACATCTTGGCAGAGTTCCATGAACATCTCAAGGAAATTCAACTCAGGCAGTGGCTTAACAAATGCATTCAAAGTCGGAGAAAGTATTTTCCAACATTATTGTTGATCTCTTGGCTTACTGCAGAGAGAACAGGAATCGCTAACTTCATTTGATGGTTGAAAGTCCTTTGCTTGTGGACTACTCAGGAAATAGTTCCTCTCTTCAGTTTTCATATTCCTAGGGCTTTAGTCTGAATGGAAGAAGGGAAAGGTATCCTAGTTATTTCTCTCTTTCTCTTTTCACCTTTTTTTCCTATTCTTTCACAAACACATAAACATGCATTACATAAACAAATTTGCATTAAAATGTATATGTATATTTAAAAACCCTTAAAGCTGTTCTTCCCTGATGGCTGAGTTGGTAAAGAATCAGCCTGCAGTGCAGGAGACCCCGGTGGATTCCTGGGTTGGGAAGATCTGCTGGAGAAGGGATAGGCTACCCACTCCAGTATTCTTGGGCTTCCCTTGTGGCTCAGTTGGTAAAGAATCCACCTGCAATGCAGGAGACCTGGGTTCAATCCTTGGATTGGGAAGATCCCCTGGAGAAGGGAAAGGCTACCCATTCCAGTATCCTGGTCTGGAAAATTCCATGGAGTCCATGGGGTCACAAAGAGTCAGACATAACTGAGTGACTTTCACTTGACTTCAAAGCTGTTCCAAAAATATTAGAAAGGTCAAAATAGTGAGCTTTTTCATTAGAATCTGAAACTCATGTGGTTTGCCTATCTATCTACATTGGCACATGCCACCACAATTTGTATTTATACTATGCAGTATTTATGTATTGATAATGCATTTTGACAAGCTTATGAATTTTCTCCTTCACTCCTCTGTTTATTCTCATTCCCATTCAGTCACCATCTCTGCAACCTACGCATTTTTTGGTATTTCCCTTTATAAAATCTTTCTCATCACTTCCACTGGAGGCAAAATCAGCCAGAGGAACAACCTAAGCAAATTGGTTAGGTTTCTTCTCTATATTCCTGACACCCTATTTCACACACTACAGAAACTCAGTAGCCTCCATCCCTTAGTCTGACACTACACTTCCCTGAATGTGAAATTACTTGTCCCTTCAATCTGAATACAGCCTCATTTTTGGTGTGTGAAATTAATCACAGTAATATGTTAAGACAATAACAGTTTTATTTTAATCTTTCCTACTACAACTTAAACAAAAACTGGCTTCCTTGATTCTTTAAAGATTATCTGAGCTCAATTTGCAGCAACATGAATGAAACTAGGGATGATCATACTACCTAAAGTAAGTTAGACAGAGAAAGAAATACTAAATAATATCCCTT
Source organism: Cephalophus harveyi (assembly GCA_006410635.1). Taxonomy (NCBI): domain Eukaryota; kingdom Metazoa; phylum Chordata; class Mammalia; order Artiodactyla; family Bovidae; genus Cephalophus; species Cephalophus harveyi. The sequence goes on from SJYT01047366.1 coordinate 159,633, forward strand.
ACATGTGGAATCTAAAAAAAAAAAAAAATGATACAAATAAACTTTTTCTCAAATAGAAACAGACTCTCAGACATAGAAAACAAATTTATGGTTACCAAAGGGTAAATGGTGGAATGGAAAAATAAGGAGTTTGAGATTAAAAGATAAACACTATTATATCTTAACATAGATTAAACAAAGACCTACTCTATAACACAGAGAACTATATTCAATATCCTGTAGTAGCCTATAATGGGAAATAATCTAAAAAAGAATGCATTTATGTGTGTGTGTGTGTGTGTGTGTGTGTGTGTGTGTGTGTGTATATATATATGTATATTTATTGCTGTTCAGTTGCTAAGTCATGCCTGACTCTTTGCAACCAAATGGACTGCAGCATGTCAGGTTTCTCTGTCCTTCTCTGTCTCCAGAGTTTGCTCAAATTCATGTGCACTGAGTTGGTGGTGCTATCTAACCATCTCATCCTCTGCTGCCCTCTTCTCTTTTTGCCTTCAATATTTCCCAGCATCAGGGTCTTCTCTAATGAGTCAGCACTTCTCATTACAGGACCAAAGTATTGGAGCTTCAGATTCAGTATCAGCTCTTTCAGTGAATATTCAGGGTTGATGTCCTTTAGGATTGACTGGTTTGATCTCCTTGCAGTCCCAGGGACTCTCAAGAGTCTACTCCAATACCACAATTTGAAAACATCAATTCTTCAACATTCAGCCTTCCTTATGATTCAACTGTCACATCCATACATGACTACTGGAAAAACCATAACATTGACTTTATAGACCTTTGTCAGTAAAATGATGTCTCTGATTTTTAGTACATGGTCTAGGTTGGTCATAACTTTTCTTCAAAGGAGCAGCTCTGTTTTCTTTTATGGCTGCAGTCAATGTCCACAGTGATTTTGGAGCCCAAGAAAGTAAAGTCATGTACTGTTTCCATTGTTTCTCCATCTATATGCCATGAAGTGATGGCACCAGATGCCATGATTTTAGTTTTTGGAGTGTTCAGTTTTAGGCCACCTTTTTCATTCTCGCCTTTCACCTTCGTCAGGAGTCTCTTTAGTTCCTCTTCACTTTCTGCTAAAAGGGTGGTGTCATCTGCATATATGAGGTTATTACTATTTCTCCTGACAATCTTGATTCCAGCTTGTGATTTATTCAACCTGGCATTTCTCATGATGTGCTTTGCATATAAGTTAAATGAACAGGGTGACAATATACATCCTTGGTGCACTCTTTCCCCAGTTTTGAACCAGTCTGTTGTTCCAAGGTTTGGTTCTAACTGTTGCTTCTTGCACACAGGTTTCTCAGGAGGCAGGTAAGATGGTCTGGCATTTCTATTTCTTTCAGAATTTTCCATATTTTGTTGTGATCACACAGTCAAAGTTCATAGCATAGTCATGAAACAGATTTTTCTCTGGAATTCTCTTGTTTTTTTCTGTGATCCAACAGATGATGACAATTTGATCTCTGGTTCCTCTGCCTTTTCTAAATCCAGCTTGAACATCTAGAAGTTCTCAGTTCATGTAATGTTGAAACCTAGCTTGGAGGATTTAAGCATGACCTTGCTAGCATGTGAAATGAGTGTGATTATGCAATAATTTGAACGTTCTTTGGCATTGCCCTTTTTTGGGATTGGAATGAAAACTAACCTTTTCCAGTTCTGTGGCCACTGCTGAGTTTTCTAAAAGTTTTGGTATATTGAGTGTAGCACTTTAACAGCATCATCTTTTAGGATTTAAAATAGTTAACCTGGAATTCCATCACCTCCACTAGCTTTGTTCAGTGATGTTTCCTAAGGTGCATTTGACTTCACACTTCAGGATGTCTGGCTCTAGGTGAGTGATCACACCATCATGGTTACCCAGGTCAATAAGATCTTTTCATATAGTTCTGTGTATTCTCACCACTTCTTAATATCTTCTGCTTCTGTTAAACCCATGCCATTTCATGCCCATCCTTGAATGAAATGTTCCATTGGTATCTGTAATTTTCTTGAAGAGATTTTTAGTCTTTCACATTCTATTGTTTTCTTCTATTTCTTTGCATTGTTCACTTAGGAAGGCTTTCTTATCTCTCCTTGCTATTCTTTGGAACTCTGCATTTAAATGAGTATATGTTTCCTTTTCTCCTTTCCCTTTCCCTTCTTGTCTTTTCTCAGCTATTTGTAAGACCTTCTCAGACAACCATTTTGCCTTTTTGCATTTCTTTTTCTTTGGGATGGATTTGATAATTGCTTCCTTTATAATGTCACAAACCTCCACCCATAGTTCTTTAGACACTCTATCAGATCTAATCCCTTGAATCTACTTGTCACTTCCACTGTATAATCATAAGGGATTTTAGGTCATACTTAAATGGCCTAGTTGTTTTCCCTACTTTCATCAATTTAAGTCTGAATTTTGCAGTAAAGAGTTCATGATTTGATCCATAGTCAGCTCCTGGCCTTGTTTTTGCTGGCTATATAGAGCTTCTCCATCTTCAGCTGCAAATAATATAATCAATCTGACTTTGCCATTGACCATCTGGTGATGTCCATGTGTAGAGTCATCTCTTGTGTTGTTGGAAAAGGGTGTTTGCTATGACCAGTGTGTTCTTTTAGCAAAACTCTGTTAGCTTTTGCCCTGCTTCACTTTGTACTACAAGGCCAAACTTGTCTGTTACTACAGACTTCCTATCTCTTGACCCTCTACTTTTGTATTCCAATCCCCTTTGATGAAAAGGTCATCTTTTTGTGGGTGTTAGTTCTAGAAGATCTTGTAAGTCTTCATAGAACCATTCAACTTCAGCTTCTTCAGCATTCCTGGTTGGGGCGTATACTTATATTACTGTGATATTGAATAGTTTGCCTTGGAAACCAAATGAGATGTTACTGTCTTTTTTGAGATTGCACTCAAGTACTGCATTTCAGACTCTTTTTTAACTATGATGGGTACTCCATTTCTTCTAAGGGTTTCTGGCCCACAGTAGTAGATATAATGGTCAACTGAATTAAATTCACCTGTTTCTCTCCATTTTAGTTCACTGACTCCTAAGATGATGATGATGTTCACTCTTGCCTTCTCCTGTTTGACCACTTCCAATTTGCCTTGATTCATGGACCTAAAGGTTCCTATGCAATATATTTCTTTAGAGCATCAGACTTTACTTTCAGCACCAGACACATCCAAAACTAGGTGCTGTTTCTACCTTATCTTAGCCTTTTCATTTCTTCTGGACCTGTTTTTCCAGTAGCATATTAGGCAGCTACTGATCTGGAGAGTTCATCTTTCAGTGTCACATCTTTTTGAATTTTCATACTGTTCATGGTGTTGGGTGGTAGTGGGATAACTTAGTAGCTTGGAATTAAAATATACACTACTATGTATAAAATAGATAACTAACAAGGACCTACTGTATAGCACAGGGAACTATATGCAATACTATGTAATATATATGTATATATATACATATATATATGTATGTGTATAATTGAATCACTGTGCCATACTACTGAAACTTACATGACATTATTAATCAACTATACTTCAATTAAAAAAGAAAAGATTGTAAAAGATATACTGGAGCCACTAGGATTAGAAAAGTCAAAGGGATACAGAAGATCCTTTTGGTACGTTATTGTAGACCAGTGGTTCTCAAACTTTAACAGAGAACAGATCCACCTGAAGGAAGGGCGTGTTAAAGCATATGTTGCTGTGCCACATCTCTAGAGTTTTTGATTCAGTTAGTGTGGAATACAGACTGAGAATTTGTTTCCCAGGTGCTTCTGATAGTACTAGTCTAAGGAGCATACTTTAATAACCACTGATCTATTAATATCTAGGCTATTTGCACTGTTGGGCTGGCTCTGTTAACACCTTATACTTTTCAGAGATCAACTTATAACACCTGCTGTTGACTTTGAGATAGTCTGCTTTTTCTTTCACCTTCTTAAATTTCATTGCTCCACCTGCAATAAATATATCCTAAGAACAAACTCTAAGCTATGCCACTTCAAAGAAATCATGGCAATGTAGCTAAAAGTCGACTTCCTAGATGAAACCAATGTTGGATGCTTGGATGTTCTGTTTGAAAATAATTCAATCTTTGATACATTCATCTACAAATCTGGCATCAAAGTGAACTCCCAGGTTCTGTCTGATTTTTTTCTTTCTAGTAAGAGATGAAATATTTTCTGCTGTCATTCTCTGAAAATGATAATTAGTATAATAATACAGTACTCCTGGTGCTTAGAATCCTTGATCATATATTGTAATCATAAACATAGGCCAGAAACTCAATGACTTAATTATAACTTTGATGGTAGATTGATAGAGGAAAAACTTCACACTATCCTCAGGGTAGTAATGTTTTGAATGCATTTTAGAATCAATATGTGATAAACACTTTAAAATGGATTCAAGTGCTGATAACTCAACCTCATATGATGATTTGCACATTTCCTGACACACTCACCTTCGTGTCTTCACACCTGCTATGCTTAGCATATTCTCTAAGCTCATTCCAATACCAAGCAAGGATGATGTCAAAGAATGTTCAAACTACCGTAGAATTGCACTCATCTCACACACTAGCAAAGTAATGCTCAAAATTCTCCAAGCCAGGCTTTAACAATATGTGAACCATGAAGTTCCAGATGTTCAAGCTGGATTTAGGGAAGGCAGCGAAACCAGAGATCAAAATGGCAACATCCCTTGGATCACAGAAAAAAAACAAGAGAATTGCAGAAAAACATCTATCTCTGATTAATGATTATGCCAAAGCCTTTGACTGTGTGGATCACAACAAACTGTGGAAAATTTTCAAAAGATGGGAATAACAGACCACCTCACCTGCCTCCTGAGAAATCTGTACGCAGGTCAAGAAGCAACTGTTAGAACCAGACATGGAACAACAGACTGGTTCCAAATAGGGAAAGGAGTACATCAAGGATATATATTGTCACCCTGCTTATTTAACTTATATGCAGAGTACATCATGGGAAATGCCAGGCTGGATAAAGCACAAGCTTGAATTAAGATTGTCGGGAGAAATATCAATAACCTCAAATATGCACATGACACCACTCTTACGGCAGAAAGTAAACAGGAACTAAAAAACCTCTTGATGAAAGTGAATGAGGAGAGTGAAGAAATTGGCTTAAAACTCAGCATTCAAAAAATGAAGATCACGTCATCTGGTCCCATCACTTCATGGCAGATGGGGAAACAATGGAACCAGTGAAACACTTTATTTGGGGGAGCTCTGAAATCACTGCAGATGGTGATTGCAGCCATGAAATTAAAAGACGCTTGCTCCTTGGAAGAAAAGCTATGACCAACCTAGACAGCATATTAAAAATCAGAGACATTACTTTGCCAACAAAGGTCCATCTAATCAAAGCTGTGGTTTTTCCAGTAGTCATGTATAGATGTGAGAGTTGGACTATAAAGAAAGCTGAGCACCAAAGAATTGATGTTTTTGAACTGTGATGTTGGAGAAGACTCTTGAGAGTCTCTTGGATTGCAAGGAGATCAAATCAGTCAGTACTCAAGGAAATCAGTCCTGAATATTCATTGAAAGGACTGATACTGAAGCTGAAACTTCAATATTTTGGCTACCTGATGAGAAGAATTGACTCATTGGAAAAGACCCTGATCCTGGGGAAGATTGAAGGCAGGAGGAGAAGGGAAAGACAAAAGATGATCTGGTTAGATGGCATCACTGACTCAATGGACATGAATTTGAATAAGCTCCAGGAGCTGGTGTTGGACAGGGAAGTCGGGTGTGCTGCAGTCTACGTGGTTGTGAAGAGTTGGACATGACTGAGCAATTGAACTGATCTGAAAGGAGACAGACGTAAACATATAAAAGCAATAAAGTGTCAGGGAGTTATCACAGAAGAAGAAAAACAATCAATTCTTTTTGTTGTTGTTATATTATCCTCAAAATGTCATGTGAGTGGATTCAGTCTTCCTCTAATAAAGCAATATTTTCATGTATTCTCAACAGATCATCTCTTTAAAAAATGTTGAAATAGTGGTTTATTTATATATTTAACATTAAAAGTGAAGCCTAAGTATTAATAAAGCCCCTGTCATTGTAGTAAGAGCATAAAAGAAAAGGCATCAAATGGTAACAGCCACATTCCAAGAGGTTGATAAGTTGAAGATATAGGCTATCTGAATAAATTATACACACAGATACACACACAGACACATATGGAAATAATTAACATTAGATGTGGAAGACAGAGGAAAATATATCATGGCCAGATGTTTTCTTACAATCCCCTCTGTCATCACCAAACAACAACAACAAAGTGATTTTCTGGTATCCTAGTTGGGAAAGATTAAGAGTTTACAAGACTCACTTCAGTGATATCTGGCTACATTGATAGAGGTACATATATATAAACTCTACTAGGAACTACATAAAAACTTTAAACCATGCAATTACTTCTTTGCTTACTAACTATCTTCAGTGTTAAGAAATCTTCTGATGAAACACTGACATTTGTATGTACATCTCTGGCCTTTAAAATATGTCAATAACAGGAGGACAAATAACAATATAATGGAGAGGAGTGAATGGAACAGTTCCATTTTTCTTGATCTGGGATACCCTCTATCTCTTGGATTGTGTCCATATCTAAGCAATAATAAATCATAGAAACATTTAATTATTAATGTGTACAGCTGATTTCTATTCTGTAGAACTATGCAGTTTCCAAGTTCAGAGGAAAGAAATCCTCAAAATTACAAAATGCACATTCTCAAGAAACTCTACACTGATACTGATGATTTCCAAAGTCATTCAGCCACTTACTGGGCATCTAGCATGTTAGAAGCAATAAATCGACATTAAATTATTTAATAAAAGCTATGCAGATGACACTACGCTTATGGCAGAAAGTGAAAAGGAACTGAAGAGAAGATAAAAGTGAAAGAGGAGAGTGAAAAAGTTTGCTTAAAGCTCAACATTCAGAAAACTAAGTTCATGGCATCCGGTCCCATCACTTCATGGCAAATAGATGGGGAAACAGTGGAAACAGTGGCACTGTATTTTGGGGGGCTCCAAAATCACCTCAGATGGTAATTTCAGCCATGAAATTAAAAGACGCTTACTCCTTGGAAGGAAAGTTGTGACCAACCTAGATAGCATATTCAAAAGCAGAGACATTACTTTGCCAACAAAGGTCCATCTAGTCAAGGCTATGGTTTTTCTCGTGGTCATGTATGAATGTGAGAGTTGGACTGTGAAGAAAGCTGAGCACTGAAGAATTGATGCTTTTGAACTGTGGTGTTGGAGAAAACTCTTGAGTCCCTTGGACTGCAAGGAGATCCAACCAGTCCATTCTGAAGGAGATCAGCCCTGGGATTTCTTTGGAAGGAATGATGCTAAAGCTGAAACTCCAGTACTTTGGCCACCTCATGCGAAGAGTTGACTCATT
>SJYT01047366.1:167083-236480 GCA_006410635.1 Cephalophus harveyi
GCAAGGAGATCCAACCAGTCCATTCTGAAGGAGATCAGCCCTGGGATTTCTTTGGAAGGAATGATGCTAAAGCTGAAACTCCAGTACTTTGGCCACCTCATGCGAAGAGTTGACTCATTGGAAAAGACTCTGATGCTGAGAGGGATTGGGGGCAGGAGGAGAAGGGGACGACAGAGGATGAGATGGCTAGATGGCATCACCAACTCGATGGACATGAGTTTGAGTGAACTCCAGGAGTTGGTGATGGACAGGGAGGCCTGGCGTGCTGCGATTCATGGGGTCGCAAAGAGTCAGACACGACTGAGCGACTGAACTGAACTGAACTGATTGGGTTTATAGTTTAATGTTAGTGGTTTTACTTTGTTTCAAAAACATGTAGTTTAGTTGCGTATACATACATATTTGGTTGCATACTGAAGTGAACGCGCAATGGGATTGCATAGTAACTAAAGCCATGTCCAGCATAAACAACAATATTGTTGAAAAGCAGATAATTCCTAATTGCATGTTTACCTCAAGTCAACATGAAGATAGTAAGAATTACTGTGACAGCAAGATGGAATGGTCACTAACTGACTGAGAGGAAATAGAGCAATTATAAACATTTGACTTAGTCAATAAAAGTGTATTATAGTATAGACTTCAAAAACTTCTCAATCCACAAATTCATTCCTTATCTCGAGTTTTGTTTTGCCATATCCTCAGAGCTTAAACCAGAACCTAACAAGCTCAGTCCCCTAAACAGTTCTCAAACAGTATCATTGCTTTATTTCATTTCCTAACTCATATGACCGAACTTCTGCATGCAGTAGAAATACTTGAGCAAGAAAGTTTAGTCTCAGCTTTGCTATTTGTAGCATTCTTACTTTATGGTCCTAGGTTACAGTCTTGAATATCACTTAATGAGTAGCTGCTTAGTGATCCCTGCTGTATATCAGACTATACGTGCATTCTCAGCCACTTCAGTCATATCGATTATTTGTGAACCTATGGGCTGTAGCCCGCCAGGCTTCTCTGCTCCTGATTATTCTGTCCATGGGATTCTCCAGGCAAGAATACTGGAGTGGGTTGCTGTGCCCTCCTCTAGGGGATCTTCCTAATTGAGGAATCAAACTCAGGTCTCCTGCACTGCAGTCAGATTCTTTACTGCTGAGCCACCAGGGAAGCCCTATCACACTATAAATACATGTATAATTACTAATACTTAGAAGTAATTGGACAGTCCTATTAAAAGATTATAATATTCACCTTACATATATCCTACAATCAGTCAATGGATGAATTAGATTGAAATGATGTTTTTCTGAATTCAAATCCCATATCCTAGCTCTGTCTCTCCTCTGCCCTCTCTTCTTTAGAATAAAATTGCTAGAGATGTGAAAAATACAATGTTGCATTATTATAAGAAATAATACAAGCACAAGAGGATGATCTCATATTCTTTCTATAAGTGAAAGAAAGTGAATTCATTCAGTCTTGTCCGACTCTTTGTGACCCCATAGACTGTAGACTACCAGGCTCCTCTGTCCATGGGATTTTCCAGGCAATAGTACTGGAGTGGATTGCCATGTCCTTCTCCAGGGGATCTTCCCAACCCAGGGCTCGAACCCAGGTCTCCCACATTGTAGACAGATGCTTTACTGTCTGAGCCACCAGGGAAGTCAGTTCTTTATATAAGGGGATGATATAAGTGTCTAATTACACGTAAGTGATAACATATGGAGCACTTTTCTAACTGCCTTATACTTATTTTTGTCTCCTTGAAACTTCTGAAGATTTAGAAGTCAAAGTCAAATCAGGAGGATAGTATAGGGTAAAAACATTGTATGAGGAAAGAGAATTATTTAAGCTGTACTAGATCTTATCTGAATCTAGTCTCTTGGGAGTTACAATGTACAGGTTGCACAAACTGAAGAGGCTGGAATGGTATGAATAAAAGTTTTAAAGACACTGGTTCAACTTTGATTCTTGGAGTGAAAGTTCTGACCAAAACATTTCCCTTATTTTTCACTATCCAAGTGTTAAATGGGTGTAAAATGGGTCACATAGAAACTTTTCTCCTTCAATGAAATCAAATGCTATCATCTGGATTATAATATTCTGAGTTTTATAAAAGTAAATCTGTCCTCAATTATTTCTTGTATGATTTTAATGAATAAATTAGGCAAAAGCATGAGGTTTATAGTCTCAGAGACCTTTATGTATTCTTACTTTAGTTTTTATTCTCCACTAGATTTTTATTGATAATTCTGAAGATAAAAACACTAATTTTCTAAAAGGATCTTAGGGGCAGAAAACCTGGTTTGTAGTAATGGCTGAGAGCTTCATCATTAAAAAAGCCAATTACTCTCTATCCGTCTTCTCTTGTGACATTTCTTGCCAAGAAATCTGCAGAGGATTCAGGGGTTTATAATGGAGAGGAACCCTCCCTTATCTTCCAGTTTCACTTCCTGTTCCGCCTGAATCTTTTGCTCCAGGTACCAGATGACTTGAGGTTCTCACAGTGTGACATGTTCTCAATTATCCACGTGTTTTGCTCCCTGTTTTATTATCTTTGCTCCTGATTATTTCTCCTTGGCTTTTCCCATCCGCTTTCTGCTACACGTTTACCATTTGTTACCTGACCTGGGTAGCTCTAGTCCTCCACCTGAGCCCCTTATTATTTTCCTTCTGTATGCTCCAGGTATAACACTTACTTGTAATGGCTTTGCCTTCCCTCCTCACAAGAACAGCAAGCTTCTTAAAATCCAAGATAATTGTGTGTCTGCTTCATACCCTTAATGCTTACAACATGCTTAGCACCTAGCACATCCTCAGAGACACTTGTAGATTGAAGACCTTGGAGATAATTTAAAGTTCTAGACTTCTGTGCTTTGCTTCAAAAAACATGAAGCTTCTGACCTATCCTGAGAAGAATTTGGGCACCACTTTGTTTTGCCAAGGGTATTTATTGATTTAAAGGGCTACTTCCAGTAAATGTATCCTCATAGGAAAAAATTAAAACTTTGCCCAAATTAAAAATAAAAAAAAAAGACATCATGCTAAGAAAGAATATAAGAATTCACTTTCAATAAATTTTATTTAAATTTCATAATTATCTTAAAGAGAAAGAAAGCATAAAAATGCTTACCCAAGGTCATAAATGGAGTTTAGCACAAATAGTGAAATGCCTGCCTCCCAACGTTAGGCCACAATCAGGCCTCATTTATCCTGTGAATTTCATATGTTTCTCAAAGACTTTTCCTCTCTCACTATCCTTCACTCCATTTTAACTTGGAAAAGCCATGGGAGCAGTATTAGCCAGTAAACTTTAGACTGACTAAGTCTGAATCATGCAGAGTCTTTGCATAGGCTGCCAAGTTCAAGCATGGTTTCTTTTCTAAAAGAATTTTATTTTTTCGTGGCTGAGATCACTGAGTCTTTTGTAACCACTACTATGGGCATTTCTTCAAACAGGACCTCAACTCAACATCTCCTATCAGAGAGAAAATCTATAGAATCTCCTAAATGAGAGGTTGCAGAGCTTGAATGGCATGCTAACATTCCCCACAGTTGGCCTTCTCCTCTCAGAATTACATTTTAAAGAGAGTGAAGACCCCAAAGATTTGGTCTTGTTCATTTAATTGATTCTAGTTTATTCTTTTGGATCCCTATCCTATAAGAAATGTAAACTCAGCCTAAAGAACACATCACTCTGTAGAATGAAGACTAGGAAAGGTGGTCATATTTGAAGGAGGTTATCAGAGGTAAGTCTATTTCATCTACTTAGGCTTGATAATTTCTTTCTTACTCAGGGTTGACAAGTAGATCCCCTCCAGGCATCTTGTATTTGAGAGAGAGAGCCTGACCTATTTGGGTGCCATAGTCAGTCAGACAATTTTAAATCCTGAAAGCACAGAATGATTCTGTTACTAGAAATTAACCCAATCTATTGAAAATATGGCAACATAGAGTTATCTTAAATACAAGATGCTCTCCTTCTTTGAAAAGTTGATTCTAAAGTATAAATAAACAGATTCAGAAACAATGATAAATTGACTACAGTCGGCTTGACTTGAAAGAAGTAGAAAAAGGTGTTTTTGTTTTGTTTTATCTTTTCTTCCTTTCAGTTCAGTTCAGTTCAGTCACTCAGCCATGTCCAACTCTTTGTGACCCCATGGACTGCAGCACCCAGGCTTCGCTGTCCATCACTAACTCCTGGAGTTTACACAAGCTCATGTCCATTGAGTCAGTGATGCCATCCAACCATCTCATCCTCTGTCATCCCCTTCTCCTCCTGCCTTCAATCTTTCCCAGCATCAGAGTTTTTCCAGTGAGTAAGTTCCTCACATCAGGTAGCCAAAGTATTGGAGTTTCAGCTTCAGGATCAGTCCTTCCAATGAATATTCAGGACTGATTTCCTTTAGAATTGACTGGTTGGCTCTTCTTGCAGTCCAAAGGACTCAAGAGCCTTCAACACCACAGTTCCAAAGCATCAGTTCTTTGATGCTCAGCTTTAATTATTTTATTAAATAAAATTATTTCTTTTATTTTTAATTCAATTTCTTTCTTTAATTATTTTATTAAATCACCCTATAAGAAATGTGGAAACCAAAAGTGTGCTAAATTTAAATTATATGTTAATACTCCACCCCCACTCCATCCACTAAAAATACAACCATAAATGACAAGAGGAATAGTAAGAGTTCTGCTGCTGCTGCTAAGTCACTTCAGTCGTGTCCGACTCTGTGCGACCCCATAGACGGCAGCCCACCAGGCTCCCCCATCCCTGGGATTCTCCAGGCAAGAACACTGGAGTGGGTTGCCATTTCCTTCTCCAATGCAGGAAAGTGAAAGGTGAAAGTGAAGTCGCTCAGTCATGTCTGACTCTTAGCGACCCCATGGACTGCAGCCCACCAGGCTCCTCCATCCATGGGATTTTCCAGGCAAGAGTACTGGAGTGGGTTGCCATTGCCTTCTCCGAGTAAGAGTTCAGAGCTGGTCTTTTTTGACGCATTTAATTTGAAACAATAAAGTAGTGTGATGAGTGGTAAATATCAGCTTGGAATATAGAGTAGCATGTTTATTTGTTAGTGTCATTTGAAAGCGCAGGAACATTACATTAGTGAAAATAGCTGCAGGTAAATACATTTAGAGCAGATAGCATGCAATTATTTAAAATTCTAAGTTTTAGGGCCAAATTATTTCTACTGTAGCCCAGATCCTTATTAAGATCTTCACACAACTTGACGTGTAGATGATAATAATCTGAGCCCCCAGATCAGGTCCTGTGGAAATTCAAAGCCCCCACTGGGCAAGATTATTGTGATTTTTTAAAAGGTCTTAGGTTGATTGGGTTGGGGGGACCTCCAGAGTTAAACATCAGCCATTTTGGTGTCTGAATCTGAGATCAGTAAATGACAAGCCCAGGTAATCCATGGTGTCCATCCAAATGATATAGCCAAGGACAGCATGCCAGTTCTTACCTAGACAGCATGCGGTCTGAACCTTGTGTTCGTTCCATAATGTAAAGAAGTAATTTTTCTCTTTAAATTGCTAAATGTATTAAGAGGTATGCTGTCAGAGAAAATTTAACAGGGAAAGGTAAAGGTCTCTAGGACTTGGGCTCCAAAGATACAGTCTTATATTTATAGCCTGTCTTAGCCACTTTGATTAATCTCCCTCATCATCTAATAAACCACTTCTGTTGAAATATTATTTATAGCAAATTTATCCACCTGGGGACTTGCCATTATGTTGTGTGAAAAATAAGGTCTTCTTTAATCCACAAGACTTTGTTCCTCAAGGACAACAGTCATTCCTTAAAGGTATTAACTGGGGCTAGGACTCTTTTTTTTTTTTTTTAAGAGATGAGAGATGATAGACTTTAACAGTCATAATTTCTGAGAAAATTCAAACATGCAAGTCTTTCAGCTGGTAATAACTTAACTCGTGGTCTTCTAACTGGTTGCTTTTAACAACAGAATTTTTCCTCCAAAGTGTAACCCTTATACATAAAGATGGTAATAGAGCGGTAAATATTTTTGAAACATAGCTGAGATCCAATGCCTTCAGCATTTGGCACCTGTCTTGTTTTCTATAGTAGCTCCTCATACTCTAAAAAAATATAGTGCTCCAAGGTTGGGTAACACCACTGATTCAATGGACATGAGTTTGAGCAAACTCTGGGAGACAACGAAGGACAGGGAAGCGTGGAATGCTGCAGTCCATGGGTCGAAAAGAGTCATACACAACTTACTGAATGAACAACAACACAAAACTCAGTCATAAAGCAACAGGACCAAACTAAGGAAAGCTCAGGAAAATGGTTTAAATTAATGTTTATACTTTAGATTAGATCTGATAGAGTGCCTGAAGAATTATGGACAGATTCATGACACTGTTCAGTTCAGTTCAGTTCAGTCGCTCAGTCATGTCTGACTCTTTGTGACCCCATGAATCGCAGCACGTCAGGCCTCCCTGTCCATCACCATCTCCTGGAGGTCACTCAGACTCATGTTCATCGAGTCAGGGATGCCATCCAGCCATCTCATCCTCTGTCGTCCCTTTCTCCTCCTGCCCCCAATCCCTCCCAGCATCAGAGTCTTTTCCAATGAATCAACTCTTCACATGAGGTGGCCAAAGTACTGGAGTTTCAGCTTTAACATCATTCCTTCCAAAGAAATCCCAGGGTTGATCTCCTTCAGAATGGACTGGTTGGATCTCCTTGCAGTCCAAGGGAATCTCAAGAGTCTTCTCCAACACCACAGTTCAAAAGCATCAATTCTTCGGCACTCAGCCTTCTTCACAGTCCAACTCTCACATCCATACATGACCACTGGAAAAACCATAGCCTTGACTAGACAGACCTTAGTCAGCAAAGTAATATCTCTACTTTTGAATATACTATCTAGGTTGGTCATAACTTTTCTTCCAAGGAGTAAGCGTCTTTTAATTTCATGGCTGCAGTCACCATCTGCAGTGATTTTGGAGCCCCCAAAAATACAGTGCCACTGTTTCCACTGTTTCCCCATCTATTTCCCATGAAGTGATGGGACCAGATGCCATGATCTTCGTTTTCTGAATGTTGAGCTTTAAGCCAACTTTTTCGCTTTCCTGTTTTACTTTTATCAAGAGGCTTTTTAGTTCCTCTTCACTTTCTGCCATAAGGGTGGTGTCATCTGCATATCTGAGGTTATTGATATTTCTCCTGGCAATCTTGATTCCAGCTTGTGTTTCTTCCAGTCCAGCATTTCTCATGCCTTGAATTGGATATTTTTACTTCTTCACAGTCCAACTCTCACATCCATACATGACCACAGGAAAAACCATAGCCTTGACTAAACGGACCTTAGTCGGCAAAGTAATGTCTCTGCTTTTGAAAATGCTATGTAGGTTGGACATAACTTTTCTTCCAAGGAGTAAGCGTCTTCTAATTTCATGGCTGCAGTCACCATCGGCAGTGATTTTGGAGCCTAAAAAAATAAATTTTGGCACTGTTTCCACTGTTTCCCCATCTATTTCCCATGAAGTGCACATAGTATATATGCATTGATCCTAATCTTCCAATTCCTCCCACATCCCCCCCAGCAGTTGCAATTTAAAATTTTCCGTATCCCCTACTATTTTTAGAATGCATAACCAACAAGGACTTACTGAGTAGCACATGGAACTCTGCTCAATGTTATGTGGCAGCCTGGATGGGAGGGGAGTTTGGGGGGGAACGGATGCATGTATATATACGGCTGAATCCCTTCACTGTTCACCTGAAACTATTACAACATTGTTAATCTGTTATACTCCTATACAAAATATAGAGTTTAAAAACTCTTCTCTGTTCCATGATAGTAAATATTTCTCAAAAAATACCAAGTATTCCTATATAACTTGAGTGCTGTGAAAGCTTTATTTTGTACTTTCATCCCTTATCACAGTCTGATTGGTTTTTCCCTGTTACACATCCTTGAACAAGGACAGTTCTATCTGGCAGAGTCAGTAGATTCTCTTTGTGCTCAAGGGGATGACAGAAGAGGAGATGGTTAGATGGCATCACCAATTCAATGGTTGTGAGTTTGAGCCAACTCTGGGAGATGGTGAAGGACAGGGAAGCCTGGCGTGTCCATGGAGTCTCAAAGAGTCGAACATGACTGAGCGACTAAACAACTAGTTGATGTAGAGTCCTTATCAGATCATAAACTGAAAAACAGGCTGACAACAGTCTACCTTACTACTCAGTGATTCAGCAGCCTTAGATGATGGAAGAGAAAAATCCGTGAGGGAACCCAGGAGGCAAAATGATCCCTGCGCAGTTTCCTATGCTTGTTTTGGTGAAGCTGCTGCTTAAAGAAGCAGCTTTCTCCAGTAAATCTTTGGTTTGACTGCACCCCCAAGGTTGCCAGGTGGCTGTTCTTGCCTTTTTTCCCCTGAAACAGTTGTCCGCTATGTCAGGGGAGCTCCAAGGACCCCTCTGTATTTCTGCCTAGTGGAGCAGGGCAGGCTTTAAGAACCACAAAGCTTTCCTGACAGAGCTGAGATTGGAGCTGTTCAATGAGAAAAGAGCAGGGCTTAGATGAGTTGATGAAGAGAAGGCCCAGAGGAGAACATATAGCACATGAAGGGCAACACACTGGTAGACAAAAGAACTTTGCTGGAAGGGGTATAAGAAGTTTGAAGTGGGAGATAAATGTCAGAATGTGCGAACTCTTGAATTCTGGACTATAGGGCAACACGAGATACCCCATTTTTTTTCTTTTTCTTTTTTTTTTTTTTTTTTTGGCTGCACCACATGGCATTCGGGATCTTAGTTTCCAGGATCAGGGTCAAACCCTTGCCCCCTGCACTGGGAGTGCAGTCTTAACCACTGGAATTCTGTTTCCTATTCCTGCTTCAGGGTCTCATCATCCAACCACAGAGCCTTATACTCAGAATACTCCATTTTGTCTCTATGTACACGACAGTTCCATAAAACAACCACGGAGAAAAAGAAGTAAGAAAACTTAAATGCACATTGCCATGACTGTGCAAATACTTTCACTGAATTTTAGAAGATAAAGAAAGCAGATTAATATCCTGTGTGAGATATTCAAGACTTCTAACACAACACGACTGAAATAGCCCAGTCATTAGACATTCCCATGTTCTTAAAGCTTCATATGGACCCTCCTGACCTTGCAAGGAATCGTATGGTTTATATATAAAGAGATTTGGTGACGTAAAGCTCCTTAGAATTTCTCAGTTACTCCTCCTTCCTTGCTGAGTTCAGAGCATTTCAAGTGGCTTCAGAAGACTTTTCTTTGCATAAATTCAAGGCTTCAAGTAAAACTGCTAACAAGAAATATATATATATATGCTATATTTGTTTCCCATGAGAAATTTAGCCCACAGTAACTAGTGTGTCTCATTTCAAGGTTCCCAGAAGCCTCTCCTTTGGGAATTCAGTTCGCCTCATTGAGGCTGTACCATTTGCCCAGGTTCTCTTAGCCAAGGAAAGACAAAGTCAGAATATTCTCAGTGTTTTAGAAAGAATACAGGTTCTGTTGTCAAGCTGAGCAGAATTCAAATCCTGGTTCTCTCCATCAAGAACAATCTGGACATTATCCTCAGTCTCTGAGATGCTCATCTCCTTCTGTAAAATGAATGCGATGCCTCTCTGATAGGGTTAGAGTGGTGATTAAACTAAATGACACAACACAAGCTAAGTGCCACAAGATAAAAGGCACATTGTAGGAGCAATGTATTTTTTTTCTCTTGTCCCCTGTACAAAATATAATTTTAAAAAGATTTAACATTTCCCTCGGTTTTATAGGACTTCCCAGGTGGTGCTAGTGGTAAAGAACCCACCTGCCAATGCAGGAGACAAAAAACACAGGTTCAGTCCCTGGGTCAGGAAAATCCTCTGGAGAAGGAAATGGCAGTACACTTCAGTATTCTTGCCAGGAGAATCCCAGGAGCAGGGGAGCCTGGCAGGCTACAGTCCATAGGGTTGCAAAGACTCGGACATGACTTAGCATGAGAATACATATAAATATTCAGTTTTATAAAGAATAAATCTGAAATCAAATAAATACCACATATACTACCACTTCTGGAAACTCCATCAAAAAAGACATTTAACATATATTACCATTAGCCTGTAGAGATACCACAAAAATAGATCGAGGAAGAAAGTGTGAAGATCTCATTACAGATAAATTTAGAGATTGTTTTCTCCTTCCCTGAGGCAGAAATGTTCCATGGTTTTAATTAAACTTTTCAAAATTCATCTCGACTCTTCTTTCCACTCCTTTGAAAGCTTTTCTGTTACAAGTCTTCAGGCTTTCTTCCCTCCCCTGTCTACCATCTGTAGCCTCTAGCAAAAGTGCAGACATACTCATGCGCACACTCCTGTCTCATTTTATCTTTCTCTATCTCATTCTTTTACTGTCTGTGTGTGTGTGTCTGTGTGTGTGTGTGTGTGTGTGTGTGTGTGTCCCCTTCCCTCACTTCCTCCTTTCCTTCCTCCAACTCCCACCTCTTGCCCCCAAAGTTATTTGAATCCCTTGGAAGAAAATTGTGATTATATTGTGTTTCCATGGGGAGTTCCTTCACCATTTGGTTGACAACAAACTGATGTTCTGAATATAGGACTGTACGATCATTGCCATGGCAGTCTGTAAAGAGATTTATTTTCATTGTAGATCACTTGAGGGCTCTTAATTGCCTGTAGATTAAGTCCAGATTTGTTTGAAATTCAGAACTCTTTTCAATGACACAATCATGCTAGGGTTATCTTCTGGCAACCCCATTGTATATGGGGTTCTGGTCACTATGAATAATTTGTTGTTTTAGTTGCTTAGTCGTGTTCGACTCTTTGCAGCCCCATGGACTGTAGCCCTCCAGACTCCTCTATCCATGGGATTTTCCAGGCAAGAATACTGGAGTGGGTTGCCATTTCCTCCTCCAGGGGATCTTCCTGATTCAGGGATTGAACCCATGTCTCCTGCTTGACA
Source organism: Cephalophus harveyi (assembly GCA_006410635.1). Lineage (NCBI taxonomy): Eukaryota > Metazoa > Chordata > Mammalia > Artiodactyla > Bovidae > Cephalophus > Cephalophus harveyi. The sequence goes on from SJYT01047366.1 coordinate 178,051, forward strand.
AGCAGATTCTTTACCGCTGAGCCATCTGGGAAGCCCCTGGACAACTTACTGTTTCTAAAATACTTCCAAAAAACACTGAGTTGTATGTGCCGTTTCCTTTCCTCATAGTGTATAATCCCTGAAATGCCCTCTCTCCACACCCCTTCCATACCTGGCGGTAGCCTCCTTATGCACAGGATTCAGTTCAAAGTCACGCTTACTCAGCCTGGGCTAAGGAGTTCCTCTTATGGGCCCCCAGCACACAATAGAACCTATCACTTGTTGTTTTGGTTGATGCTGTATGATTCTTCCTTAATAAAATACAAGCTCTGGGGTTCTTTTATTCATATCTATCTCTCCAGGGCTTTCAGTGGATTAGCACAAATGCAGGAAGTGACTAGGACAAAAATTGATATAAATTTTACTAATAAATACAGAAATTAAATCTAATATGACTAGATTTAATTATAACTGAAAATTTTATCTTAAAATAAATTTTTTATTTTTTAATTGGATTATAGTTGCTTTGTTTCTGCTGTGCAAGGAAGTAAATCAGCTATATGTATACATATATCCCCTCCCTCTGGACCTCCCTCCCAAGATGTGTATAAGAGACAGATCAAGAACAATCTGGACATTATCCTCAGTCTCTGAGATGCTCATCTCCTTCTGTAAAATGAATGCGATGCCTCTCTGATAGGGTTAGAGTGGTGATTAAACTAAATGACACAACACAAGCTAAGTGCCACAAGATAAAAGGCACATTGTAGGAGCAATGTATTTTTTTTCTCTTGTCCCCTGTACAAAATATAATTTTAAAAAGATTTAACATTTCCCTCGGTTTTATAGGACTTCCCAGGTGGTGCTAGTGGTAAAGAACCCACCTGCCAATGCAGGAGACAAAAAACACAGGTTCAGTCCCTGGGTCAGGAAAATCCTCTGGAGAAGGAAATGGCAGTACACTTCAGTATTCTTGCCAGGAGAATCCCAGGAGCAGGGGAGCCTGGCAGGCTACAGTCCATAAGGTCATCACAGCACCCAGCTGAGCTCCCTGTTCTATACAGTGGGTTCCCACTAGCTATCTATTTTACACAAGGTAGTGTATAAATGTCTATGCTCTTCTCTTATTTCACTTCACCCTCTCCTTCCCCTATTGTATGCACAGATCTGTTCTCTGTGTCTGCATCTCTTTTTAAAATGGTGTTTATTTTTCTTTTATGCATCTGAAGTAAGTTTTGGTGTTAGGGATCCAGGCTTCTGTGACCCTGTTATGTTTCCATGCATACCTTAGGATCCAAAATGGCTCCTCCAGTTCCAGATATCACACCCAGATTCACTCCAGCAAGAGACAGGGAAGGCAAGAGATAGGAAAGGGAAGAAGAACACACTCCTTCAAATGAAAACATTTCCTGTACAAATGAACTTATTTACAAAACAGAAATGTACTCACAGACATAGAAAACAAACTTTTGGTTACAAAAGGGGAGAGGGGACAGGGATAAATCAGGAGTTTGGGCATAAAATATACACACTACTATATATAAAATAGATAACCAACAAGGACCTACCATATAGCACAAGAAACTATACTCAATATTTTACAATAACTTATAATGGAAGATAATGTAAAAAAAGAATACACACACACACATATATATATATAACTGAATCACTTTACTGTATACCTGAAACTAACACAACATTGTAAAAAAACTATATGTCAATAAAAATTTTTTTTAATAAAATAAAAACACTTCCCAGAAGTTGTACATACTGTTTCCATTTCCTGGTCAAAAAATGAATAAACAAACAACAAGGGAGGTTGAATTTTTTATCTAAAGTTTTACTATGCGAACTAAACACATACTCATGAAACAGATTTCCTGAAACTTAAATGACTTATGATAATTTGAAGTTATGCTCGTGACAAGTTAATGTCCAATACATTTAGCATTAATTAGTTACTCTATATTCAAGCATAAATTTTTGTATGTGTTTATAGCTATAACTGAAATTTATCTCCATCAGATGTTAGGATATTATTGCAGTCACCGCTTCCGAGATTGCCTATTTCTCCACTTAGCAGGACTATTCACTCCGGCCTTGGTTGTTGAACACAGAGCCCCATTACTTACTCCCTAATGCTGCTTAATGAAAAGCAACTCATAAGCAAGTTATATAACTTAATTGTAGCCAAGAAATCAGTTTGGTTATATTATTTAAAGAAATCAAATCTTAAATTCACCATCCCCCAAACTGAATGCTTCCCTTGTAACCTTCCCTGTTCTCCCATATTATTTTCTCGTCTTAATGGTAGCAACACCATCTGCCCACCTGCTCAAGCAGCTAGAAACCTAGAAATCTCTTTATTAAGTCACTAATGCCATTGATTCTTCCTGTTTCAACCCTTCCCTCTAACGCCTTACCATCACGTACTTAGTTCAGGCTCTCACCCTGCCTGATCTCCTGAACATTCCCCTGCAGGCTCCCTGCTTGGGCCACAGTTCTTTCCTCTCTGGGTTTCCCAGGTGATGCTAGTGATAAAGATTCTGCCCGCCATTGCAGGAGACACAAGAGACATGGATTTGATCCTTTGGTCAGACAACATCCCCTGGAGGCGGAAATGGCAACCCACTCCAGTATTCTGGCCTGGAGAATGCCACGAACAGAGGAGCCTGTCAGACTACAGTTCATGGGGTCACAAAGAGATGGACATGACTAAGCATAGCACAGCATAGCACAGATCTCATGCTTTAAACCCTCCAGAACTCTCACAGATGCAGCCAGCATTCCCAACCTCCTACCTCTCCTAGCTCCATGAAGAATCTGGGTCCAGCCAATTCTTGTACCTCTAACTCCTGGCACATCCTTTATTACTATCAACCCTTGCTATAGGGAACTACTAGTCACTTCCAGAATGCCATGTCACATTCTTACCTTTACACAGGCTGTTCTCTCAGTCTGGAAGGCTCTCTGCTTCCTTCCCTTACTCTCTTCTGCAGCCATGAAATTAAAAGACACTTGCTCCTTGGAAGAAAAGCTATGAAAAACCTAGACAGTATATTAAAAAGCAGAGACTTCACTTTGCCAACAAAGGTCCATATAGTGAAAGCTACGGTTTTTCCAGTAGTCATGTATGGATGTGAGAGCTAGACCATAAAGAAGGCTGAGCACTGAAGAAATGATGCTTTCGAACCGTGGTGTTGGAGAAGACTCTTGAGAGTCCCTTGGACTACAAGGAGATCAAACCAGTCAATCCTAAAGGAAATCAGTCCTGAATATTCATTAGAAGGACTGATGCTGAAGCTGAAGCTCCAATACTTTGGCCACCTGATGCAGAGAGCTAGCTCATTGGAAAAGACCCTGATGCTAGGAAAGACTGAGGGCAGGAGGAGAAGGGGGAAACAGAGGATGAGGTGGTTGGATGGCATCACCAACTCAATGGACATGAGTTTGAGCAAGCTCTGGAAGTTGGTGATGGACAGGGAAGCCTGGCATGCTACAGTCCATGGGGTCACAAATCACCAGATATAACTGAAGGGACTGAACAGCAGTAAACCTTCTTCTTCCCATCCTCTGCCTGCCTGACCCACTCCTGGTAATCCTCCAAAAGTCAGCTCAGACATCCCTCTCCTGTGTAAACTTCTCTGCTTCCTCACCTCCTCCCACTCCACTGAACAGTCAGGCTTTCCCATTAAAACATCTACTTTCATTATATGACTTATCACAATACTTTGAAAATCTATATAACTCATCTAGATTACAGGACATTCCAGAAAAAAAATCTTTATTGCTCCTATTTGTATCTTCAGAACCTTGCCCTTATCTAAATTACAACAGGATCTCAACAGAATGAAAAGCTAAACACATAAATTAGCATATACTGCCTGTGTAATTTTATATGGTTAAGAATTACTAAATTATATATAATTTGATGTCCTGCTTTTTCCACTTAAATTGTATCATTTTTTTCACATGGCTGCCGAGTCAAGCTCCCTATAACATTAAAAATTTTTACAAACATTCCCTGTATAATTGTCCCATACTTTCAAGATTATTTCCCTATTGCCAGACAGTAACATGAGCAGCATTTTAATATTATATTTAATATTCTCATAAGCATTTTGTCCATAAACTTTGTATTTCAGATTTCTTTAGAGTTCTAGAAAGTAAGTAAATCAGTGGGTATGGACATTTGGATTCCCCGTGGCTCAATGGTAAAGAATCTGCCTGCAACGCAGGAGACGCGGATCCAATCCCTGGTCTGGGAAGATCCCCTGGAGAAAGAATTGGCAACCCACTCCAGTATTCGTTGACTGGGAAATCCCGTGGACAAAGGAGACAGTGGGCTACAGTCCATGGGGTCCTAAAGAGTTGGACACGACTGAACAACAAACAAGAACAACAACAGTAGGCGGTTTTTAGGGTCATGTTACGTATCACCAAATGGTTTGCTAAAATGGCCAAAGCTATTTGGATTCACGAAAGTAGAACATCATCACACTTAAGGGAGATATGGGGCAACTTGAAAGTCTCTATAGAAAGTAAACATTATATGCAAGTAATTATTGGAGATAAATGTGGAAAGTTTACCAGAGGATAAGGGCGGACATGTTAGATATTTTTAAACATCTATCATGAAGAAGATTACGATAACATTATCATCAGGAAGAGGAAGTAAATTTAGTCTCATTGCAGAGGAGAACAACCATGGAATATCACTAACTACTATTCACTGAGCATTAGCTGTGTGCCAGGCACAGTACTACACATTTTAGCTTTAGTAGTGACTAATCTTAGTTATTTTTGAGATAGATAACTAAAACTTCAAAAGGTTTAGTCACTTATCAAGAGTCACAGAGATCCAATATTCACAGTAGATCCAATATTCATAAATCCAGATTGCAATGATTCTAAAGGTAGATATAACTGAAGGGACTGAACAGCAGTAAACCTTCTTCTTCCCATCCTCTGCCTGCCTGACCCACTCCTGGTAATCCTCCAAAAGTCAGCTCAGACATCCCTCTCCTGTGTAAACTTCTCTGCTTCCTCACCTCCTCCCACTCCACTGAACAGTCAGGCTTTCCCATTAAAACATCTACTTTCATTATATGACTTATCACAATACTTTGAAAATCTATATAACTCATCTAGATTACAGGACATTCCAGAAAAAGAATCTTTATTGCTCCTATTTGTATCTTCAGAACCTTGCCCTTATCTAAATTACAACAGGATCTCAACAGAATGAAAAGCTAAACACATAAATTAGCATATACTGCCTGTGTAATTTTATATGGTTAAGAATTACTAAATTATATATAATTTGATGTCCTGCTTTTTCCACTTAAATTGTATCATTTTTTTCACATGGCTGCCGAGTCAAGCTCCCTATAACATTAAAAATTTTTACAAACATTCCCTGTATAATTGTCCCATACTTTCAAGATTATTTCCCTATTGCCAGACAGTAACATGAGCAGCATTTTAATATTATATTTAATATTCTCATAAGCATTTTGTCCATAAACTTTGTATTTCAGATTTCTTTAGAGTTCTAGAAAGTAAGTAAATCAGTGGGTATGGACATTTGGATTCCCCGTGGCTCAATGGTAAAGAATCTGCCTGCAACGCAGGAGACGCGGATCCAATCCCTGGTCTGGGAAGATCCCCTGGAGAAAGAATTGGCAACCCACTCCAGTATTCGTTGACTGGGAAATCCCGTGGACAAAGGAGACAGTGGGCTACAGTCCATGGGGTCCTAAAGAGTTGGACACGACTGAACAACAAACAAGAACAACAACAGTAGGCGGTTTTTAGGGTCATGTTACGTATCACCAAATGGTTTGCTAAAATGGCCAAAGCTATTTGGATTCACGAAAGTAGAACATCATCACACTTAAGGGAGATATGGGGCAACTTGAAAGTCTCTATAGAAAGTAAACATTATATGCAAGTAATTATTGGAGATAAATGTGGAAAGTTTACCAGAGGATAAGGGCGGACATGTTAGATATTTTTAAACATCTATCATGAAGAAGATTACGATAACATTATCATCAGGAAGAGGAAGTAAATTTAGTCTCATTGCAGAGGAGAACAACCATGGAATATCACTAACTACTATTCACTGAGCATTAGCTGTGTGCCAGGCACAGTACTACACATTTTAGCTTTAGTAGTGACTAATCTTAGTTATTTTTGAGATAGATAACTAAAACTTCAAAAGGTTTAGTCACTTATCAAGAGTCACAGAGATCCAATATTCACAGTAGATCCAATATTCATAAATCCAGATTGCAATGATTCTAAAGGTTATTTTCAACCTTTAGAATGCTATTTTCCACCTACATAAAGACTTCCCAAACTTTTCCCCAAAAATGAGCATAATGTTAGAGAAGTGAGCTGATCCTTGGGGTGTGTGGAGTATAGACAGAGCTTGCCATTTAGAAGCAAGTGAAATCCTAGAAGCTTTTGCTTTTTCCTCAAAAATCTATGAAAACTTTTGCAACTGCTATGAAAAAGAGTGGGCTTCCCTGGTAGCTCAGCTGGTAAAGACTCCACCTGCAGTGCAGGAGACCCCGGTTTGACTCCTTGATCAGGAAGATCCTCTGAAGAAGGGACAGGCTACCCACTCCAGTGTTCTTGGCCTCCCCTGGTGGCTCAGTCAGTAGAGAATCTGCCTGCGATGTGGGAGACCGGGGTAAGACCCCTGGGTTGGGAAGATTCCCCTGGAGGAGGGCGTGGCAACCCACTCCAGTATTCTTGCCTGGAGAATCCCCATGGACAGAGGAGTCTGATGGGCTACAGTCCATGGGGTCACAAAAGTCAGACACAACTGAGCGACTAAGCACAGCTCAGCATATGGAGCATGATAGTTCTTCCAAAAATTAAAAATAGAATTACCATATGAGCCACAACCCCATTTCTGGATATACATCCCAAACAACTGGAGGGAGAGCCTTGAAGAGATATGTGTACACTCATATTCATGTTAGCATTATTCTCATTAGCCAAATGGTGGAAGAGACCCAAGTACACATCAATGAATGAATGGATAAACAAAATATCATGATTGTGCTCAGTCTCTAAGTCATATCTGACACTTTGTGACCCCCATGGACTCTAGCCCACCAGGCTCTTCTGTTCATGGGACTTCCCAGGCAAAAATACTGGAGTGGGTTGCTACTTCCTCCTTCAAGGGATCTTCCCTACCCAGGGATCGAACCTGAGTCTCCTGCATTGGTAGGAGGGTTCTTTACCACTGAGCCACTAGGGAAGCCTAAGCAAAATATATACAATAGAATATTATTCAGCTTTAAAAAGGAGGGAAATCTTGGCACAAACTACAACATGGAGAAAACTTAAGGACATCATGCTAAGGGAAATAAGCCAGGTACAAAAAACAAATACTGATTCCATTTATGTAAGGTATCTAAAGTAGTCAAATGCATAGAAATATAAAGGAGATTGTGGTTACCAGGGAGGGGCTGGAGGGTGGGGGGAAAGGGAAATTGTTGCTTAAAAGGTACAGAGTTTTTGTTCTACAAGATGAAAAGTTCTGTAAATCTGTTTTGCAACAAGCTGAATATAAGGAACTAACTGGACATGGAACCACAGACTGGTTCCAAATAGGAAAAGGAGTATGTCAAGGCTGTATATTGTCACCCTGCTTATTTAACTTATACACAGATTACATGATGAGAAACTCTGGGCTGGAAGAAGCACAAGCTGGAATCAAGATTGCCGGGAGAAATATCAATAACCTCAGATATGCAGATGACACCACCCTTATGGCAGAAAGTGAAGAGGAACTAAAAAGCCTCTTGATGAAAGTGAAAGAGGAGACTGAAAAAGTTGGCTTAAAGCTCAACATTCAGAAAATGAAGATCATGGCATCCGGTCCCATCACTTCATGGGAAATAGATGGGGAAACAGTGGAAACAATGTCAGACTTCATCTTTTTGGGCTCCAAAATCACTGCAGATGGTGACTGCAGCCATGAAATTAGAAGACGCTTACTCCTTGGAAGAAAAGTTATGACCAACCTAGATAGCATATTGAAAAGCAGAGACATTACTTTGCCAATAACAGTTTTGTCCAGGTATATGCCCAGGAGTAGGAAGACAGAATCATATGATAACTCTATTTTTAGCTTTTTAAGGAATCTCCATACTGTTCTCCATAGTGGCTACATCAATTTACATTCCCAACAACAAAGTAGAATGGTTCTTTTTCTCCACCCCCTCTCCAACATTTATTATTTGTAGACTTTTTGAGGCCTAAGTGAGGATTGGCTCAAGATGGCAGAGTAGAAGGACATGCGCACATCTTTTCCTTCCAGAGCACCAAAATCACAACTAGCTATTGAACAACCACTGACAGAAAGACACTGGAACCCACCAGAAAAAGGTACCCCGTGTCCAAGCACAATGGGGAAGCCACAACGAGATGTTAGGAGGGCCACAATATGGCAACCCAGTCCAGTATTCTTTCCGGGACAGAGGAGTCTGGCGGGCTGCAGTCCCTGGGGTCTCAAAGAGTTGGACATGACTGAGCGACTAAGCACAATCATGATAAAGTCAAATTCTATACTCCCTGGGTGGACAACTCATTAACTGGAGAACAATAATACCAAAGAAGTTCTTGCAGTATTGTGAAGGTTCTAGGCCCCACATCAGGCTCCCCAGCCTGGGTATCCAGCAAAGGGACAGGGAATCCCCAGAGAATCTGACTGTAAAGTCCAGCAAGACTTACAGAACTTCCACAGGACTGGGGAAAACAGAGACTCTTGGAGGGCACAAACAAAATCTTGTGCATACCAGGACCCAGGAGTAAGAAGCAGTGACCCCTGTAGGAGACTGAGCCAGACCTACCTGCTAGTGTGGGAGCGTCTCCTGCAGAGGCATAGGTTGGCAGGGGCCCTTGGCAGGGACAGAGTCACTGGAAGCAGCAGTGCTGGGAGATACATCTTGGCATAAGTCTTGGATGTCTCATAGAGCCTGTAGACTCCAAGACTGGGTTGCCTCAGGACAAAGAACTAACAAGGAGGGAGTGCAGTCCCACCCATCAGCAGACAACTGGACTAAAGATTTACTGAGCACAGCCCTGCCCACCAGAGCAAGACCCAGATTTCCCTACAGCCAGTCCCTCACATCAGGAAGCTTGCAAAAGCCTCTGATCCTCATCCACCAGAGGGCAGACAGAAGAAGCAAGAATACAATCCTGCAACCTCCAGAAGGAATACCACAATCACAGAAAGCTAACCAAAATATTATTTGTAGACTTTTTAATGGGGCCATTCTGACTGGTGTGAGGTGATATTAAAACCTCATTGTAGCTTTCATTTGCACAATTATTCCTCTAGTAATTAGCAATGTTAAGCATTTTTCATGTTCCTATTTATCCTCTATGTCTTTCTGTTTCTAATTTCAGTGGTTTCTGCTCTTATCTTTATGTTTTCCTTCTGGCTATTTTGAATATATTTGCTCTTGCTTTTCTAAATTCTTAAGGTGAAACCTTGTTGATTTGAAATCTTCCTTCTTTTCTAATATTAGCATTTAAAATATAAATTTCTCTTTAAGCATTTCTTTAGCTGTTTCCTAAAATTTTTGAGGTACTGTGATTTTTTTCATCTAGTTCAAAGTATGCTAATTTCTGGGGCTTCCCTGGTAGTTCAGCTGGTAAAGAATCCACCTGCAATGAGGGGGACCTGGGTTCAATCGCTGGGTCAGGAAGTTCCACAGGAGAAGGGATAGGCTACCCACACCAGTGTTCTTGGGCTTCCCTGTGCCTCAGTTGGTAAAGAATCTGCCCACAAAGCGAGAGACCTGGGTTCAATCCCTGGTTTGGGAAGATCCTCTGAAGAAGGGATAGGCTACCCACTCCAGTATTCTGGCCTGGAGAATTCCATGGACTGTATAGTCCATGGGGTTGCAAAGAGTCAGACATGACTGAACGACTTTCACTTTTTTTCATGCTAATTTTCTGTATGATTTATGCCTCTACTCATGGGTTATTTAGAGTGTGTAGTTTAATTATTAAATATTTGTGGGTTTTCCAGAGATCTTCTTGTTACTAATTTCTGCTTTAATTCCCTAGAGTCAGAAAATTTGTTTCATATGATTCCCATTCTCTTGAACTTTTTGACACTTGCTTTATGACCGAGAATTTAGTCCATTTTGATGAATTCCATGTGTACTTGAAAAAGAATGTATACTCCACTGTTGTTGGAGATAATGTTCTAGTTGGTCAAGCTTGTCAACTATTTCTGCTTTCAGTTTTATCAGGCTTTTCCCAATGTAGTTTGAAGCTCTGTTATTAGATGCATGAGTATTTACAATTGTTTTCTCTTGATAAATTGCCTCCTTTATTATATATTGTCCCTTTTTATTCCCAGTAATGACCTTTGTTCTGAAATCTTACTTAGTCTGATATGACTGTGGTCACCCCAGCTTTCTTTTGAGTGGTGCTTACATGACATATCTTTATTTATTATTTTTACTTTTAACCTATCTTCGTATTTATATTGAAAGTGAACCCACTGTATGTAGCAAACAGCTTGGACTTTGCTTTTATATTTGATGTAGCAGTCTATACTTTGTAATTGGAATGTTTATATAATTAAAGGTTATGGTGAAAATAAAAGAAAAAATGAAAGTCACACTGTCCTGTCCAATTCTTTGCGATCCCATGGACTGTAGCCTGTCCAGCTTCTCTTTTCATGGAATTCTCCAGGTAAGAGTACTGGAGTGGGTTGCCTTTTCCTTCAGGATATCTTCCTGACCCAGGGATTGAACCAGGTAAAGAACTCAGATTCTTTACTGAGTTACTAAGGAAACCCATTAGGGTTAGGGTAATGTAATGTAATTATCAACATGGTATACTTGAATGTTGTTTAGAGAGCAAATCTTATGAGCTCTCATCACTATGAAAAAGTTTTGCATTTCTATATGAGATGATAAATGTTGACTAAACATGAAGTGACAATCATTTCACAATATATGTAAGTCAAGTCATGATGCTGAACATCTTAAATTTATACAGTCCTGTAGGTTGACTATATCTCAAAAAACTACGAGGAGGAGGAGAAAATTTTTCTCTTTATCACTGTTTTTCAATGATTTGGTTGGGATGTATCTTGGTGTTGTTTCTCTGTTTATTCTTTTTGAGGTTTGTTGAGATTTTAAAAATCTGATATTTATACATTTTTCTGCTAAGTAGCTTCAGCCATATCTGACTCTTTGCAACCCTACAGACTGTAGCCCACCAGGCTCTTCTGTTCATGGGATTCTTCAGGCAAGAATACTGGAGTGGGTTGCCATTTCCTTCTCCAATTTATACATTTTATGAAATTTCAAATATGCTAGCCATTATTTCTTAAAATAATTTTTTGCTCCCTCATCTCCCTTGTACTCTCCTCTCTTCAAATTTTACATATGCTGAAACATTTTTTTTCTTATTCCTCAGAGCACTGCTACCCTCCTCATTTCTTAAGTACTTTTCACTCTGTAATTAGCTTTAATAATCTCTGTGGTTTTGTCTTCAAGCTTTCTTTTGGCTAACCAGCCACTAATCTCATCAGTGTATATGTGCAATTTTTTCAAATATTATATTTTTTATTCTAGAACTTCCAGTGGGTCTTTTTCTATATGTCTTCCATTTCTTTCTTGTTTTCTGTTACTTCCTTATACATATGAAGCAGATTTTAGTGGCTATTTTAAAATCTTTGTCTATTAATTCCATCAAAGTTTTCCTTTCTATATTTGCCTCCATAGATTTTTCTCCTGATCATCTGCAATATTTTCCTTCTTCTTTGTATGCCTTGTAGATTTTTACTAGATACCAGATATTTTTAATTTTACATTATTGGGCTCAGTTTGGACTTTGTTCTGGCATACCAATAATTTACTTGAAACAAGTGTGATTTTTTTCAAAGCTTGCTTTTAAGTTTTGTCAGAGTGGATTCAAGTTAACCTCTTGTCTGTGAGAAGGTGCTGAGCAGGAGAAAAGAATTAAGTCCAAGGACAGAGTAAATGGAGAAGAATAGGACTCAAGAGTCAGGGAGAGAGCACAGAGGAATGAGACAGATCAAGGGCTAAAGACGTAAGACCAGCACAGGAGAGGGACTGCATTCCTGCAAAAGCCACCACGATGGGGTGGGAGGGAGTTTGTGCTTATATGTAAAACTGAGTTCTGGGCTTAAATAATCATAAGCAGGTTTGTCACTTACACTCAGAAGTTGAGTGTGGTGTGGACATACTCTTGGTGTAAATCTATCAACCTTGTCTCCACCCGCTCAAAGGAAGAGTTGTGTCTACTCCATGTATTAATCAAAATTCCTGCCACACAATTACAAAATGACATCTCCGATCCCTCCTGTTATCCTATTCTAAATGAATCTAAATTGCAGTGCCACTCATGGGAAGAAAAAAGATTTATTTACAGAGTTGTATAAGACAGTGTGAAGGGCAGGGTGGCAAGGTGCCCTGGGACCCTGTTCACATACAGGCTGTCCCCACCCCCTCTGTTTGCAGGGAGAGAAGTAGGGAGACCCCTTTCCCAGCTGTGGTTCCATGTTCTGGATCATGAAACAATCCTCTCTGCTTTCCACTAACAAACTTTATTTCCTCACTTGCTCACTATCTGTGGCACCCCACTCCAGTACTCTTGCCTAGAAAATCCCACGGATTGAGGAGCTTGGTGGGCTGCAGTCCATGAGGTTGCAAAAAGTCGGACACGACTGAGCGACTTCACTTTCACTTTTCACTTTCATGCATTGGAGAAGGAAATGGCAACCCACTCCAGTACTCTTGCCTGGAGAATCCCAGGGACGGGGGAGCCTGGTGGGCTGCCGTCTATGGGGTCGCACAGAGTTGGACACGACTGAAGCAACTTAGCAGCAGCAGCAGCAGCATCTCATACCCTTCACGTGAGGCAGACTTCCTCCTTCCTTCATTCACTCAGTTGTGTCCTACCCTTTTGATTCCATGCACTGTAGCCCACCAGACTCCCCTGTCCATGGAATTCTCCAGGCAAGAATACTGAAGTGGGTAGCCATTCCCTGCTCCAGGGGATCTTCCCAATCCAGGGATCGAACCGAGGTCTCCTGCATTGCAGGAGGATTCTTTATCATTTGAGCCACCAGGGAAGCCCTCTTTCTTCTTGAAGACCACATTAGAATGTCAACCACGCAAAGGAATATTAATTTTATCAATTCAGTGCACTCAATACAACTCAATACAACAGCCCAGGAGAGGCAAGGGGAGTGGCGGGTTAAAATGAAGAAGAAAAATCAAACAATGCCAAAGAATGACATGTCTCAACCATCCTAACCCAGCACTTCAGATGCCCTAATGGTCAAACTAAGAAATAAGGGGTTATCTGGCCCCTGATGGGGGGAAACCAAATTCAAGAATATTCTATAAATTACACAAAGGACAAATTCAGGAAATAAAGAACTGGAGACTTGGAGGAAATGTTTCATTGTTGGTCATGATGATCAAAAGATAATGGTTAACACACGCACACACAGTCACACATCATCCCCCCCGTCACCGGGCCCCCCACTCGCTGCTGGCGTCTCCGGCCACGCCCTGCAGCCCTCGTTCCACCCAGGACTCTGCCCTTTGCTGGGAATTCTACCACCTGTTGTTAACTTCCTTCAAGGCGGTGCCCGGATGCTCACTGTGAAGAAAAGCCTAGGATTTGACCTGGGCTGGGTTACAATGTCCACGAGTCCTTCTCCATCTCTCTTTTCCCACCTCTCTCCTTCGCTCCCCTCTCCCACCCCATCGTTGTTCCCCTGAAACAAATAGGATGGCTTCACTGGTCAATTCTTTACATGTACAAACACCAAAAGCAGAGGAAACGCCCCTGGCCACCCCCCTCCCCCCAAACCCCAGTGCTGGGAGAGCAGCTAGCATGGGCCAGGCTGCCTCCGGAACTGCGGAGCTGCTGGAGCTGTCTGGCCATTCTGGAAACTTCTTTGCCTCTGGGCTTTACCTCGAGGCCTCTTCCTTCAGCTCCTTGTTTTTCCGCACCTCCTCCGCGTGCTTGTCCTGGGAGGGAAGGGAGAGAAAAGGTCGGGTCACACCGACTACCCTGGGATAAAGAGAGACCAAGGGGCTGGAGGGCCGAAGCAAACAGTGTGGTCACCACTAGCCACCACAGGAAGAGACACGCAGGGTCTGCAAAGGCATCTTGAGAAGGGACCAGATGAGGCAGGTGAGCCTGGCAGGAGACAGGTGAGCGAGCTTGCTGGTGCCTCTGGCCCCAGGATGCTCGTTACCTGGGAACAACTTCCCTGGGGGACCCACCTGGCAGGGACCATCAGCCTCTGCCACCCTCACCTGGCCATCTGGGGGCTGATTACACTGCTTGACCTAATGCCAGGAGTAGCTCAGGAGAACTCACTGCAGGTGGCCCCTACACACAGGCAACTGGACTGCCCTTGTGTTTCTGGTCCACCTCTTTAGTGAAGGTTGTCTTAAGCCCCTGGATGAAAGACGAGGGCTTGTAAAGCATAAATCAAATAAAGGATTTTGGAAAATGTCCAGTTCCACAAAGTGTGATAGAGAATCTTCTTTTGTTTCTTGAAAGTGAGTGTTAGTCATTCAGTGGTGTCCAACTCTTTGTTTCCTTGCCAGGCTCCTCTGTCCATGAATTCTCAGGCAGGAATACTGGAGTGGGTTGCCATTCCCTTCTCCAGGGGACCTTCCTGACCCAGGGACTGAACCCTTGTCTCCTGCATTGCAGGCAGATTCTTTACCGTCTGAACCATTAGGGAAGCTCCCTTTGTTTCTGAGCATCATCAAACCAAACAATGGGCTCTGACTTCAAAGGCCCATCAGCTGTGTGACCTTGACCAACTCACTTCACTGATCAGGCTCAGGGAGGGCCACAGACATCACTGTGGCTCAGTGGTAAAGAATCCACCTGCAATGCAAGAGACCTGCTTTCAATCCCTGGGTCGGGAAGATCCCCCTAGAGGAAGAAATGGTTACCAGTATTCTTGCCTGGAAAATTCCACAGACAGAGGAGCCCGATAGGCTATTGTCTGTGGGGTCACAAAGAATCAGACGTGACTTAGCCACTAAACAACAAATGGAAAGGAGGCTCTTTTACCTCTAGAATTCTATGATTTGGGGGTTCACCTCTAGAGCTTTTCATGGTCTACTTTCCATCCCTGATCATGGTGAAGACATCTGGGTCCTCCTTGTGGGCAGGGAGCATGCCTTTTCCTCTTTGTATTAGTATCTCCCAGTTCCTCAACTTGCACCATGCACATAATAGATGCTCAGTAAAGTGTGTCTCTGCCAGAGCCTTCTATCCATTCACATCCAGGTATGAATCAGCCTGGGGGAGACCCACTGAGGCAGCCCAAGGTCCCAGGAGGTACCTTAGACTACAGATCTGTCCCTGGAGAGACCCTAGAACTTTCCATGGCCCTGGAGAAAGCATGGGGAATGGTACATCTAGGGCAGTGGTTCTCAACCTTGCCACATATCAGCATGATCTTGGAAGCTTATTAAACTGAGGCCCTACATGGACACAGGGGAGGGTGGAGTGGAGGGTGGGATGAACTGGGAGAGTAGCATTGACTTATGTGCACTACCATGTGTAAAATGGCTAGTGAGAAGCTGCTGTATGACACAGGGAGCTCAGCTCAGTGCCCTGTGATGACCCAGAGGAGTGAGATGGAGGGGCGCTGGGAGGAAGACTCAAGAGGGACAGGTTGTATGTGTTCGTATAGCTGATTCATTTTGCTATACAGCAGAAATTAATACAACATTGTAAAGCAATTATACTCTAATAAAAATTTTTAATATGGAAAAAAAACCACTGAGGTCCTCAGGCACCATCCCTAGAGAGCCAGGATTGGTGGGTCTGGGGTTAGGGTCCAAGTACCTGTAGCTTTCAACTTTACACCAGGTAAGTCTGGTGCTGACGCTTGGTGACTCACACAAGTACTGATGCAGAGGCATTGTTATAGGTGCCTAGCAGAGCAGACACCACACAGCTATCTCATCCTACCTCCTGTCTTCACCAGTGGGCAAAGGTGAAGAGGGGTCGAGAACCCAGAGGAGTGAGGCCCACCCACACGTCTGCTCTAACGTCAGGCTCATTTGAGGCTTATCTCACCCCCACAGCTCTTCCTCCAGACCTTGGACTTTCCCAGCCTCTCTCTATTCCCTATATCTGCTCACTGGATGGATCCCTAGGCTCCTGAACTCCCTTTTCTTGGCCTCCAAGTGACTCCTTGTCTGACAAAAGACTGACAGGATGCTTGTGGTCTGGTCTTCCTGAAACAAGCATAGAAAGAGCCACTTAGACTCACAGTCAAAGAACTCGGTTCTGTTCCCAGCTCCACTGCTTAGTGGCTATGTGATGCTGGGCAAGTCATTGGATCTCCTTCTGACATGGATTCTTACTGGTAAAATAAGAATAATGCCCGTCCTGCTCATCGCATTGTGAGGATGGGGTATGATAAAATAAAAGTGTTTTGCAGTCTTTCAAATCGTATATCATGGCTTTATCCTCCGTATTTGTCTCAGGTTTAGCCTGAGTGCCCAGGCCACATCCTGTCCCAATCCCTGATTTCTTTTTCCTGCAAGAGTTTGTTCCTACCCATCTCTTAGCAATGGAGGAAGCCTGAAATCAGACTGAGAATACTTCCCTCCCGTCTGATATTTATGGAGGGCTCGTTGCCCCCCGAAGGATGGAGAAAGAGAGTGGATGGGGGTTGCCACATGCTGGCCAGCTGCAGGGCCTACACAACATCCAGATCCCCTGTGAAGAAACCATATCTTTCTAGTAGCTGTGCCAAGGGCCTGAGACTCTAGGTGGATGGGCAGGAAGGAGCGGAGACCACGCTGCTCACCATGGGATGAGGCCACCGATCGGGTTCCGGGAGTCACCGCGCGGCAGGCGGCGCCTGGAAATAAAACACAGAGCTGGAGCTCTCCCAGGAGCCGCAGGAGAAACTGGGGCAGACTCGGGACTCAGGAAACGAGGCCAGCGTGTTCTCAGCAGTATGGGCTGTGCTTCTGCTGACACTCGGGACCAACCCCTGTCTCTCACGTTTCTCTTCTCAGGTGATATCGTTAGGTTTATTGACAAAAGGCAGAATCTTGGAGAGATCGGTGACTCACTCAGCCCACATCAAGAGGTCTGGAGAGGATCGTGTTTTCCTGCTCAGTGGGCAGCTCAGCTGGTCATGCCCTTGGCCTCAAGCCAAGAGCTCAAGTCAGCATCTTTCATTAAATCAAATCAGGGCATTTAAGGATGAAGCCAGGAATGTACAAAAGCATTCGGCAGGCTTTCTCTGGAAGATAAGTGGTCTTTAATCTCCCTCGGACAATGAGAAATTTCAATTGTGTAGCTGGGCAATTCATCCCCCCAAGGAATTCATGGTTTTTGGTTCATTGGTTCATGGTTCTTGGCTCAGTTTATGGTTCTTGCCTGCCACCTCCCAAATAATCCCTTGGAACTCTCTAAGGATCTAACCTAACAGAAATATGGCCACTCCTGCCTGAGGCTACTTGCTCCCTGAAATGATAGGCACGTCCACTGTACTTATCGTTGAAGGAAGAACAAGTCCTAGGAGTCTCCTCTCCAATCCGAGGCCTCTTACCTTCTCTTGCAGCCGTTCCAACATGGCAGCAAGGTGGGCCTCCCGGTTCTCCTTATTGGATTCCATCTTCTGGGCCAGTTTTTCCTTTGCCATCTTGATGAAGTTGTTGTTTTCCTCGATGGCTTTTTGGATCACCTCCCGCTCGTGTTCTCGCTTCTCTGCCAGGTGCTTCAGGAGCTCTGCTTCCTGGTACTATGGGAGCATGAAGTGAAAAAGAGGCCCTTGCAGGTGAGCAAGCCAGGGTGGGATTTTATCATCATAGCTTAAGAGCTGCACACCCAGAGTGCACACCTCCCTGAGCCTGGGCCCCTGGCCTGTTGGCAGGAAGCAAGGATGCTTCCTGGGTTCTCCCACTGGGCTCTCAGTCCTCTTTTTCTCATTGCCACCATTCATCCATCTATCTATCCATCCATTCGTTCATTCACAAAAAAGTGATCAGATACAGTGTAGCAGGCATTATTCTAGCAACTTGGGAAAGAAAAAGAAAGTCTAGTAGAGACAAATCATATATAAATAACTCTAACCCAGGCTAGCGTGGGACATACGCCTTGAGAGGCAGAAATGAAGTGCTATAGGAATTCAAGGGTGATCATCATTGTCAGCTTCAAAGATGAAGGAAAGCTTACACAGAAACGGCATTGGAGTTGAACCATAAGAATCCATAGAAAGCAAGGAAGGCATACCAAGGGGTGAAAGTATCGGGTTGGCCAAAAAATTCTTTTGGTTTTGTCGTAAGCACTAACCAAAAACCCAAACAAGCTTTTTGACCAACCCAATATACCATGCCATGACCTTCCCTCTCTCCCAGTAAAGGACCCCTTTCCTTAATTCTCCAGCCTTTCCTTAAATCCTTAGTGTTGGCCCAGGTCACTATAAGGTCACCTCTTGGAGGCATGTAATATAGCATCTTCTTCCCCTAAGCAAGTTCCTAAACACCTGGGGCTTTTACATCTTTGTTTCTCTCCATAATGTCTCATTCCCTTCCTGGTATCTGGAGGTGCTGCCTTCCTATCTAGAGGTTGGTGGTGACTCGACTCCAGCTCAGAACCTGTCTTCTTCAACTTCCTCCCCGTCATGCCCTGACAGGGAATATGAGGAGAGCCACTTACCTTCCTCCGCTCCTCAGCTGCTTCCAATTTCTTCTGGATTTCTTCCAACGATGGGTCTCGCCGTCTGGGGAGGGAGGCATTGAACTCAGGCACCCCATCAAAGGAGGGTGGCTTCAGGATGACTTCAAAGGACTGACCGGAGGTGCATTTATTCAGCTCAATGACTTCCATGTCGGAAATGACACACCAGTTCAGGTCCACTGTGTCTGCTGCAGAGAACAGAAAAGGGGCTGCTCACCCCTCCTTGAAGACCATAGGGCCCCCCTATAGCATGCACTCATATAAGGGAGGGCCAGGGTCCCCAAGGCTGATCAAAAGCCAGGGTCTGGGTCTGTTCTGAACATAGCACCCAAGCTCGCTGGGCTCTGATGGGCTGGAGTGGGCAGCCACTGGAGGGTCTCTGGCTCTAAGAGCAGGAGCCCCAGGACAGGGGATTTCTAATCATGGCTGTAGCAACTGCCTTTGTTTTGCTTCTGCCACAAGGGTCCCCCCTTAGCTGGGCTCTTGCTCAAACTGGCTTGCCTGGGAAATTCCATGGACAGAGGAGCCTGATGGACTACAGCCATGGGGTCTCAAAGAGTTGAACACAACTAACACTTTCACTTTCAAACTGGTGCACGTGGAGGCATTCACCACCCACCGCCCATCGACTCCTCACCCCACTACAGATCTGACGCTCAGCCTGAGGACCTCTCCCCCCGCCCCCTCCTACCCTGCTCTCTTCTTTCTCTCCAGTCAGCACTGTCTCTCCGCTGGCTCTCATCTTTTCTCCTACACTGTCTCCCACACCAGCCTAAACAGAAAAAACAATCTCAGGTGACCCGAGCATTCCCATCTCTCATTTCCAGGGCAAACCCATACCTTCCTTTTAAGCCCCAGGAAATTAAGAGGTGACCTGGCTTCCCCAACCACCAACCCACCTCGATCAGGACATGGCCAATAATATTCCTTGTCCGTATCCTGGGACCTGTCACGGCTCGGGCAACACAGCCATCCCAGAAACTCCTTGGGCGGCCAAAGCACAGAAGTCCCTTCCCACCTGCGGTCTCGCTCAGAGCATTCTTAACCCTTCACTAAAGAGACAGTGGGCCAGGGTGTCTGGTGATTGACACATGACTGTCCCTCTTCTAGGCTAGGTGTCCCTGCAGGCAGACTCTCTGTCTGCTTGGCCTCTGCATCTTCCACCACATTTGTTTGTCACACAAGTGAACAAAAGCTGAGATCAAGGGCACTCTAAGAGGGTCTGACTCAGACCCTCAGCTGCTGTCTGGTCCCCCGGGTTGCAGCCCCACCCCCACCATCACGTTGCACGTAAACCCTCCAGAATCAGCTGCGGTGACTTTACTGGCTCTGGGAAAGAAAGTGCAATGTAGGGCAGAATCTCAGGAATCTAGGGTGGGTATGCTGGGCTCCTGGAGACAAGCTACACGAAGCCTCGGTCCTTAGTCCCCCAATGGTGGCCCTCATGTACCTTCATATTTATAGGATGACTTATTCAGGGGGTCGGCCAGGAAGCAGGAGCAGAACAAGGACACCAGCGGGAGCTCCTTCATCTTCTCCTTGTAGGCTGTGGAAACACGAACAGGTGAAGAGGGCGACCCCCTTCCTAGACTCAGAAACAGACCCCGGGGGTCACCAGGCTCCATAGAGGCACCCAAACCACCCAGACCCTTGCACAGTGACACGGCCTTTGCCACCCTGAGCAGCTCTCTTTAGAATCCCTGTGTATGATTTGGACCCACTTCTGCCCACCTATGAGAACCTGAGCCTGCCGGAGCTCCTAGAGGACCCTATCCTCTCACCACTGCAGCATCTCCCTTTGTGATACTGAACACAAAAAGTGCCCTCAGGTATGGACCCCGATGGCTTCCCAGGTCTCAGTGATAAAGAATGCAGGAGACTTGCAGGAGGTGCAGGTTTGACCCTTGGGTCAGGGAAAATCCCCTGGAGAAGAAAATGGCAACCCGCTTCAGTATTATTGCCTGGGAAATCCCATGGACAGAGGAGCCTGACAGGCTACAGTCCATGGGGGTCGCAAAGAGTCAGACACTGCTGAGCGACTAAACAGCAACAACATGGACCCCAAGCACCAGTGCCCTCAGGCCAGCGTGTACACTGGACCTCTCTCCATTTCCCTCATGTGCCAGGATATTCCATTCCTTTCACTCTAGAATAGAGGCAACACACACTTCATTCTCAAGGTACTTGACAGTACTTCTGTGAGGGCAAAGAAGGCCACCACCGTTCCTGTGATCCTTTCCTTCCCTGGGTGACAAGGTTAGGCTGTGAGCCTTCCCTGATCATCCCAATGCAGTGGTCAAAGCCAAAAGGGCTGGTGTCCCTCCGTGAGGGCTGGACACATACCCCAACTCCTATCTGGTCACTCTGTGTCTGGAGAGGGTTTGGAAACTAGGAGGTCACATTTAGAGCTGATTTTTTTTCCACACCACTCGGCTTAGAGGATCTTAGTTCCCCAACAAGGGCTCGAACCTGGGCCCTCAGAAGTGGAAGCACGGAGTCCTAACCACTGGACCACCAGGGAAGTCCCTAGAGCTGATATGAGTCCAGTCCAACCCAACTCCTCCAGGCCCTGGTGTGTGCTCCTGTCAGTCCCTTCCCCACCCCCACTGCCGCAACTCACCCCTCATTTCCTTTTACAAATTGAAAGCAGGATTAACTGCAAAAATATTACATAGCCATTGTAGAAAACAAAAACACACTCAGATGAGTAAAAGGAAGAAAAGCTCAGTTACGATCCCACCCACCACCTAGAGATAATCTCTTTAACCCTTGGGTGCATTTCCTGTCAGCCTTGTATCTTCTCTGTGCACAAGTAAATATAAACACGTGTGTACAGAAATATCCTGTGTTGTGGTGCCCATAACATAAGTGGATTTTTGTACTTACCAGCAAGGGTCATGTTTTCCAGAATAAGAGAGCGGAGTCCTAGTGAAAGTCAAGGTAAGTCTGCTGCCAGCTCAGGACACTGTCACAAATCCAAAAAATAAGAGCATTTTAGCTGGCAGGTTATTTGCATGAGGAAGGTCTTTATACAACCAGGGAGGAAATTTCAGGATCATCTGTCCCCCACCTCCAGGCTGAATTTCCCTTCCCCAAACACCAAGCCACCTCTTCCACATCACCCCAGTCAAGTTCAGTTTCCAAGCACAATAAGAGTTTCATCATTGACTTCCCAATCTCAAGACCCCTCGAGCCTCAAACACGGGTTTCCCCAAACTGAATGTATCAGTAGATGTTCATCTGTCTCCTTGTGCAGCTCAGTGGCCTGGTCCAAGGCACAGGTTGAGGTGAGAGACCAACCCTAAGTCAGAATCACCTGGGACATATTCACAAAATAACTCTGTGCCCTAAATATCTCTTAAACTCACCCTGGACCTTCCTGTCCAGACCATATGACAGTGGACAGAGGATGTCAAAATACCTCTTCAGTGTGGTACATGTATACAATGGAATATCAACTGTAAAAAGGAATGAAACTGGGTCATTTGTAAAGATGTTGATGGACCTAGAGTCTGTCATACAGAGTGCAGAAATAGAGATGCAGATGGAGGGAACGGACATGTAGACACAGGTGGGGAGAGGTGGGGTGGGATGAACTGGGAGATTAGAATTGACATATATGACTAACCATGTGTAAAACAGATAGATAGTGGGAGCCTACTATATAATGCAGGGAGCTCAGCCTGGTGCTCTGTGATGACCTAGAGGGGTGGGCATGGCGGTGGGGGGGGAGGTCCAAGAGGTAGGGGATATATGTATACATACAGTTGATTCACTTTGTTGCACAGCAGAAATCAACACAACATTGTAAAGCAAATATACTCCAGTTTTTAAAAAAGAATATTAAAAGTATAGTTATTCTACGATGTCATAATAAAATGAAATACATTTCTTTCAGAAAACCTAAAGAAAAATCCAACAAATTAACTTCTTCAGTTGCCCCCTCACCTTCTTTTGCTCATCTCCAGAACCACTGTCCTAAGCACTGCTTGACCCCCTTTAAGACAATCCTAGACTATGAAAAGAAACAAATATTGAATATTAATGTGATCATCATGTGATTCACGCAGAGATGGAAATCAGCATTGGGGATTACTGCAGGACCACAGAGACGGGGCTTTAGACTCTGCATGAAGTCCAGGGAGCTAGAAAGGACCCCTGGTGTTAGCAGCACCAGTACTGAGTCTTAAATGATGAGTCAAAATTAAGCAGGACATTCTTCTGGGGGAATAGCAAATGCCAGAGTAAGGGTGAGGGAGACTTCCCTGGTTGCCCAGTGGTTAAGACTTCTGCAATCCCAGTGCAAAGGGCCTGGGTTCTATCTCTGGTTAAGGAATTAGATCCCACATGATGCAACTGAAGATCTTGCATGTTGCAGCTGGTATCCAGCATAGCCAAACAAATGAACATTTTTTTTTTTTTTTATAAAAGAGAGAGTCAGGGTGAGAAAGCTATGGGGGTACCAAGCTGATTGATGCTGGACCAGAAAGTGTGAAGGAGGAGGTGAAACAAGAGAGGCAGGAAGGAAACAGACTGGAGCGTGTCTGGAGGACAGATAGGAGGCAATAGAATCTACTGAAACCTTCTGTCTGGTGGAGTGAGGAACAACCAGCAGTGAGCCACCATCATGGGCACCACTCGATCCCTGGTTGCTGTGATGGTTCACTCTTGTGTCAGCCTGACTGGGCTAAGAGAGATGGCCAGAGGGCTGGTAAACAGCATCTTTGGGTGTGTCTGTGAGGGTGTCTCTGGAAGAGGTGAGCATCTGAGTCAAGAGACTGAGCAAAGAAGATGGCCCTCCCCAGTTTGAGTGGGCATCACCCAATTTGTTGAGGACCAGAGTAGAACACAATGGTGGAGAAAGGGAGGATTTTCTTTGCTTGAGCTAGGACATCCATCTTCTCCTGCCCTCAGGCATGGGAGCTCCTGGTTCTTTGGCCTTTAGACTTGGACTAGGATTACTCAGGGTTTTCCTTATGGCACTAGTGGTAAAGAATCTACCTGCCAATGCAGGAGACATAAGAGATGTGAGTTTAATCCCTGGGTTGGGAAGATCCCTGGAGGAGGGCACAGCAATCCACTCCAGTATTCTTGCCTGGAGAATTCCATGGACAGAGTAGCCTGGCGAGCTATAGTCCGTGGGGTCACAAAGAGTCAGAAATGACTGAAGCGACTAAGCCCTCATCCACACAAGATTATACCACCGGCCTTTCCAGGCCTCCAACTTGTAGACAGCTGATAGCGAGACCTTTCAGCCTCCATAATTGCATGAGTCAATCCTTCATGATACATCTTTTTCTATATGTAGCCTACTGGTCTGTCTCTCTGGAGAACCCTGACAAACCCAGTCATCCTCAGTGGTCACTGTGCCAGCAGAAGGTGACATGAGCTCACTGCCTGCCACCCCAGGAGGGAAGGGGCTCTGAAACCAACTTAGAACCCCTTTCCTTGCTTACTGGGGTGTTTTCCTTCTGCGATCAGCATCAGTACTGACTGGAGATGGGCAGGGGAGTGGATGGGAACAAGAGGCTCCACCCAGGCTTCAAGGCTGGACCAGTGTGGGGTCAGACACAGGCTTCATCTCTCTTGTAGCAGTCACTAGTCACATCAAACATCTAACCTTGTTCTCCATCTTAATTCTGCACAGAGTTGTCCAAATAAAATGAGAAAAGCATCCAGCAAAAGGGAGCATTTCATAAATTTTAGTTTCCTTTCCTCAGCCTTTTACATCAAACTCACTACCAGGCATCGCACACCTACAGATAAGGACTATCATCCCCGTCTGCACATGAAGAAATAGAGGTTCAGAGGGTTTGTGCAGCTTGCTCAGGGTCGCTCAGCTAGAAAGCAAAAATGCAGAGATTTGAAACCAGGTCAACCAGACTTGAAGGGCTCTGTTCCCCTCAGTGCCTCTGTGTTCTCCTTGTGCTTTGGAGCCAGAGGTCCCCACCAGGGCCCCTCCCAATGCAACACAATGGGGCTCTGTCCTCGGAGTCAAGTTGATCCTGGCAGCACCAGTGAGTCCCCGAGCAGAGATGCGGGCAGAGTGCCCGAAACAACCGCTCTGGTCATGAGCTCTGTTCCACACCATCTCCCACTCATGACCAGGCTGCTTTATGGGGCGACAGGCAGAGGGAGTGAGACCTTGCCAGGAGAGGGCACAGCCTCAGACCTCAACCTGGGTAATGGATCAGAAGTGAGGGTGGTCCGCTGGTTAGGACTCTGAGCTTCCACTGCAGGGGGCAAGGTAGGGCAGGTTCCATCTCTGGTGAAAATCCCTCATGCCACAGGGTGAGGCCAAAACAAAAAATTCTATAGAAAAATAAAGAAATACTTGTTTTTAAAAGTGGGGGTCCAAATAGGAAAGAGGAGGCAGAGTAAGTACAACATCCTGAAGAAGGAGACCAAGCTGGGCTTTTTTTGTGAGCATGGCTACCTAGAGTCAGGGACCACTTCCCTTGGCTTGAGCTGAAAATGATAATTAAGACCCTACACTCGTGGAGCATGTAACTGATTACAGTCCTGGTTGCCTACATTATCCCAGTCGATCTTTGCAGGAGGCTGGGCTGGGCTGATTAAGACAGGCATTGTCTATTTCACTTTTAGGTGAAGAACTTGGGGCTCAGAGATGTTAAGATTCTTAGCTAAGGATACACAGCTAGTTGGTGTAGAGCTGGTCCAAGTCTTCTGACTTATAAGCTCATCTCTTACAGCCAGTGGAAGGACCAAATGCTAACTGCTGTTTCCTCCATGGTCCTGGGGACTCAGGGAAAGGCAGTCTAACCTTGGGATATGATTTAATGAAGACTACGTACAGCTGCTACTGCTGCTAAGTCGCTTCAGTCGTGTCCGACTCTGTGCGACCCCATAGACAACAGCCCACCAGGCTCCTCTGTCCCTGGGATTCTCCAGGCAAGAACACTGGAGTGGGTTGCCATTTCCTTCTCCAATGCACCTAGACTACGTACTAGGTGCTCTCTATACATCAGTGAAAGATATTATGCGAGTTTTAATTGCAGAAGGAATCAAGTACAGGTCAGATAGGCAGAGAAGGAAGACAGGGCAGGGAAGAGGAGACCTCCTAAAGATGGGCAGAGGGGACTTCCCCAGCAGTCCAGTGGTTAAGATTCTGTGCTTTCAATGCAGGGGGCAAGGGTTCATTCAATCCTTGGTAGGGGAACTAAGATCCCATAGGCCATGCAGTGTGAATAAAACAAAAGAATTTTTTAAAAATATGAGCAGAGGTATTCATGGCCATGAGATTTGCAGTTGCAAGCTCTCAGTTTCACAGGGTTGAAATCTGCATCATTAAACATGTGTATTTATAGAGCATCTACTATGTGACAAGTGCTTTCACTTTAATTACTACCCCTGTCTTAAAGAGGTGTGAATTGCAGCTCAGAGAGGCTAAATGACATTACCAAGGTCATTCAGTGTAGTGCGTTGAGTGGTGTCTTCGAGCCTAACCTGTCCACATCCTAACCCTTGCAGTTTGGGAATATGACTTCTTTGCACATTTAAGTAAGTTGAATCTCAAGATGAGATCATTCTGTCTGTACAAGTGGTACAAGTGCCCTTATAAGAAACATGCAGGAGACAGATGCACAAAGAGAGGACCTTGGAAAGGTGGAGACAGGCTGGAGTGATGCTGCCACAAGCCAAGCAAGGCCTGAAGCACTGGAAACTGGAAGAGGCAGGGGAACCCTCCTCTAAGTCTCTGGGCGGAGTAAAACCCTGTTTACATCTTCATTTCTGAACTTCTGGACACCAGAACTGCACAAGGATGAATTTTTGTTGTGTTCAGCCGCTAAGTTTGTGATCATTGGTTACAGTAGCCCAAGCAATCTAATATACTTGATAAGCAACAGGGCCTAGGATTCATTCAAATCCATGATTCATTTGTTCATTGTATCTCAGCTACCAGTATTTGTACATGGTCTGATTTGGTTCTCAGGATAATCTCTGGGACTTTCCTGGTGATCCAGTGGTTAAGACTCTGGGTTCCCAATGGAGGCGTCATGGGTTTGATCCCTGCTCGGGGAACCAAGATCCCAAATGTCTTGGAGCTCAATCGAAAAAAAAAAAAGATGATCTGTGTATGTGTACCTGAGGTACATGGTACCCTTATAAATCCTCATGCCAATAGTCACATCACTTCTATGGCACTCAAGACTCAAAAGAACGTTCTAAGAAAGGATATAATGGGGGGGGGCAGGGTGGGGAGGGAAGATTCTTCTGGAAGGGCCCAACAGTGCAAAGTGGTCCTGAGTCCCTGGGTAGTGGTGGCCACAGCAGGGAGCCTGACTGCATCCCTAATTAACCTGTGGCATCACTGTGGGTGCTGGGCCAGTCCCACTCCCTCCCCAGCACTCAGCCTTGCTGCCTGAGGACTGCAATTTTCTTGTGGGTGACACCCAGATTGGACACTCACAGCTAGAAAGATCTAGTTATGCTAAGCCCTGACCTTCAGGCCCTTCGAAGCAGCTCTCCATCCTCTGTTCTCCCATCTTAAACACCAACAGCCCAGGCCATTCTCCTGGGTGCATCCCATGAACCCAAGGGCCCACAGACCAGCCTTAGTTTAGAGACCTGGGCCCTGCAAGCTTGTCTCAATGCTGTGGAATATGTCAAACGGCTTGACAGTGTGGGTCGGGTTATCAAGTCACAACAGAATACCTGCAATGGAGTGGGGCCACCAGGCCTATCCAGGGACTACCAGAGAGAGGCAATATGGGTGTTATTGCCAAGGTCAGGGAAGACAGAATGCTAGGAATTCAGGGAGGCAGGTGAAGTTTAAAAGTCCATAGAGGTCAGAGTAGGGAGTAAGGCTAAGAGGTCAGGCCTATCAGTGGGAGATTCTACCCAAGACACCAGATATCAGAACATCATCTGGCAAAAACCCTTGCTGAGGCACAGCTCTGGCCCTCCCAGAGTCTCCTTGCATGTTTTCTATTAAGGCAGAGGCCAATTCCAGGCCTTGGGTTCCCCCTAAGGAAGACCAGGAAACTGACCATATCCAGCAATAGAAGCTCAAAGGGGCCCACAACAGAATGGGAACATGTCTCAATCACTCAGCCGATAGCCACAGAACCAGAGCCAGAGTTCAGGACCACAGCCTCCCAGTCTCCCCCGCCTCCCCCGTCCCATCCCCTGGTGCTCACTCCCACACATTTCTGACGGGTGCAGACTGGTTGTTGGAGAGGCAGGGCCTCCCTGGGCAGCCCAACCCCTGTGCTGTCAGGTATGATCAAGCTCAGCCAGCGGCGAGAGGACTCACGCTTCAGGTGGCAAAGGTGAGAGGCTGATGGGGTTGTGATGCAGTGTGGCTTCTGCCGTGCTTCTAGTCTTGCAGTGGCTCTGAAACTTGCCTGAGTGCTGGGTGTGTGGACTGGGTTTACTGGTGAAACAGAGAGGGCCCTCTGGGCTGCATGCAGGATGCATTGGTACCAGTTGCTAGAATAGGAATAGGAAGATCAGAGACCTCCAGATCAGGGAAAGGTACTTTATCTTCTATTCAGTAGGAAGCCACTGGCATCTTTCGAATACAAACAAGGGGAAAATGGTGATGCTGAGGATCATTGCAATAATAACAGCTACCACTTCTTGGGCACCTCCTTGGCACCAGAAAAATCATAGGCATTATCTCAATTTTATTTTCTGAGGTCCTTTTATAATGAAGAAATTGGAGCTCAACAGAGTCAGGTTAATTACACCAAGTCCTACCGGTAGTAAGGGGCAAAGCTGGACTTTTCAGTCTAAAACCCATCTCTCTCTTTATATTATACTGCTAGTGCAAAAAGATTCATCTGGGCAGCACCAGCTTGGGGAAAAGATTAGGAGAAGACTAGAAGCTGAGATGAGGCACAAAGGGCTGAGGGCCTGCCTAAATGAGCTAACCCCTGGACTGCTTGCATCCCAGGTAGCACTGTTTTCCCATTTGCAAACTGGTCTCCACTCTTAGTCCAGCTCCAGCATCTAAGAGTCTGTGCATGGAAAAGCAAGCATTTACACATTTTTGTTGATGGATTGAACCATTAGCACAATTGGTAAAATTAATCAGTTAGTGGTAATCCCACCAAGCTGAGGTCCAGGTCATCAGAAGACACAGAAGGAGGAAATCTTGGTTGAGTGTAGGGCAGCCGACCATGAAGATCTAGAATCAAGGCTGTTGACAGAGGAGGGATCTCTTGGTGGGAGGAAAAAATGAAAATGAAGAGATCAGAGCCTCCAGTTCCCCCCAGAACATGAAAACGTCAGAGAAGGAAGAACTGGCCATCACTAGCTAAGGGATTCTCAACTAGGGGCAACCTCACTCCTGGGAAATATATGTGACTTTTGGAGGACTGTTTGACTGGAGGTGCTACAGGCATCCCCGTGCTACCAGGTAGCCTAAATGTCCTTCATGGTACACAATGATCACATACAACCAACGACTGTCCCTTCCATAACGCCAATGTGTTCCTCCCTGGGGACCGGGTTTCTAGATGCCACACTGAGTTGGTGGCAGAGATGGAACCAAACCTCTGAATTCCAGAGTCAGTGCTTTTCCCTCTCTCCTCCCACACAACAGGAACATCCCATAAGGTGGTGGGGGGAGACTTGGGGGTCCACCAGAGCCACTGATGGTGATAGGGATGCTGAAGGACTTTTTTACAAGACGAGAAATGATGACTTGTGCCCTCAGGCTTTTTATAATGCAATCAATAGCCAAGAGCCAATAGAGAAGAGCATCCAGCTCTCAGATGCCATGTGGCCATTTACTGGGTGCATCCCTGACCTCCGGAGGCATCCCTGACCATCCATATGACCTGAGTGAACAAGCATTTTATTTATCACTGCAAGCTCTGCCCAGAAAATGCCATCAAAATGTGTCAAATCCCCTGTAGACTATTTTCCAGAGGAAAAAATCTAATGTGCATCCAAATGGTTTGAATAGAGTGGTCCCTGGCAAGAGTGTTCAGAGACAGTAAAAGAACTCACAGAATCATGCTGTGGAAGCTCTGAGTTCTGACCCAGTTCCTTTAACCACAAGCAGTAGAGGAAGCTGGCTCTTTTGATTTGTGCCAATGACCAGTATTTTTTAAAGTCCTGTTGAAATTATAACATTAACCTGAAATACACTGCATGAGCTGCCTAAGTGTCATGGAATCATATCATGTCCATACAGTAAACCTGGTTATTTCATGTTGATCCAAAGGCTCTGATTGGCAGTCATGTGTCTCATTTGGGTTTTCTTTAAAAGAAGAGAGAAATTATTTTTTCATGATTGTGGTTTTCATTCTTTCCACAATATTTGTTGAATATTTAATTCTGTGCCAAGCCCTCAGCCAGGTCCTAAAATAACCACAAGGGTTTTCAATAAGGAAAAAAATGAATGGGTCCCCTGGGTGTGAATTTAGAGTCTTGGAAGTTTCTGCTAGCCTTGGGCAAGTCTCTGGCAGTAATAAGGACCGTGTTATAAAGGGAGAAAGAGTCGGTATTAGGGTATGGGCCAAGAACGGACTGTTGAGACTTGCAGAGAGACACTAGACAAAGCAGAATATAGTCATTCCTCCAGATCCATGGGGGAATCTGTTCCAGGATACCTGTGGATACCAAAGTCCCTGGATGCTCAAGGCCTTGGTGTGGTTCAGTGGGCCCTGCCTGTCCGTGTATGTGCAACCTGTGATTTTAAAGTGATTTGGGGAACTGACGAGTGTCTGACCAGCACCTGCTTAGGTCTACTTCTGAGGCTCCAAGGGGAAGAAATGGTGGGAGCCCTGGCCAAGAATAACCTCCAGACTGTCTCTAGCAGGTTGAGGAATGCAGCTTCATTTCCTAGAAACAGTGCTTCTAAGAAATAAGGAGCCATCACCTGCTGGCAAATGCAGAGCTCTGATGGCCTAAGTCTGAGGGGCCCCTGCTTTTTGTTGGCAAGCCAGAGGAGGAAAATGAAGTCTGGAAAACAGACAGCCCCAAATAATCCACAGTGATGGTGCTTTGGGGACTAGTTTTATTTTCCATTCAATAGATACAGGAAAATCAACATACGAGAAGTATGAATCAGGCAAATGGAGGAGTTGACACATATACACTCATGGTACTATGTATAAAATAGATAACTAACGTGAACCTGCTGTATACTCAGGGAACTCTACCTAATGCTCTATGGTGACCTGAATGGGAAGGAAATCCAAAAAAAGAGGGGATATATGTATACACGTATAGCTGACTCTGTTTGCTATACAGCAGAAACTAACAAAACATTGTAAAGCAAATATAATCCAATAAAAAAATTTTTTTAAAGCATAGAAACACACACACACACAAGTCAGGGGCATGGGCTTCTGTGAAGGGTTGCTGGATGGAGAACAAGGAACTGGGACCCAGCTCTGTGTCACTTCCTGGGGTCAAAGCCTTTGGAAGCATCAGCACATAGAGAAAGTCCCTGTAATCTTACACCTAGTCACAATAGGAATGTTTCATAGCGCTTTACAGCTTGCCAGGCACTTTCGTGTGTGTGTGTGTGTGTGTGTGTATTCCTTTTACTGATAATGCTTTAATTACAAACATATTAATACATTTCAGAACATCTATGTGACTGAGAAAAGGAAATGAATCTCTGGCATTTTGCTACTCTTTGCTACTGGTATTTCCTTCTAGTTTCTGTTTATGTCTATTATTTTTACATCATTATCACTTTTATCCTTTCATTCTCTCTAAATTCTATCCAATAGGTACTATTAAACCCACTTAACAGACGATCAATTCAGGAAGGTGACTTGATTTGCCTAAAGTCATATAAGTCGAAAATCATAAAGATGGGATTTATGGGATCCCATAAAGATGGGATTTATCAAAGTCTTCTTATATTGGGTTGGGCAAAAGGTTCATTCAGGTTTTCCCATAGAATGTTATGGACAGTGCAGAATGAACTTTTTGGTCAGCCCAACATCACAGTTCCATGGTACTTCCTGAGACTCGAGGCCAAGTGTCTGGGGCATGTGTTTGAAGGGCACACAAGAGCTTGACTGTCCCAACTCTCCCTCCCAACCACAAGTACCCTAGTCTCAACACTGAGCCCTCTTTTGCGTTAGACATTGCCTCAGAAAGTCCCTGTTAAAATGCACACACATGACCTACCAAGTGCAATCAATTAAACCATTTTCACTGTCAGCAGAGAACAAGCAACAGATTTGGGAACACTTCCAGGAGTCAAGTTCTGTGCCCATAAATGGGAGGAGCCATGGAGATCTTACAGTGCTTCTGGTTCACATCTGTGTTCAGATAAGAAGACAGAGGACCCAAGAGGTCCAGTGTTGTTCCCAAGACTAAATAGGAGGGGCAGAGCTTGGTTTCTGGCCCCACATCTAGCTACATGAGAAAGAGAGTCTTCTTTTTTGCAATATTACTCCTGTTTCTTTGTTCTTTCATTCTTTGATGCTTTGAAAGTTTTTACATCTTGATTTTATCTTGAAGTTAAAATCATTTATGTCTACAGGAGACATAGCAGGATCAATTGAAGACCACCACAATAAAGCAAATGTTGCAATAAAACAAGTCAGATGAATTTTTTGGTTTCCTGGTAGGTATAAAAGGTATGTTTATCTTTACTGCTGCTAAGTCGCTTCAGTCATGTCTGACTCTGTACAACCCCATAGACAGCAGTCCACCAGGCTCCCCCATCCCTGGGATTCTCCAGACAAGAATATTGGAGTGGGTTGCCATTTCCTTCTTCAAGGTATGAAAGTGAAAAATAAAAGTGAAGCCGCTCAGTCGTGTCCGACTCTTAGCGACCCCATGGATTGCAGCCTACCAGGCTCTGCTGTCCATGGGATTTTCCAGGCAAGAGTACTGGAATGGGGTGCCATTGCCTTCTCTATACTAGAATCTACTAAATGTGCAATAGCATTTTGTCTAAGAGATACTTTATTGTTAAAAAATGATGGTTATCCATCATCTGACAACATAGGGTCGCCACAAACCTCCAGTCTGTAAAAACTGCAGTATCTGTGAAGCACAATAAAATGAGGAATGCATGTAATTTCATTACATGAAGAATAGAACAGTATCTAATGATCTTCTTTAGGAGATAAGCGCTTTAGCACACTTTTACTTCCTTTCCCTACAAACCTGACTTTTGTCATAGTGACTTGGATTTTCAGTTCTAGAGTATCATTATTGATTTCTTTCTTACATTATTCATTCAACAAATACTTTTGGAGAAACATTTACTATAAGCACAGGCGAGGTGCTAAGGAGAAATACGATAATGAATTTAATATATATACACATATTCCCTGGCCTCCAGATGTTTAACATTTGCATTCACCTTTCTGAGCACATTGATTATACTTAGGCAATGACTCTAAATTCTAGCATTTTCTTTCTTGGTGGTCATTATCAACACCCCATCTTTTTTGTACTTGAGTCCTATAATGTGATAAAAAAAAAACTCTTTGATTATCTAGACTATGCTAGAGTAATTCTTTTCCAGGAGGGGTTCATGGAATCCTGTTGAGTCCTTGCCTATCTGGTTTGGTGGCAGGTGTAGGAAATAGACAGACCTACTGTGGGATCAACAGCCCAGTTGGTTTGTGCAGTCAGCAGATAGTCGGTCCACCTGTTCACACACACTCAGTCTGAACCATGCTCTCTACCCAGTCTGGGTTTCTGGGACCCCATACCCAAATGATCCACTGAAACGCTGCACTCTGCCTAACCCCCACCCCGCTGGGTCTATCAACACAGAGTCTGCACTTAGCTCCTTTCTCAGGATTCACACTCACTACTTTGTTCTCTGAGCTCTCAGGTCACCTGTGCCCTGTCATAAATTAGGCCACCACCCCCAGATTCCTGCCCCTTCTGACCTGTTCAGTCTGGCAGAAGCCCACCACCCACCACTAAAAGTAGGACCCTAAAAGAGTGGACACACAACAATCAGTCTGCAATGATAGGAAAAAACCAGTGAGTTCTACTGGGGAAGCAGAATCGGTGTGTATCGGGATGCAGGCATGGTGCATTGTGTTGGCCAAAATGTTTATTCGGATTTTTAGCCAGATATGATGGAAAAATCCACACAAACTTTTTGGCCAACCCAATACCTTTGTGTGTCTCCCTGTCTTCCTCGTGGGACTGAAAATGTACAAATCTCAAAAATGCTTTTTAAAATGTCAAGGAAGAGTTTTTTGGGGGGGTTCTCACTCTTCCCCCAAAGAAAAGGACAAAAAGTAACCTTTTTCCAAGACTACCACATCTCTAAATACAGCAAATTCTAATTTTAAAAGCAAATTAAGTTATATACAATGCATGTTTATTTCCCAAGCCAGAAAAGGGGAGAGGTGAGATGGAAAGGGAGAGAGTTTGGTTCCCTACAGGGCATTATAAAAGTTTGGTTCCCTACAAGCCATTACACATGGCATGCTTTAGAATTTTCCTCCAAATTTCTCTTCTCCTCCCCGCCCCACCCTCCAAAATGTCCACCTACTCAGGATTTCAAAATCTCTGGGAATTCTTTATCTCTGTATCTCCAAATGATAGTCTCCAGGTAAGCGGGAAATAATATAAAAATATCAAGGGGATCTGGAAAGAAGATCTTAGAAATTCAGGAAAAATGAAGCCTTTGTTTCTGATCTTGATTTTTAAAAAAATATTCAATGCTTTAAAACCAAGAACCCCAAAGATCTGAATTTTCCCATTCTGTGTGGTTGGTTTCATGTAGGCACTTTCTCTCTAGCTCTCTCTTATGCTCCTTCTTTGCCATTGTCTCTCTTTTCTGTTCCAGGACCTCGCTCACTGGATCTCAGCTTATGTCTTTATTGCTCTATTTTAAATCTTGCCAGTCAGCTCGCGTCTGTCCCACAGGGAAAGTGTGGTTAAAATGACCTAGTTGGACAAGAGAAGACAGCTAACCTCACTTGCCCCTACAATGTCTATGATTGAGCCACAGTAAAATCTAGATATGAAGCCAGAAATAAAAGACACTCCCACTACCCATCAGCATAGTATCTGTTCCATAGTCTGCTCAGAGGGGAGCATCTTACACCAGACTTCTCTGTCTTTGATGGGTCATTTAGAATCGTCTCTCCCTAAAGAGATATAGTTTTCCACTTAAAACAACACTTGGAGTTTGGGCACTTATTTTGTACCTGGGGCACTAATGAATCAGTTCTTCTTGTGGAAGCTCACAGTCCACAACAGGGATGAACCTTGAAGACACTCTGCTAAGTGAAATGAACCAGTCATAAAAAGATAACTACTGTAGGATTCCACTTTGATGGGGGACCTAGAGTACTCAGTCACAATAATGAAAGTACAAGGGGAGCTGCCAGGGGTGGGGTGGAAAGAATGGGGAGTTATTGTTTAGTGAGGACAGTTTCAGTTTGGGAAAATGAAAAAAGTTCTGAAGATGGTGGTGATGGTTACACAACAATGTGAAAGTATTTCATATCACTGGCTGAACACTTAAAAATGGCTAAAATGGTAAATTTCATATTATGTGAAATTTTCACTACCATCTTATAGTTAGAAAAAGTGGTAAGAGGTTATTTAGGCCAGTTTTTCTCAATCCTTTTTCTTACTGGAATCCACAATAAAGAACCACATTTTATAACATGATCCAATATGTATATGCCATGATACTGACATATATATATGTATATATCTATGTATATACATACACATATATATAACTGAAATATAAATATAAGTATATTCATATTTACTTATGAATTTATTAATATATTTATAAACATAATAATATATTTATATTTAACATAACTGAGAATATGCAACTAAAAATGGTATAGGAAAACACTACTGTATGGGATGCATTTTTACTTTTTTCCTACTCTGTTTTATCCCATTTTATCTAAAAAAAGAAAATAACAAGTCACAACCCACATAATGGATTTCAAAATCCACAAACAGGTCTCAATCTGCAGTTTGAAAAACACTGATCCAGACCAATCTTCAAGACAATGCAGAAATCTCCTCTATAGCTACCCTGCTGGGTGGTCATCCGACTTTGGCTTGGATGCCTCCAGTGATGGGGGACTCACTCTTTACTTTGCTCTGTGGCAGATCCTCCAGCAGTTAAGGATTCTTGCCCATTTCAAACCTGTTCCCTGAGCAGCCTGGGTGGAGCCAAGGATCCCAGATGGGCTGGGACTTGCTGACAGGTGCTCCAGCCCTATCGATGATAAGTGGGCTTCAGGGAAAATGACAGGTCTTCCCAGCGGCAAGATAGGGGCATGGGAGAGCCGCAGCAACGTAGGTCTGGCTGGCCCTGAAGGGTGGGGCAGGGTCTCCAGGAGACTCTGCCTCTGTGCGGTGGAGCTGCTGATCAGACCTTTCCCCTCTGCTAGCTCCAG
Source organism: Cephalophus harveyi (assembly GCA_006410635.1). Classification (NCBI taxonomy): domain Eukaryota; kingdom Metazoa; phylum Chordata; class Mammalia; order Artiodactyla; family Bovidae; genus Cephalophus; species Cephalophus harveyi. The sequence goes on from SJYT01047366.1 coordinate 214,146, forward strand.
CACTAGGATTATCCCCTAGTCTGAAGGATGATCTCATCCCCCGCTGGCACCCTGACTCCTGCTTGTGGGAGAGGCTTCCGCCCTCTTGGGGGAGCCTCAGCCTTGGTAGAGACTAGATTCCCCCACATCCACCCTCAACCTCCCACCCACCCCACAGGTCACTGCTGGCCGCCTCTCCCATGCCACCACTCTTCTAGCCTCTGGGGTCCCTTCTCCAGGCATTTGGACAGGTGCTATTGGTATATTTCTGTGCTGCCCTAGGGGGTCCTGCCCTTTTCAGGACATTGAGACTCCTCCACAACTGACCATGCCTTCCAAGAGGAATAAAACAAAGGCAGCATGCCACGCAGGGACACAGCTGGCCGCTGGCTGTCAAAACCCTCTGTCCCTGGGATGAGGCGGGGACAATGCCTAAACTCCTGGTGAAGGCAGTGGGCTGCGCACTGGGGCTGGGGAGGTGTCGCGCCCTGGTTGGGGCCACAGGCAGAGAACAGGGTGTGGCAGGGGTGGGTTCCCACAGATTGCAGCCTCACAGCCATCTGTCCCTGCCGAGGTAGGACCAGGTTGACCTCAGGAGCGGGGCGGGGCAAGAAGAGATGGTGAGCTCATTGTATTATTAGAACCAAGAGAAAAAAGCAGCCCAGTACAGACTGAGGAGAAAGCAAAGAGGCTGCCAATGGGCGAGGGAGACAGAATAGCTGTGGCTGAGAAAGAAAATGTAAACCAGTCTGCTTTCAGTTTGTGAGGGCTCTGGGGGGCCAGAGATGATCCAGGGAAAGCCAGACTCTGAATAAAACCCTTCTCCCTCAGCAACAAAACATTTTTATGCAGAAAGAACTCATTGTGGATGGCTGATCTGTAAGAAGCTCTGGTGATTCCCACCCATCCTCTGTCCCCTGAGGTCCAGAATAGAAGAGACTCCTGGAGCCCACCCTCGCCCCTCTGCAGGCACCATCCTTTTCGCCTCACCCTATTGCCCCCAGGATTTGGCAAAGTTGAACTGAGTGAAACCAAAGGCAACACAATAGATACCAGACTCCTCGCTTCTCCTCTCTACAGCTGCTGTTTTTCTTTTCTTTTGTATGAAAAGCCCCAAATACTTTGCATTCCATTTCTACTTACCTGCAGTCCAGTTAGAAGCGAGCTGCTGCCTTCTTCACTCCCTCAATTAGTGGTACCCTGGGCTTCTCTCCACATCAGCACCACTGCTCAGCTCTCACCATGACATCATCTCCTAGCTCTGTGATTGGCCAACAGTGGGTTGCTTGGCAATTGGACAGTCTCCTCTGGCTGAACAGGGATTGCCTGAGTGAGTAACTCTTAGCAGACCAGGGAATAGAAGATGATGTCAGACAAATAGCTTGCCTTCTGCACTGCCTCTGGAGCTGGGGAACCAGAGGGTGAGGTTGGGGAAGAAGAAAAGAGAGAAGGAGTGGTACGGGAAGGTGGGGGTGAGGACCCAGCTTGCAAACTGAGCTGCCCAGCAAAGAAAGAGCACCTGGACAGAGAGGGACTGATGAGTGGTTTCCAGAACCTTTAGCTTTTTCTGATCTGGGGGTGGGAGAATATAGAATCTAGAGGAGAAATCAAAAAAAAAAAAAAAACAGATGAACCCTAAAAATAGCTCCCTGGAGGGCTTCGTGCCTGTTTCCGGCTCTTTCAGAAGGGCTGGTGGGTTTGAACAGTGAGTCAGAAGGCAAGGAGGGGCTGCCGGCACCCCAGGCCCTGGAGCTGGTGTGGGAGCGAGATGGGGGTCCTAGGAGAGCAGAGCCACCTTCTTGCCAGCTGGCTGGCACGTGGGCCACACATTTGCTGTAGCCACTTGGCCAGCACTGCTGGGTCCTCACAGCCCACCTCACATACCTGTGCCTTCCAGAGGGAGGGAGACGTGACTGATGCTGAGGGTGGTCACCACCCTGGAGGTTCCCAAATGAGGTGGAACCCCACAGGGAGGTGACGGGGCATCCGCGGTGGTTTCAGCAACCAGGGGCAGGGTGCTGGGACACAGCCTTCTCAACACCACAGGCGGCTGGAGGTGGCAGAGTGAGGCAGGTAGGGGCACAGAACACTGCTCCCCGTTAAAGCCTCAGGTGAGCCCTGCACCCCCACACCCCACGCCCGGGACAGCAATCCTGCACCCAGCCTCACCTCACCACCCACTTTGGACAGGGGAAGTGATTTCTGCTACTGTGGTAAAATACACATAACCTAAAATTTACCATTTTGGCCATTTTTACGTGCACCGTTCAGTGGCATTAAGTACATTCACAAGGCTGTGTTACCATCACCCCCTATCTTTAGATCCTTTTCACCTTCCTGAGCTGAAACGCTGCCTCCATGAGACACTAACTCCCCCTCCCCTGCCACAACCTCCCATAACCTCGGATCTATTTTTTGTCTCAATGAATTCACCTATTCTAGTAAATTCATTACCTCATCTATTACCTCATGTAGGTGGAATCATACAGTATTTGTCCTTCTGTGTCTGGCTTACTTCACTCCGCAGAACATCCTCAAGGTTCATCCAGGTTGTAGCCTGGGTCTCAATTCCACCACGTTTGGGCAACCTTTCAGAGGAAGGTTTGTTCAACCACCATCATTTTCATGGGCTCTCACCTGCCGCCACCACAGCCCTGCTGACTAAGAATACACATCATGACAGAAGGTTACCTTGAGGGCGTCTCTGTTGGCTCAGTGGTAAAGAATCCACCTCCCAATTCCAGAGACATGGGTTCGATCCTTGATCCTGGAAGATCCCACATGCTGTGGAGCTACTAAGCCCGTGTGCCACAATGACTGAGAGTACGCTCGAGAGCCGGGGAACCGCAACTACTGAGCCCCATGCTGCAAGTACCGAAGCCCATGCACCCTAGAGCCCGTGCTCTGCAACAAGAGAATTCACCGCAATGAGAAGCCCGCACACCGCAACTAGAGAGTAGAGTAGTCCAAGCTCTCTGCAACTGGAGAAAAGCCCATGCAACAACAAAGACCTAGCACAGCCAAAATGAATAAATAAATTTAAAAAAAAATTTTAAGTTACTTTAAATTCAGCTCATGCCTTGAAATGATTTCTTTCAACTACAAGAGCACCAGTGAGAGTTTATCCGCATGTTGCAGGTCCTGCGTGTATAAGACATGGGTGTGTTCACTCTACAGGTGGGCTGGGGAAAAGGTAGGTTCTCAGGGTCTGCTGCTGACCCCCACCAGGCTACCCTCCCCAGCTGGGACCCACTGGTCGGCATCTCATGCCCACTGTCCCTGTGTTGTCCTCCATCTCCAAACTCCCTACTTCATGTCAGGAGGGGTGAGTATTCCTTAGGCTGCCCCACTCTGGCCAACCACATTGGGAATGGCTGAATAACTAATGCTCCCTGACAGCCTTTGGCATTTGCAAAGCTCATTGCCCCTGGTTCAATCAGGTAATCCCTCAGCCCCTGCCCCACCATGCTGCAAGAGCAGAAGAGACCCATCTTCTGGTTGAACCACATGCTTACCATGCCTGCCATGTGCCGTGAACCCGCCACCCTCAGGGCCCACGCTGGCCCTTTCTCAGAGGGAATTGGGGGTGCCTAGGGATCCCCAAGTGGTTTCCACAATGTGTGGGGACAACAGAGGGAACGCTGCATACCAGGCTGGGATCAGGGACACAAGCCAACCTGAACTGCGTGGCCAGCTGCCTCTGCAGCCAAGGGAGCCTCCCATCTCCCTCAGCCTCTTTCCTCTTGCCTCCCAGCCCTGAGAAGTCTGGAACTCCATAAATCTGCCAGCAGCACTGGAAAATGGGGGGTGGGGAGGAAGGAGGAGACAGTGAGTTGCCATGGTGATGGCAGTGAGGGAGCGGTCCTCCACTGCTGGGTAAAAGGAGTGCTCTGTGAGTCCCCTTGAGTGACTGATAAGAGGGTGGGACTGGGACCAGGGGGTGGAGGACAGGTTATCAGGATCTGAGAGCAGAGATCAAGACAGGGACAGGAAAAGGAAGGGCTGCCCATTTCTAGAATTATCTAACTACGGTTTGAGTACTAAGACGTGATGGGATATATAAGTATAATTACAATGATGTGCTGCCATGCATCTCCAGAAATTGAAAATTTGTGCCCATTTAAACAAGAATTTCCCTTTCGTTATACCATCACAACCCCTGGTATAATGGAATCCATCAATCTCACATCAGCCTTGTGAGAAAGGGACCCACTCAAAAGGGACCCCATTTATAAAGGAAGCAGAGTCAGCTAGGAAAGGTAACTTGCAGACAGCCTAGCTGGTAAGGGGGAGGGAAAATAATATCGGGAAGAGGGAGGTGGGCCGAACCGCTGCCCGCCCCCACACACAGAGCCCTTCTGGAAAGGAGTCCCAGTGTTGCAGGAAAGAGTGTGGGCCATGAGAAGATGGTCACATCCCAGGCCACATCTGAGTCCCTGGGACCACTGCCAAGTGTGGGTCTTGGCTTTGCACAGGGAAGAATTCAAGAGCGAGCCATGGTAAAGAGAAAGGTTTATTTGGGGGGAAACACTCCACAGACAGAGTGTGGGCCATCTTGGAAGGCCAGAGAGTCACCAGGGTATGGGGTTGTCAGTTTTTAAAGGAGTGGGCAATTTCATAGTCTAATGAGTGGGAAGGGTGTAACAGCTATTTTAGGGAATGGGTGGGGATTTGCGGGAATTGGGCCATGCCCACTTTTGACCTCCATGTTCATGGTGTCTGTGGATGTGTCATTTAGCTTGCTGATGCGTTACAATGTGTGAAGTTGACTTGTCCGCCATCTTGGACTTAGGTGGTTCTAATCCATTTACAGGGTGGGGAGGAAGGAGGAGACAGTGAGTTGCCATGGTGATGGCAGTCAGGGAGCGGTCCTCCACTGCTGGGTAAAAGGAGTGCTCTGTGAGTCCCCTTGAGTGACTGATAAGAGGGTGGGACTGGGACCAGGGGGTGGAGGACAGGTTATCAGGATCTGAGAGCAGAGATCAAGACAGGGACAGGAAAAGGAAGGGCTGCCCATTTCTAGAATTATCTAACTACGGTTTGAGTACTAAGACGTGATGGGATATATAAGTATAATTACAATGATGTGCTGCCATGCATCTCCAGAAATTGAAAATTTGTGCCCATTTAAACAAGAATTTCCCTTTCGTTATACCATCACAACCCCTGGTATAATGGAATCCATCAATCTCACATCAGCCTTGTGAGAAAGGGACCCACTCAAAAGGGACCCCATTTATAAAGGAAGCAGAGTCAGCTAGGAAAGGTAACTTGCAGACAGCCTAGCTGGTAAGGGGGAGGGAAAATAATATCGGGAAGAGGGAGGTGGGCCGAACCGCTGCCCGCCCCCACACACAGAGCCCTTCTGGAAAGGAGTCCCAGTGTTGCAGGAAAGAGTGTGGGCCATGAGAAGATGGTCACATCCCAGGCCACATCTGAGTCCCTGGGACCACTGCCAAGTGTGGGTCTTGGCTTTGCACAGGGAAGAATTCAAGAGCGAGCCATGGTAAAGAGAAAGGTTTATTTGGGGGGAAACACTCCACAGACAGAGTGTGGGCCATCTTGGAAGGCCAGAGAGTCACCAGGGTATGGGGTTGTCAGTTTTTAAAGGAGTGGGCAATTTCATAGTCTAATGAGTGGGAAGGGTGTAACAGCTATTTTAGGGAATGGGTGGGGATTTGCGGGAATTGGGCCATGCCCACTTTTGACCTCCATGTTCATGGTGTCTGTGGATGTGTCATTTAGCTTGCTGATGCGTTACAATGTGTGAAGTTGACTTGTCCGCCATCTTGGACTTAGGTGGTTCTAATCCATTTACGTAGGGTCCTCAAGCTACATCATTCTTTTAAAGGTTGTGCCCTGCCCCTTTCCTGTCTCACCAGGGCTGCTTCCTTGAGGTGGCATAGGGCAACACGGTGGTAGACTAAAGAGAAAAACACGGTTTGGAGTTTTGTAAGAAAATGGGTCAAGCCTCAAGTCCAGAGGAAAAAGAGTGAGGAGAAAGAGGGGCAAGGTCAAACCTGGGAGGTTCAGGGGGCTGGGTGGTGACCAGGGAAGAGATGGAAAGGAGAGCAGTGGGCTACATGTTTCTCACACCTCCAGCACTGCCCTGAGTTTCGCTGAGAAAGATGTGCAGGCAGAGGATATCCCAGGACCTGCTGGGTCTGCTGGGGTTGGATAAATGACTGCAACCAATCCATCAAAATGCAGTTGCCGAACTTTGGTCCAGGGGACTTGGGCTAACAATGCACAGATCTGTGGCTTCACTCTGCATGACGCCACGCTGTACTGGGGCAATGGTACTGGGACCAGGCGGGCACCTATGGCCACTCCTTGAATCTCCATGTGTTGCCTGGCTGCACTGTGGGCACCTCATACATTTTGCCTCTTCTAAGGGTAGAAACATGACTGTCTAATGTGTGGGAATGGGCTTTGCATCCTCCTGGGTTTTTGTTTTTTCTTTTTCTCTTTTTTGGCTGCACAGCACAGCAAGTGGGATCTTAGTTCCCCAGCCAGCGATCAGACTCACACCCCCTGCATTGAAATCTCAGACTGCCAGGGAACTCCTGCATCCTCCTTTTGATTGGAAGTGTGGAAAGAAGCAGCAGCACAGATGATTGATTGTCCAGAAGCCGGGGCTCCAAGGCATCCTGCTCAATGACTCACCAACAATACATAGTTACAGCCCTAAGGCACAGAGGAGTGTGTCCTGTTCCCAAAGGGATCTTGCCTGTCACAGCTGTGTTTCTACTGTAGGGCCAACTCACAGCTGCCTTCAGGACGCTCCCCAAAACTCCCACCTCTCTCCAACCTCAGGAAATATGGTCCTAAACTCATCCAGGAATTCAGAATATCTGATCACTGTATTGTATCTGCTTTATTCACACCAATGTGGTTTTTTAAAACTATGTAATGTAAACAGGTATTTATTTTATGTCTTGTTTTAGGAGGAGATGAAAGTTTGGGGGGAATTTTTCTTTTTGCACACTGTGTTGAACCAAACATTGACAGATATCTACTTAAAACAAATAATAAAGGTGTGTCCTATGTGATATGTCTTGACTGTGGAAACAGATTTTCACTTGAAGAGCAGCTCTCCTGACTTGTACATCAGTGGCTTAGAACTTTTTCAATTGACTAAACCCAAATAGACTGAGCCAATTCGAATCCAGGCAATGCTGTGTTACCAGAGCTGTTTGTTTATGCTGACGGTTACTCATAAATAAATTGTAGTGGTGATTAAAATTTAGGACAGGAACACATGATATTTGTAAAATAACATATATACACTGAACTAAAGCCTGTGAGTCACATAGGTCAGTGCCCGACAAAATGTGTGGTCAATAAGCACTAGATATTGCTATGATTGTCACTAAATACAACGTACACTACTCTGTCACTAAATACAAAGCACACTACCAAGTACCAACAGCCCGTTTCAAACTTGTTACTGAAACAAGATAATTTATATCAAAACTTGATAGTAAACACATACACACAACCAGTTATAAAATGGGCAAAAGATACAGAGAACTTTCATCAATGAAGACATACAGACAACAAATATATATGTGAAAAAATGCTCAATATTATTAGCAATAAAGAAAATGAAACTTAAGACCCCCAGGAGATATCACTCTATACCTAGAAGAACAGGTAAAATAAAAAGTGACAGTATTGGAACTTCCCTGGTGGTCCAATGGCTGAGACTCTGTGCTCTCAAAGCAGGGGGCCAGGTTCGACCCCTAATCAGGGAACTAGATCCCACAAGCCACAAATAAGATCTCAAATGCTACAGCTAAAGATCCCACGTGCCACAACTAAGGCCCGGGGCAATCAAATAAATAAATAAAAATAAATATCAAAAAAATGACAGTACCCAGTGCTGGCAAGGATGCAGAGAAACTGGAGATCTCATGCAGAGCTGGTGTGAACATAAAATAATACAATCATTACAGAAAATAGTCAATTTCTTAAAAAAACAAAACATACCCTCACTGTAATTGTACTTCTGGCATTATTCCCAGAGAAATAAAATACATGTTCACACAAAACCTGTATACAAATGCTCACAGCAGCCTTTATTTGTAATAGCCTCAAACTAGAAACAACCATAATATCCCCTCCCTGGGTGAATGGTTAAACAAACGCTGACTGGTCCATCCTTGCCATGGGTTGTTCCTTCATTTATCCATTGTTTAATTGTTCAGTCGTGTCTGACTCTTTTGTGACCCCGTGGACTGTAGCCCACCAGCTCCTCTGTCCATGGGGTTCTCCAAGCAAGAATACTGGAAGTGGGTTGCTATTTCCTTCTCCAGGGTATCTTCCTGACCCCTGGTTCAGACTGGCATCTCCTGCATTGGCAGGTGAATTCGTTACCACTGAGTCACCTGGGTTACTAGTCATCAATAACGTGATGTAGCCATGAGGTACTAGTCATCAATAACGTGAGTGGATGAGTGAGACACACACCAGCTTGGATGAATCTCAAGGGAATGTGCTGAGGAATAGAAGCCAGTCTCAGAAAGTCACAAACTGTGATTCCACTTACGGAATATTCTCAAAATGACGAAATGATTGAGATGAAAAACAGACTGGTAGTTGCTGGGGGTTAGGAATGGTGGGAGGAGGTAGCAGGAAGATCTTTATGGGTTACCTGGTTCTAGACCTTCACAGTAGTGAAGTGGTTACACAAATCCACACAGGTGATAAATCAGCACCTGATACTATGTATCAATTTCTTGCTCTAATTCTGTCCTATAGTTGGATAAATTGTAACCATGGGGGAAACACTAAGGGGTACTTGGACCCATGGACTCATCCCCTTGTCCTGTCTTTGCAACTTCCTCTGGATCTGTAATTATTCCAAAACTAGGTGTTTGTTTTTAAGGTGGAGGGAGCGTCAGGGATTCTCATGGCACCTGAGCATGGTACAACACCTTCTCCCAAGAAACAAAAACCAGAAAAGCAAACATGGATCAGTGTGTCTCCCTGTCTCTCTCTTTCTGTATCTCTCCATCTTTATCTCAATCCCTGTCTCTCTCCTCTCTTTGCAAACCTGCCTCCTTCTCTACCATCTCTGCTGCTCTGTGCCTATGGCTGCCTCACAGCCATGTGAGGCATATTGCCTTCCGGCTGTGCCAATATCCTTTGTAATTGGGCTGCACAGAGAAACCCATTAGCTCTCTTTGAGTCAATTCAAAATTTCTAGGAAAATAAAATCACCTAGAGACTGTCTGGTCCTGGAGCCTTGCCTCATCCTATGGCAGGGGGTCACAATAGCACGGACGCGCCCACCAATGTCAGGACCTTCACCTCTCCCGTGAGGGGCCCTGTTCCCAAACAAAGTCCCCATCTCCAAGTCAGTCCCCAGCTGGTACAACCTATAGAAGGGATGACAACAGCCTGCCATCTCCATTCCATCTGATACAGAATGCAGAGAAATCAGATAATACCCACAAAGCCCCCACTTAGGAATGAAGAAGGAGGAACCTCCAAGCAGTAACCCTGTGGCAGTCACTGAATATCTGACAAAGCACTTGGCCATCTCATGTTGACTCCAGTAGGAGGAGCTCCTTGGTTTTCCAGCAGAACCATTCCAGATTCCGCCCCTGGGAACATGGCCTTTGTCTTGGATCCCGCAGGACCACCCCTGAAAGGAGATTGAGAAGAACTTGGCTGTGGGGCACGAGATACCTTCTGAATAGAACTGGCCACCTCTGAGCTTGGCCTTCCTGAGGGACCAAAAAGCCCTGTGGCGTGGATTTGTGTCCCTCCAAAGACCCTGCTCTCCATGCTTGAGGTTTCTTGGCAGTGCAATGCCTGTAAGACCTTAACTGGCAGCCCATTGACTTAAGTTAGAGATTCAACTTGCTGGACACCTTTCCTAGACATCTTGCACAACTAGGCAGCCAGAGGTGGGCCCTGCCTGGGAGGCTTCAGTTTCAGAAGGCTGTGCCCAGTTCTGTGCTTAATGGGTTTCATCTTTGGGTGCAGAGGGCAATGGAGAGCCTGCTTCACCTCATTAGCTGAATAGAGCACCCTCCATCTGTCCAATGGTGGGTTTCACGGGGTGTCAGTACCTCTCTCCAGCAAGAGGGCAGAGCAGACACTTGGAAGAAGTGTTGAAGGATCAAGATTCCCTAGATGTCCTCTTTCTAACTGCTACCGTCACTGTTTCATAATTGGTTCACCAGATTTAGTTTTTGATGCCTGTTGCCACACAGAATGTAAGTGCTGCAGTTCAATAAATCCTATGATGAATTTCAAAAATGGACTGGAAGTGGTCTTAGCTCCCATACTGTAGGCAGAAAGGACTTCCAGGAGCAGAGTTGCATAACTGACCTGCTCTCCCCCATCCACCTTAAGCCTCATACAGATGCATGTCTCCCACACACCATACTGGAGTCCCAAGGAATCACCTGCATACTTCAAGTCGTCCCTGGAGCCTCCTAAAGCTTCAGCCTCAGAAGGAAAATCATCCAAGTCCCCCAAAACCACCGACACTAATTTCCCTGGCTGCTTTAGTCTCTGTTGCACCAACATTCCTCCAAGCATGCTGCAGTCCACAGGGTCGCAAACAGTCGGACATGGCTTAGCAACTGAACAGCAACATTCCTCCATATCCCAAGACATCAGAATCCTTATTATTCCCAAATTCTGAAATGGGCCATTTCTGTGGTTATGTGCAGCTTCATTTCCTGGTACCAGGTTGCATCTTATTTAGAGTCTTTTGGCTGCAAATTAACAGGAAATTATTCCAAATTACCTTAGGCAAAAACAGGAAGTTCATTCAAGTTTACCAGGCTATCACAGAGAAACTAACACAAAAGAACAGTTGGGCTGGAACTAGAAACTAGGAAACCGACAGAATCTGGGCAGTGTTTCTCTCCCCTTATCCCTCTGTCTCTCGGCCTCTCTCCTTCTTTCTGGATGTTGATGCCCTTCCCCCCTCTGTCATCAAGTGGTCATGTCTGTCCACATGTACATTCATCTACATGGCTATTTCCTTCCATCTCCATGACAGATTCCCTCTGCTTTGTGAGCCCTGGCTATCTCTTGTTCTTGGGGTGACAGAGAGACAGACTAGCTGCCTTTCAATCCCCATTTCAAATGTCTAGGAAAAAGAATCCACCTGGCCCAGTTTCACTGAGGTGTGTGTGTCTGAGGTCAAGGATTTAGGCCAGAGGCTGGGTTTCATTCCATGAATCTGCAGGGAGTAAGGGTTCTGTTCTCAGAGTGGGGCATCGTGGAGAGTGGAGCAGATATCCCATTTGGGTACCCCTCCAGGGTTCGTGACTCATAATAAAAGAGCAATATTGTGTTCACTGCAAAAATGTCCTTGAACAGTAGCTAACTGCCAGTAGCAAAATGCTTGAGTCAGGACAGGTATAAAAGAGAAATGCTGAGGATGAAAAGAGTATTTGCCTTTCTGCATAGTCTGGCCTCTAGCACTAGAGCCAGCTCCATCCCCAGTGCAGAATTCTTGGGGGAAGCAAGGGTAGAATCCCTAGAAAGATTCCTCCTCTGACTGGTATCAGAGCCGGGAGCCAGGAAGGGAGGCTTCAGGGACTTCCCTGGTGGTCCAGCAGCTAAGACTCCAAGCTCCCAGTGAAGGTTGTATCCAGCCTGGGTTCCATCCCTGGTCAGGGAATGAGATCCCACATGTTGCAACGAAGAGTTCACATGCCACAACTAGAGATCCTGCAACAAAGATCAAAGATCCCATGTGCTACAACTAAGACCCGGCGCAGTCAAATAAATCAATCAATATTTCAAAAGGATAACTGAAAAGAAGTGATGCTTCAAACACAGTGTGTCAGATGGCTTGGGGCCTGGGAGATGAGGGGACCACCTGCCCCTCAGTCAAAGCCACAGGTAGCCCAGCTGCCCAGGTCTGCTTGCTGCATATTTCCGTATGTAGATAGAGCTAGGAAGCTAGTATTACCTCTGGGGTCATCTTGATATATTCCCTCCTTGCTCCACTCAGGAGGGTAAGAGAACAGTGGCGTGTGTGCTAATTCGCTTCAGTGGTGACAGACTCTTCGTGACCCTGTGACCGTTTGTCCATGGGATTCTCCAGGCAAGAATACTGGAGTGGGCTGCAATTTTTTCCTCCAGGGGATCTTCCCGACCCAGGGATCGAACCCTTATCTCTTGCATCTCCTGCATTGGCAGGAAGATTCTTTACCACTACACCACCTGGGAAACCTTTAAGGTACTATAGGGATGGGGAATAGGGTGAGAGCTGAACAGGAAGAAATACACATAGTCCTGCCTCAATGACAAAAAGCCCTGGAGACTCTCATTCACCATGTAGGTTAGCGTCTGCCTCATTCTGTCCAAAGGCTTCAAACCCATTTTAGATTGATGAACAGGCCAAATTCAAGCAGTCTTGAAGACATATTAGCCCATGAAAAATCTATTTATGTCCCCAAATCCAAGGAAATTAGAAACAGCCATAAGCAGAACGCCAATAGCATTTTCATACTGTAGTAAAATAAATAAGACATCGAAGGAAAATGGCAACAGATAAGTTGAAGGAAGGGCACAGCAGGAGGAGGCATACAGATGTGGAGCTAATTGGAATCCACAGTCAAGAGGTTACACTTCTGTGTGTTTGCCCTCTAGAAAGAATGAATATTGGTTTGCTCCTTAGAAGGAAATGATTCACATTTTTAATGATTTTCTTATTTTTCAGAATGAAACTGGCTTTTTCTTATTTACACAGGTTTCTTTCTTGAACTATCACATGTTACTTCAATTATATGAAACTCCAGGAAAGACCAGTCTCATTTGAAGGGATAGAAGGCAGATGAGAGGGTATGCGGGGCTGGGTTGGGGTGTGAGGACTCTCTGGGGGAGGGACCCAGGAGAACTTTGGGGTGATGGAAATTTTCCCTATCTTGACCGTGATAGTGATTGCATGAATTTAAATGTTTGTCAAAGCTCATCAAATTTAGTATGAGTTTATTTTATTGTTGGTAACTTATATGTCAATAAAGTTGATTTTTCAAAAAACCGCTGCTGGTGCTGCTGCATCGCTTCAGTCGTGTCCGACCCTGTGCGACCCCATAGACGGCAAACAAATACCATATCACTTACATGAGAATCTAAAAAAGTATATACAAATGAATTTATTTACAAAACAGAAACAGAGTCACAGAAGTAGAAGAGAAACTTATGGTTACCAAAGGGGAAACACAGAGGGGAGGGATAAATTAGGAGCTTGAGATTAACATATATACACTACCAAATTTAAAGTAGATAATCAACAAGGACCTATTGTATAGCACAGGGAACTCTACTCAATATGCTATAACGATTTATATGGAAAAAGAATCTGAAAAATTACTGTCTAATGTTCAGAAAACATCCCAAGTCATCTCTGGGCATTTATCTCTGCCTGACTCTCAATTCACCATCTGTGACATTCCTCAGCCGATAGGCATGCTCTCTGCACCTGGGGAGAGGCCTGCTAGTAACAAGCCCAGTGAGAGCTATCCGTGGGGGAAGGAGGCCTCAGGTCACTGTGAGCATGACATCATCCTGACTGCTGAGGCTCTGAGACTCCAGTGATGCCCTCAGTTCCCCCAGCAACTTCATGGGGCAGGTCCTTCAGGGACCCTGAGTAGCTGCAGTTCTCTGAGTAATGAGCACATAGCTTTGGAAGTCAGGTCATTATTGTCATCCTTTCCTCATAGGGAGAACAATCTCACTGGGCTTGGGACCAGGGGAAAGAGAAAGAGGGGAAACCTGCTCTTGATCATACCTTGACCCTCCTTTACAATCACCAATGGCTCCCCAAAACCTACAGAAAAGAGTCCAGACCTCTCTGTGGGTCCCTGAGTCTTCCATGGGAACCATTCTCCCCTCCTGCCCTCCATTCCTGCCATACACAGACTCATGCTACATGTGGACCACCTTTCAAGACCCAGTTAGTTGGCCAAAGATGTGCCATGCTGTGCTAAGTTGCTTCAGTCATGTCTGACTCTTTGCAACTCCATGGACTGTAGCCAGCCAGACTCCTCTGTCCATGGGATTCTCCAGGCAAGAATTCTGGAGTTTGCTACCATGCCCTCTTCCAAGGGATCTTCCCAACCCAGAGATTGAAATTGCGTCTCTTACACCTCCTGCATTAGCAGGCAGGTTCTTTACCACTAGTGCCACCTGGTTGACTAATAATTATGTAAGATATTTTTAAAGTGTTCAAAGAATTTCTTTCAATAATGACTCTGATTCTTTAAACTTTCCAGAAACACGCTACATAAACTATTTCATGGCACAGAAAAAAAACAAGAAAGTTGTTTAATTGCACTATGAAAAGGGATGAACCCTGAAACAAAAGCTTGACAAACATAGTACATTACAAGGCAACCAGGTACCTATGTATACCCACTAATGTACCTATGAAAAAAACACTCAAGAAAATATTGACAAGTTGAATTAAAGGTCTTACACATGGGTCAGAAAAAAAAGCAAACATCCTGATATAAAAACGGGCAAAGAAAACAAAGAACACAAAAAAGAAATATAAGAGGGCACTGAATACATGAAAACATGGTCAATATCCCAGCAATGAAGAAGATTAATTTTGAAAAAGCTTCATGAGCTATCTATCATTTTGTACTGGTTTGTTTAGGATGTGAAAAATTGAACACTCTTGTAGACTGTTGGCGACATTTCTGGAGAGCAGTCTGGGAACATGCATTTTAATCTTTGACACAGGAATTTCACTCTTAGGAATTTCATATCTTAAGGAATTAATTGGACAATGTATATCAATGGATATGAATTTGAGCAAGCTCTGGGAGATAGTGAAGGACAGGGAAGCTGGGTGTGCTGCAGTCCATGGGGTCACAAGGAGTTGAATACGACTTAGCTTCTGAACAATAACAAAATATACAAAGTATATACAGTAGTGTTTGTGACAGTATTATTTTCGGTTGTGATCAGGGCACTTTTAAAATAAATTATGATATGCCCATATAATGCTTAATGGGATACTTATGGAATGTGTATTTAGTTGAAAAGTTTTGCAGCCATTCAGTACTATTCATTTGAAGATCATTAATTATTCACAGCAAATAAATTTAAAATGCTACAAAAATTATAGTGGGAGTTAATTTCCATAAAAATCCCACACTTCTGAGTTTTAAAATGTAGAAAGAACCTGCGTCGAAATGCTTATTATTGTTAACTCTAGGTGGTGGAATTCCAGTAAATCTTTTCACAATTTTTTCAGTGAATATATATTACTTTTATACCTTAAAAAATGGTATCTATGCCTACATCTACAAAAGGTTTCCCTGGTGGCTCAGACGGTAAAAAAATCCGCCTGCAGTGCGGGAGACCTGGGATTGATCCCTGGGTTGGGAAGATCCACTGGAGAAGGATATGGCGCACTCCAGTATTCTCTCCTGGAGAATCCCCATGGACAGAGGAGCCTGGTGGGCTACTGTCCATGGGGTCGCAAAGAGTCGGACACGACTGAGAGACTAAGCACAGCACGTATCTACAAAACCTAGCATCTGCTCTTATTCAGTTTATTTCCAACTCCACCTCCTTACTCTGCTGGCAAAGAGAAACCAGAAAAGACGACGGGCACTGCTTTTGCTTGCCTCTATGGCTTAGGAAGAGTTAATTAATTCGTAATTAATTCCTTTGCCTAGGGGAAATGCTGACTTCAGATTGGCTGATGGTGACATCATGCCGGGAGCAGGAACCAATAGTAGCATCCCTACCTATAAAGTGTCCTTAAGACCCGGATGCCTTAAAGAGGAGTCTGGACCAGCTAGTGAAGTGACATTTCCACCTGAGACGTGGGCGGCTGAATGCTGTGGACCAGACCTGGGGATCTGGATGCCTCCCCGCCCCCAGGCTGGGCTTAGACATGGGCCAGCCTAGGGTCTCTGAGTCCTTGTGCGGCAGCTCTTTGAAGGGCTCTGGCTTCCTCCCCGAGCCACTCTATCCAGAGCTTCACCACTTTTTTTCCCCGGACACCTCTGCTGCTTGCTTTTTCAGCAGACGGCTGAAAACAATAGAAGGTTCACAAGTCAATGCGACTGCTTCCGTTTGCCCTCATATTGTCCCTCATCCTCTCTGCGGGGACCGAGCTCAGCGTCGGATGATTCCTGTCCCTCGTCAGTGCAGGCATTGCCCTCCTAGCCTCACAGTTCTGAAAATAAAACCCGGCATCATTTTACAGCCACCTGTAACAGGCTCTGCTTTTCATAACGTTGTTTTTCTGAGTTTTAAGGTAATGCTTTCTCTTTTTAGAAAACAGAGGAGGAAAACAGAAGTTAAGGGTGAACACCATCCAGAGATACCCATGATTAACAATATCAGTCACTTTAGAAAGATGATAGATTTGCGAATTTGGAATTGCACTGATTATAAATACTTTGTCCTCTCTCCTCTTTGGCTTTTCTCATGTAAGCATTTCCTCATGTCTTTATATTCTTAGTGGTTTGATTTTGTTTTAGTGGCATCAGTTTTCCAGCAAACAGAATAATTTAACTATACCCCTATACTTACATATTTAGATGATTTCCAACTGTTCCCTATTTTAAATTTGTGTTGAATGAGGGGTCTTTTGTACATATTTTCTGGACCCAATATCATTAGTTTTCTTCCAAATGCAATCTTAGTGATAGGATTATCTTAAAAGACTTTTTGCCACAAATATTTTGGTTAATCTTCCTTTCTACTTATTCCAAATTAAATTTAAATCACTTCAATTTTGAAGCCAAACCTTAGTTATTTTGATTTATGACTAGTCAGTCTAGTCAATTTTTTTTTTCATTAAAGTTTCTATTCAGTTCAAGGTAGTTCTATATTTTGGTTGATTTTGTGATTGGAATCTTATTTCTATAGCATTTTCTAGCTGAGTATTGCTAGCATAAAAATTTGTTTTTTATAAACTGTCATTTGGATTCACTTTACCAAATCTCTTATTAGTTCTGCTTTCAGTTGATTTTCTTGGGTTTATAGGCAAATATTATAGCAGCAAATTTGTAATGTATGTCTAACAACTTACCTTATATACTTTGTTGCTTTTATGAGTATGAAATATTCTATTAAATTCCATTTTGTCCTTTCCACCCCATTAGAGCCCCAAAGCCCAATGGCAGAAACTTTGTAACATCTGGTTCACACAGTACAGATAGAGAGATAGGGGAGGATAAAGTAGCTTTTGATGTCTCCTGAGTGGACATTTCAAGAAGCAAAGTTTAGGTGGGAGCTAAAACTCAAGCTCCTCTGCTTTATAATTTGGGATCATCCCTCCTAATTTCTGCCAACAGACTGGTCACCCATTGCTTCTTGTGGATACTGCACATTTTCATCTTTTCTCTGTTTTCCCTGATATTGGAAGAAGCTGTGCCAGGGGCTGCAGGTAAACTGGAATCAATGAATTCTTTTTCATCTTCCCTTTACCTGACTTTCTGGGTCTTTTGATGTTGTGGCTTCCTCTGTTCTACCTTTTACATGTTCAATTTGCTTCGGCCATACCACCTTGCCCTGCTTCTGCTTCGCTATGCCCTCATGTCTCTGACCTGGATTCCTCAGCCCACCTCCAACGTGTCAGTGCCCCCAGGACCCTGTCTCTGCTCCTTTTATTCCAGATACTCTCTACACAAGAGCTCAGACTCCAGGAGTCTCAACAAGACAACTCTGCCAACGACTCCTATTTCCCATCCTGTTCGAATCCTGGGCTATAGAGCTTCTCTGTAATCCCACCCGATGTCCCCTACACAACACTGAACCCACCTGCTCTTCTATGGTCCACCGCTCAGAGACTAGATCATCACTCAAGCTAGGAAACTGGCAGCCATCAGACTCCTGATTTTCCTCATGTAGGACATTCCTCCAGGACCTTTCCTGACCCTCTTACCTCCTCCAGTATACCTAGTGCCTATTTCTCCTCTTTATCCCTACTCCTCATCCTTCAGTTCAGGCCTCACAAACAGAACTGCCTCCATGATGCCACATTTGATGTTGGGGATTTGGAGCTGTTTTTGGATTTGGAGATGCTAACTCCAGGGGACCTGGGGTTGAGGTCTGGATCTGCTGCCAGTTAGTCACATGAGTATAGACCAGTCTCTTGACCTGGTGAATCTATCTCACAGGGTGGTCAAGGGAGAGTGGGATTAAAACGAGAGGGCACAATATCATTTTCTGAAAGGACATGGAAAAATGTAACTATAGTTAACACCGGGGTTAAGATAAGGAAGGAAACACCACAATGTGAATATACTTAACACTATCAAACTGTACACTTAAAGTAAATGAGATGGTAATTTTATTTTATGTGTATTTTACAATAAAAATTAAAAATAAGATAACGGAGAAGTGGGGGCATGGTGGAATGCTTTATAAATAAACAAGGGAGAATTCACATGCTAAACCTTCTTATTGATGGACCCTTTAGTCAATGGGGCTTCCCTGGTGGCTGTCGGTAAAGAATCTGTCTGCAATGCAGGAGACCTGCATTGGTTTGATCCCTGGGTAGGGAAGACCCCCTAGAGAGGGAACTGCTGAGATAAAAAAGGGAAGCAAAAGGATATTAACTTTTGTAGAGCTCTCGGTACCTGCCACATCCTGTAGGGGGCGCCTTTCGCACACCACCTCCCTGGATCTTCATGCTCCAAGTTGCAGCTTCTCCAAAGGGTGGGGATCTCAGATCCGCATCCCCGGAGAAGGGCTGAAATGGAGCTTGCCTACCCAGGCCCTCCAACTGTTTCCATGTGCATCTATGTTCCTCGTGAGCCCACGTTGTTCCTAGACTGTCTCTGAAATACATGATGCAAATCCCAGCTAGCCCAGTATCCATAGAAACCTGAATTTCCCATCCTCAGCCTGTTCTCTAGAGAAAGAAACCCACCCAAGCAACACCCACAAACAGGGAGTGATGGCACCCACAGGAGCACTTCTCATGTGCTAGGGAATCAGGCTTTAATAGCCAGTGATCTGTCTTGCTGGGTCCTCCAGGCGTGGCTGGGGAAGAAATAGGAGGCACAGAACCTTGTAAGAAGATGCATTTTCTTTTTGAAAATTGAAGGGACCTACTATAGTCCCCACCACGAGCAATCAGTCATCTTTTGCCCAATCCAGCAGCTCTGAGGCCACAAAGATCATATTCACGGTGCACTCGAGTCAATATTTGACAT
This sequence comes from Cephalophus harveyi, assembly GCA_006410635.1. NCBI lineage: Eukaryota > Metazoa > Chordata > Mammalia > Artiodactyla > Bovidae > Cephalophus > Cephalophus harveyi. Next base: position 233,294 of record SJYT01047366.1, read on the forward strand.
CTTTAATCTTGCACATACAAGCACATGAACCATCTGTGAAACATGACTGTCCAATTTTACTGTGCATGATTGATTACTAATCTTAGGGACAATTTCCCAAGACTTGCTCCTCTCTGGAACCACCTTGCCATCCTTCAAACATGATGACTATTTAGTTTTTTCTCCAGACTCAACACATGAGGAAATAAGGCTGCTGGTACCAAACCACACTCAGGTTCTTGAATGCTGGTCAGCTGCAGCACCTGCAATCAGCAGCCCCTACCATGTGCAGGATACCAGCCTTTGCTAGTGACACAAATTGCAAATCAAAGGACATTAGAACTGGAAAAGATCTTGAAAAAATCATGCACATGTCTTCATTTCCGTTTACAGATGAGAAGTTGAATGGCTTTATCTGAAGTACGAGTAGCACAGCCAAGCAAAACAACAGTGAACTCTCAGCTGCCAAGTACATGTCAGATTTTGTCCTGTTTTACACATTTGCTCACTTAATCTTACGACCACCTTATGAGGTAGGTTATTATCTCCACTCATCTTAAGATCTCCATTTTTCACATAATGAAACTAAGGCACTGAGAAGTTAGGTAACTCTCCCAAGGTCACACAGCGGCTGAGGCAGACTTTTAACCCAGGTCATTCATCCCCCACTAACACACTAGCTATGTAGGTCACTAGATACCTTGGTAAGGACTGAGATTTTAAAAACATATGTTGAGGTCTCAAGTGTAAGGTTTGTCTTCTATGTCATGAGCAGCTAAAATTCCACTTTGTTTCTTCCGTATTAAAACCTTAGGGTGCAATAAACAAGAAGCTGAATGCACCAGTTGAACTGACTACATGAAAACATCCATGACAAACCTCCTCTTAAAGGGGAGGAGATTATCTTAATAACATCCTTTGAGTTGTCTCCTTTTGTTGGGTTGCTTAGAGGCTTAGAGATACAGACCTAGAGTATCTGCTTTTATTATTTTTGGTTGTGCTCGGTCTTTGCTGCTGCGCAGGCTTTTCTCTAGTTGCTGTGAGCACCGGCTACTGTCTAGTTGTGGTGCATAGGTTTCTCATTGTGGTGGCTTCTCGTTACAGAGCACAGGCTCTAGGGGTGTATCAGTTGTTGCGGCTCACAGGATTAGTTGCCCCATGGCATGTGGGATCTTCCTGGACCAGGGATCAAACCCATGTCTCCTTGCACTGGCAGGTGGATTCTGTACCACTGAGCCACCAGGGGAGCCCCCAAGTATCTGCTTTTAAATTAGTGTCTTGGGGGAACCAGGATATATTCACAGCAGAATAATGCTGTACATGAAATCCCTCTGGAAGGATTTTTTTCATGGTAATATGACTGTCCACAAAGAAGGGGGCTGAGTGTCTGGGCAGAAGTGGGAGAGGCTGTTCTTTTGTACCTTTTGAATTTACAGCCACATAAGTGGGTGATCTCATCAACAACACACACAAATTAGAGACAAACTGTGTGTTGCATGTCTATATGTATAAATCCTAGTCTTCTCGGTCATTACAACATAACCATTTTCCCACATTGTTTTTAATAAACATAAGTTTTATGTCTATAACCTTCCAGTGTCAAGAAATTTAAGCACTCCCAATGTAAGCTCATTTCTCAATTTCCTTTGGGGTTTTTCCTTAACATGAACCATAATGTCAACATTCAAAATCTTCCACTTTCTGAAGAATTAGCCAACACGCATTGAGTCTATAGCATGTTTAGGACATGATACAAAGCATTTGTACCCCCCAAATCCCCTCATTTAATCTCTACAACAACCTGAGGTAGGTACCCTAAATCCTCATTTAGATGAGGGAGCAGAGGCTCGAAGGCTCAGTAGCTCATAAATCATACAGTTGGGACTTAGGTGTAGGAATCTGGATTTCTGGTTCCGGCTGCTTTCTCTTTACCAAAGATGCCACCAGCTTATAAAACTTCTGGGTGCAGCTTACCTGGGCTCCCATGCACACATTCAATCATCATATCATGTGGATAGGAGGGCTCAAGAGAAGAAGGAATGGGCTCCTGAACTACAGCTCTTTGTCAATAGAATGGCTACCCATGCTGAGATGGCTGCCCATGCCTGAGCCAAGACCTAGAACTGGCTTAAGGGCAGTGTCAAAGGTAAGAGTTCCAGGATACATAAACAACAAAAAGAAAAATAAACCAGACCCCAAAATGAAAACTTCTGTGCTTCAAAGCACACCTTCCAGAAAGTGAAAATACAACCAGAGTGGTAGAAAATGTTTGGCAACCATGTACTTGATGAGGGACTTGTATCTAGAATGTATGAAGAACTCTTGCAACTGGATAGTAAAAACAATAACAACAAAAAAAAGATTTTAAAATGGGCAAAGGATCTGAAGTCAGTTCTCCTAAGAAGGTAAACAAATGGACAATAAGCACCTGAAAAGAGGCTCCATACCATGAGTCATTAGGGAAATCCAAGTCAAAACTACAATGAGATATGACCTCACATCTACTAGGATGCCCAAGTTAAAAGATGGACAGTAACAAGTAATCCAATCCCTTATGATTATACAGTGGAAGTGAGAAATAGATTTAAGGGCCTCGATCTGATAGATACAGTGCCTGATGAACTATGGAATGAGGTTCGTGACACTGTACAGGAGACAGGGATCAAGACCATCCCCATGGAAAAGAAATGCAAAAAAGCAAAATGGCTGTCTGGGGAGGCCTTACAAATAGCTGTGAAAAGAAGAGAGGTAAAAAAGGAGAAAAGGAAAGATATAAGCACCTGAATGCAGAGTTCCAAAGAATAGCAAGAAGAGACAAGAAAGCCTTCTTCAGCGATCAATGCAAAGAAATAGAGGAAAAGAACAGAATGGGAAAGACTAGAGATCTCTTCAAGAAAATTAGAGATACCAAGGGAACATTTCATGCAAAGATGGGCTCGATAAAGGACAGAAATGGTATGGACCTAACAGAAGCAGAAGATATTAAGAAGAGGTGGCAAGAATACACAGAAGAACTGTACAAAAAAGATCTTCACGACCCAGATAATCATGATGATGTGATCACTAATCTAGAGCCAGACATCTTGGAATGTGAAGTCAAGTGGGCCTTAGAAAGCATCACTACGAACAAAGCTAGTGGAGGTGATGGAATTCCAGTTGAGCTGTTTCAAATCCTGAAAGATGATGCTGTGAAAGTGCTGCACTCAAT
>SJYT01047366.1:242423-261540 GCA_006410635.1 Cephalophus harveyi
AGGGATTCCTGCCCACAGTGGTAGATATAACGGTCATCTGAGTTAAATTCACCCATTCCAGTCCATTTTAGTTTGCTGATTCCTAGAATGTCGACATTCACTCTTGCCATCTCTTGTTTGACCACTTCCAATTTGCCTTGATTCATGGACCTGACATTCCAGGTTCCTATGCAATATTGCTCTTTATAGCATCGGACCTTGCTTCTATCACCAGTCACATCCACAACTGGGTATTGTTTTTGCTTTGGCTCCATCCCTTCATTCTTTCTAGAGTTATTTCTCCACTGATCTCCAGTAGCATATTGGGCACCTACCGACCTGGGGAGTTCCCCTTTCAGTATCCTATCATTTTGTCTTTTCATACTGTTCATGGGGTTCTCAAGGCAAGAATACTGAAGTGGTTTGCCATTCCCTTCTCCAGTGGGCCACGTTCTGTCAGCCCTCTCCACCATGACCCGCCCATCTTGGGTGGCCCCACAGGGCATGGCTTGGTTTCATTGAGTTAGACAAGGCTGTGGTCCTAGTGTGATTAGATTGACTAGTTTTCTGTGATTATGGTTTCAGTGTGTCTGCCCTCTGATGCCCTCTTGCAACACCTACCGTCTTACTTGGGTTTCTCTTACCTTGGACGTGGGGTATCTCTTCACAGCTATTCCAGCAAAGCACAGCCGCTGCTCCTTACCTTGGATGAGGGGTATCTCCTCACCGCTGCCCCTCCTGACCTTGAATGTGGGATAGCTCCTCTAGGCCCTCCTGCGCCTGCGCAGCCACTGCTCCTTGGACGTGGGGTAGCTCCTCTCGCCCGCGCTATGTGTGCCGGTTGCAGCCGCCCGCACTGTGTGCACTGGTCAAAGCAACTACAGAGGGCTCCTGGCTGGTGTTTTAGGATTGCCCAGCTCCTGATGAAAAGATTTCAGGCAGGCAGGCACGAGGGCCATTTAGTTATAACCCTGCCAGTGGGAGACCACCAGCCTGGCCCATGCAGGATGGTCCCTAACCCCACCCCCATGCCCTGGACAAGTGAAGACTGCGGTGTGGCTTGAAGTGAAGCCCCCCTGCCTTTTCCATGGTGTTGGTCAACGTTAAACAGAGGGCTCAAGGCCAACCTCAAGGTGAAGGCCTCATGAAAGTTTCATACCCACTGTGAACTGAACTCACAAAAGTGCCTCCTTTTTTCCCTCCATCAGCCCACACCTGGGGCTTCTCTTCCTCCTTTTGATCCCAAAACAGAGGGGCCCGGCCAGGCTGGCCTTGCTCCTGGCCTCACACCCTGAGCTCCCCCAGTCCAGAGTCAAGGCCATCTGGCCTATATGGCACTTTCCTGTGGGCTGGGAATGGCAGCCCTCTCAGTTTAGTTCAGTTCAGTCGCTCAGTCGTGTCCGACTCTTTGCAACTCCATGGACTGCAGCACGCCAGGCCTCCCTGTCCATCACTAACTCCCTGAATCTACTCAAACTCATGTCCATTGAGTCAGTGATACATCCAGCCATCTCATCCTCTGTCATGCCCTTCTCCCACTTTCAATCTTTTCCAGCATTAGGGTCTTTTCCAATGAGTCAGTTCTTCATATCAGGTGGCCAAAGTATTGGAGTTTCAGCTTCAGCATCAGTCCTTCCAATGAATATACAGGACTGATTTCCTTTAGGATGGACTGGTTGGATCTCCTTGCAGTCCAAGGGACTCTCAAGAGTCTTCTCCAACACCACAGTTCAAAAGTATCAATTCTTTGGCGCTCAGCTTTCTTTATAGTCCAGCTCTCACATCCATACATGTCTACTGGAAAACCCATAGCTTCGACTAGATAGACCTTTGTTGGCAAAATAATTTCTCTGCTTTTTAATATTCTGTCTAGGTTGGTCATAATTTTTCTTTTAATTTCATGGCTGCAGTCACCATCTGCAGTGATTTTGGAGCCCCCCAAAATAAAGTCTCTCACTGTTTTCATTGTTTCCCTATCTATTTGCCAAGACGTGATGGGACCAGATGCCATGATCTTAGTTTTCTGAATGTTGAGTTTTAAGCCAACTTTTTCACTCTCCTCTTTCACTTTCAACAAGAGGCTCTTTAGTTCTTCACTTTCTGCCATAAGGGTGGTGTCATCTGCATATCTGAGGTTACTGATACTTCTCTCAGCAATCTTGGTTCCAGCTTGTGTTTCTTCCAGTCCAGTATTTCTCATGATATTCTCTGCATATAAGTTAAATAAGCAGGGTGACAACATACAGCCTTGACATACTCCTTTTCCTATTTTGAACCAGTCTGTTGTTCCATGTCCATTTCTAACTGTTGCTTCTTGACCTGCATACAGAGTTTTCAGGAGGCAGGTCAGGTGGTCTGATATTCCCATCTCTTTAAGAATTTTTCACAGTTTGCTGTGATCCACACAGTCAAAGGCTTTGGTGTAGTCAATAAAGCAGAAGTAGATGTTTTTCTGGAACTCTCTTGCTTTTTCTATGATCCAACAGATGTTGGCAATTTGATCTCTGGTTCCTCTGTTTTTTCTAAATCCAGCTTGAACATCTGGAAGTTCATGTACTGTTGAAGACTGGCTTGGAGAATTTTGAGCATTATTTTGCTAGCAATTGTGCAGTAGTTTGAGCCCGACCCAGGAATTGAACCAGGGCTCCTGCATTGCAGGCAGATTTTTTATCAACTGAGCTATCAGGGAAGCCAGGCAGCCCTCTGGGCTGATGGAAACCTGTAGGCCTAGAGCTTGGCAAAAAGACTGCCATTCCTTTTGTGCAAAGAAAAAGGAGCCCCTTGCTTCAGACAGGGTAGCACACACCTTGTTATTTTTAGCGCCACTTGATAGCCAGGTCCTTTGTGCAGTCCACAAACCTCACGACTATATGTGGCAGCCCAGTCTTGAACACCCAATCTATTGCCCGTGAAAACTCAGTAGTGTAATCTCTTGCTGCCCATGCAGTTAAGTTCCTCAAAAACAGCTTGACTGCTCCACTGCAGTTGGAAAGACAAAATCATGCAGAAAACCAATGGCATGGAATGAAATGTCCTCAAACCGATTGTGTGTTAAGAACTTGCTCCCGTGAGTTCCCCTCCTCCTGATTCACTGTCTCTAAATGACTCTGGGAACGTTGCTCCCATGAGATGCATGTTATGCAAACTTCACTTTAAAACGCTCTTTCCAACACTCTGTGGCTTGAGATCCAATTTCCGGATGATGCAGTGTCCAGCGTGCATTTTCCCGGGTCTGGCTTTCCTGTGTGGCCATATCACAAAGTACTGGAGGCTTAAGGAGCTTTTTCCTGAGCCTCGTCTGTTTGGCATCTGTGGATGGACGAGTGAAGTGTAAACAGACGAACGATAGCAGTGGTTTTAAGAAAAATGGGAATATGCCATAAAAACTGAAGAATATCAAAGCATAGTTGTCAAGGCACCTCTGGATAAACAATCCAACTCACCCCCACCCCCACCCCACTTCATCAAAACGTTTTGCAGAGCTTAAAAGCTGCTTCTCAGACCTCCCTGGTGGGCCAGGGCTTAAGGATCTGTTTGCCAATGCAGGCAACAAGGGTTCAATTCCTGGTCCAGGGAGATCCCACATGCCTCAGGGCAACTAGACCTGTGTTCCACAATTACTGGGCCTGAGCTCTAGAGCCTGTGAACCGCAACAAGAGAAGCCACCACAAGGAGAAGCCCGGGCTCAGAAACTAGAGACGTGCCCCACTCACCACGACTAGAGAAAAGCCTGCGTGCAGCAACAGAGGCCTCCCAGCCGAAAACAAACCAGCTCCTCCTCCTCTGGGTTTCTTTCCCTCCATCTGTCTGCAAGTATAAGACCCCTCCTGACTCAGCACGGCCCCAGCCTCACACCCTTCGTCTCCTGCATCTCAGCTACCGTCTCCCAACCGTGCCCCCTGTTCTCCGCTTCTTTCCCTGCCACACGGTGCTGAGACATCGTGTTCAGACCGGAGGCTCCTGAATTCGTTCAGACCTGGCCCCGCGGGCTGAGGTCCACAGGGGGACTTCAGCTGAATGGCTTAACTCTGAGTTAACTTTCATTTCTTCCCTGCAGAGAGGGAAGAATACTAGCTCCTGCTTCAAAGAGCTGCTTCAGGATCAAAGGAGATCCTGTGTGCAAAGTGGTTATAACAGTGCTGGGCACATAGTAAACACTCAGTTAAGTAAAATTGTAATGACGGCATTTATTGCCACGTCTTATTTTTGTCCGACATTCAACATCCAATTTCATGTCTTGTGTGTACTCGGTGGATGATGGTATTTTCCCTTTATCACTTTTTTTAAAAGGGAAAATATATACAAATGTATGAGGCACACACAAGGAATATATGCATTCTGCCCCAAAATTTACACAGTGGAGAGAAGTAGAAAAGCAAAAAATGGAAGCAATCCGTTATCCCCAAATCTCCAGAGAGAGGTAAGTGATGCTATTGCTCTGCTAGGCAAGTGCACGTGTATACGTGTGAATGTGTGTGGTTTTATTTTTTTTTTAACTTTACTTTTTGTTGACACTGACAGGCGTATGAGATCTTAGTTCCCAATGAGGGGTGAAACCCATTCCCCCTGCATTGGAAGTGTGGAGTCTTAACCACTGGACCACCAGGGAAGTTCTCTCTCCCCTCTTTTTTTTTTTTTAAGTGTGATTTTTATAATAGGATTATACTGAATGCATTGCCTGTACCCTGCGACGTCCAGATTTTGTGTGTGGAAGCTGTTCGCTTTTTTTTTTTTTTCCACAAAGATGTATCGCTGAAGGTGACCGGTTGGCCCAGCCCTACGTCTGGGATTCCTGTTGGCCAGACACCAGCGTGAGGTCTTGTTTCCTTGGTTGCTTTCCGTGGGGATGGCTTTTCCTGTTACAGAGGAGAGCACGCATGAGTTTCCCTGTTGGATACTCAGCATGAAGATTCTGGGGCCCGGTGCTGGCGTCTGCTGCTCTGGGCCAAGTCTCCACAGCAGGACCCTGGCTAGACGTGGAGGAGATGTGCCCCGCTCTCAGCTTCCCTGTCGTGTCAGATGCTAGAGCCATTCTGGCCAAGAATAATTCTAAGAAAGAGCTTCTGAACCACTCTAAACACAGTTATTTTTCAAAAGGGCAAAACTGAAAAAAAAAAAAGTTTTAAAAAGCATTACAGTTATAGAAATGTGTCGCCTAAAATACTTTGTAACGGTTTGTGGGAATGTGCCGAGCCACATTATGAAAGGACCCTGAGAGAGACTTTTCAAGGGCAACCTGCAAAACCAGCACTGAGCCGAGGCACTTACCCGACCCACTCTGGAGATGTCACAACACACAGCTCCCAGGGCCACCCCGATGTCTGCCTCCTGGGGACCAGGCCTCAAGTTATGAGGGATGGCAGAGGATTCCCTCTAGAGCGGCTGACACCTCCGCCTGCCCTTCTGGCTGCTCAGTACACCTTCTGAAAAGCTGGAATCTTAAAGGAAAGCTTTGCACTTTGATTAAGGAGAAAAAAAAGAGGTCTACCACCACTTCCTCAATTGTCACAGCTCTTTCGCCACTGGGAATGATGAAGATAAGGTAAAAATAGACACAGTCATGATTTGTTACTTACACAGCCATGCTTGAGTGCACCCCTGAATTTAGAGCTTATCTCTCAGATGTCTTAAGCTGGTCCTAGAGATGTGCACCCCCAGCCCTCTTCTGGATTCGATCCCTCTTCCCCAGCCCAGCCCTCCACTCAGCTCTGTGCACCGACCTCTCCTGCTGGGAAAGATGGAGACTGAGTTGCAAATTCTTAATCTCTGTGTGAACTGTAAATATAGAATCAATTTAATCAATTTAATTTAATCCTCCCAACAATTCCATAGGGGTAGTTACCATATCACCATCATCATCACCATTATCACCATCACTAGCATCATATCACCATCTTTACCAACATCACCATCTTTATCATCACCATCATCAATATCAACATCATCATCATTGTTGTGTCTAGTAAGTTGCCCAGAGTTAGTATGGTTGGCAGAATAATGACTCCCCTCACATCCCCAGAATATGTTGCCTGCTATGGCAAAAGGGACTTTGCAGACATGATTAAGGACCTTGATGTGAGATTCTTCTGGACAATCCAGGTGGCTCCAGGTAACCACAAGGAGGGAGACAGGAGGGCCAGAGTCATGGAAAGATGTGAGGACGGAAGAAGAGTCAAGACTGGCAGCTGCCATGCTGCTGGATCTGAAGGTGGAGGAGGGGGCCACGAGCCAAGGGAAGCGGTGCCTCTAGAGGCTGGAGAAGGCCAGGAAACAGACCCCCCCGGAGCCTCTGGAAGGAGCAAAGCCCAGCCAATACCTCAACTTCAGCCCAGTGAGACCCATGCCAGACTTCCGACTCCCAGAACTCAGATAACAGGTTGGTGCTATCGTGAGCTGCTAAATTTGTGGTCATACGTTATGGCACCAACAGGAGCCGAATTGATGAGTGACTTTACAACCCGAATCTCCTGCTTTGTAACTGAGTGCCGCCTCGGAGCAGGGCCAGACTCATCATGATGCTAGCTGCCAGTGTCCACATGCACCATGGGGCTGACCGACCCCCAGCCCACAGCACCCCTCAACCCCCGAGACGGCTGCGTGAGGCTGTGTTCTGGCCGCGCTGAGCTGGAAATGGTCCCGTGCTCAGCCCGGCTGGGAGCTGGCTTTGAACTCTGACCGAGTGGGAGATTGGAAAAGTGACTTTTGCCCAGATGTCTGTCTGAGCAGACAGAACAGAGGAAAATGGCCCCCAGTGCCCAAACCCCACTGCCTCTTCCTGACCAGAGTGGGAGGCGCCTTCCTCACAAAGGGCGAAATGAATGTCCCTCTTGGCTCACAGCTGGTCAGACCCAGATCTTTCACATTAAAAAAAAAATAATAAAAAAAAATGCAAAGGGGACAAAAAAAAAAAAGAAAGAAAAGAAAACCAGAAGCTGGGGTTGGAGGGCAGGACGAAAATGCAGGGACTGTGGAGGGCTTGGTCTGAGCTTGAGACCTGAGAGGTGCTGGGGGGCCTGGCCCGGCTCCCCCCGTGGAGGCAGGAGGGGACTGGGCAGCGTGGTGGCCTCAGAGACTCCTCAGCCCCTGCAGCGCTGGGCCGAGACCTGAGTGGGGCGGGAATATGCCCGCTCCAGGAAGAATCTGAGGCAGAGGAACTCGGCACAAACCCAACTTCTCTAAAAGTATTAAAAGCCTGTGGCCCACAGAGGCCTGGCTGCACGGCCCCTCGGGCGCTGACGGCGGGTCCCTGACGGTTGAGACCCAGCGTGGTCCTGACATTGAGCAATAGGGCTCTGCCTGGGCCCCAGGCCCTCCGCCCGCCCTGCCCGGCTCCCACGGAGGGCGAGGAGAGGCTGCTGCTGGGGTGCGTGTGTGACTGTGCCTCTGTGCGTGTGCGTGCGTGCATGTGTAGGCCTGCGTGGCCTTGCATGCAGGTGTGTGCGCCAGTGAGTGGCTCCACAGCCCTCCTCGAGGCCCCGGGGTCTCAGGCTGCCCTGGCGCCCTTCTCCAAGGACCGTCAGAAGAGCGGTCCGCTGGGCCCCAGCACGGACCCTGGGCTGCTGCGGTCCACCAGGGGACAGATAGTAGTGATAGATAAGGAACTGACTGAGCTCTTACTAGGTGCCAGGCTCTGTTCTAATAAGCACATCATTGCACCAGAAATAGAAATTACAAGCTTATGAGATAAGAACTAGTTTTCGTCCCATTGAGTGGAGCAGAACTGAAGCCCAGAGAGGTGGAGTCATTTTCCTGAGGTCACACAGCATCGGCGCAAGGTGGGAGGAAGGCTGGTTCTAGGGCCGAAGCCTGAAAACTCCACTCCGTGACCTCGAGTGCCAGCCTGAACCGCCTGGGCAGCTGTGGCCTCAGCAGGGAGCCCTTCCTCTCACTCCGGGCCCTCCGGAGGCTGGGAAACCATCTGGCAACCTTGCAGGGAGCCCTCAGCAGGCCGTGGCTGCACTGACGGTCCTGAGGGAGGGGGGTCACGTGGCGGTGGTGGTGGGCACTGTTGGGCTCCGAGGCCCCCGGCTAGGAATTGCGCGAGTGTGGATGAAATAGTCGTCCCCTGTCTCTAGGGCCTGGTCTGTCTCCGCTCCAGGGCGTCTCGCTGAGGCCCCCAGCTCCGGGAATCACGGGGGACGCCTGTCCTTGCAGCCCTGCTCCTCACCGGCCAGGGCTTCCTGCCTACCGGAAGGGCAGCGGGGCACGCGGCTTTCCTTCCTGGTGTCTGGCTGTGCCACCCGGGAGCCAGCCCAGCCCCGCCGTGCTTCCTCACACGCGGAGTGGGGCTGTGCCCGCGCTGGCCATGTGGGTGGCTGGGCCTTGCCCCCTCCTGGCTCAGGATGAAGGACGGAATCCTTGCCCCTGAGCTCTCACCGCCGCCCCTTCTGGGCCATTCGCCTGCATCACAGCACGGTGGGGACAGGACCACGCGTGGCCTGGCTCTGGGGGATCCAGGTGGGGATGATGGTGTCTGCTGTCGGCGGGGGGGCGGGGGGGGGGCTGCGACCTGTCTCTTATACACATCTCGCCGCCCCTTCTGGGCCATTCGCCTGCATCACAGCACGGTGGGGACAGGACCACGCGTGGCCTGGCTCTGGGGGATCCAGGTGGGGATGATGGTGTCTGCTGTCGGCGGGGGGCGGGGGGGGGGGCTGCAGAGTGGCAGCCCTAAGCTTGGTCCTGGGGACTCCCCTGTGGGGCTCATCTGCCAGCCCCCCAACTTTCTAGCCATGGGACCTAGCAGTCGTCTTGGTGCCTTGGTGTCCATGTTAGCGATGTGGGGGCAAAGTGGCAGCTTCTGCCCCACCAGGCTTGGGCTGAGCAGCACGTGGGAAGTGCTCCCTGCAGGGGGCTGGGATCGTCACCTCCTCAGAGGATGGGCAGTGGTGCTCTGAGCTGTGCCCTGGCTGGGGACTGACTGCGGTTTTCAGCCCTGTCAGCCCATTGTGAAGATGGGCAAATAAAGGCTCACATGTCAGATCTGAGGCTTCTGTACTGGTCCCACTTTGTCCTCTTCTGCCCTCACGAATATCAGGGAAGCCAGTTTGCCCCAAACATTTCACTTATAGGAAGTCAAGAGCAGCGTCTCGGGGCAAACACCTGCCCTGGTGTGGGTGGAGCTGCCGCGTGAATGTCCACTCAAACTGGACACGTCCTGGACCTGCTTCTTTCTGTTGAGGAGAATCCTGGAGCAGGACAGGGAACCAGCAGGGCGGCCGGGAGAGCAGGTCCCTGGTTCTGGTGTCAGAAGCCCTGGGTTGATTCAAAGCCTGATCTTGCTCATAGCTGAGACACCGTCTCTGGTGGGGTTTAATCGCCTTCCGCTTCAGTTTACCTGTTTGCACAGGGATCTGGTGAGAACGGTACAGGTGAAGCTCTTACGGGCTTCCCTGGAGGCTCAGTGGTAAAGAATCTGCCTGCCAATGCAGGAGATGCAAGTTTGATCCCTGACGCTTCAGTTTACCTGTTTGCACGGGGATCTGGTGAGAACGGTACAGGTGAAGCTCTTACGGGCTTCCCTGGAGGCTCAGTGGTAAAGAATCTGCCTGCCAATGCAGGAGATGCAAGTTTGATCCCTGGGTCGGGAAGATCCCCTGGAGAAGGGAATGGCACCCCTCTTCAGGATTCTTGCGTGGGAAATCCCATGGACAGAGGAGCCTGGCGGGTTACACTCCATGGGGTCGCACAGAGTCAGACGTGACTTAGCGACTACACACCACCACCGACAAAGCTCTTGCACAGGCAGATGACCGGCCTGCAACACACCTGAGCAACTGTTTCTCTCTTGACTGGCCCTCTCGTCTGCAGAAGGGGAGGCGGAGATCTGGGCAGAGGAGATGGTCTTTGTGAGGCCACTTGGTCTTAGCAGGGCTGATGGAGCTGAGACAGACCCTCATTCCTCTGAATAAAGAGAGGTTTGCTTTAGGGTCTGCTTCTCGGGAGTCAGCTGTGTGGCCGCGGGAGCAGCTCTGAACTCTCTGGTTCTCACTTCCTCGCCTGTAACACCGTCACCCCGACCGGCCCTCAGCATCCCCAGCCTGGGGCACGTTTTCACCCTGACATGGAGAAAAGTTTTCAAAGACATTTGTTCGGGGCCATGTCTGCCTAGGAAGGATGCTGAGAGGATGACACGACTAAACGGCATTGACCGGTGACTTGAACTACCCCAGTAGTTTCTTTTTCCCTTGACCTGTGGGTTAGAGGCAGCAAACATTTATTTCTCTACTGGCATAAAGTAACTTTTATTTTCAAACATTACGCGGACTTGATGTAGAAAACCTAGAAAGCATGGGAAAAACACAACACTGGAGGGAAAAGAAAACAAACCAACCAACAGCAAGATGAGGAATTAAAAAAACTCAACAGGAAAAGAAAGCGAAAAGGAAAGTCAAGCAAACGCTTTTACGAGCGAGGGCCCTGTCATAAAGCCACCGCGTTTCTGGTGAACACTGTCCTGCTCTAGCTTGAACAGCCGTGAGACCAAGGACATTGCCCTCCCAGGAGCCATCTTGGAGCCAGTTGGAGGAAATCCTCGTTTCTAGAAGCTTCTCCTGCACACCAGATGCCCATCACCTACAGGGCGGACTAGTGTGGGTGGGGGCTCTGGTCTGACCTCTGGGATGTGCGAGTCCTGTGGAGCAGAGCACGGGGTTCGAGGGGCTTAGGCCCCGACGCCCTGGGCTGTTCCCCTTCCAGCATGGGTTCCCGAGGTGGCCTTGAAAGAAAGTTCTGGCTCCCCTGGGACTTGCCTTCCTCATCTGTGGCGTGGGGATTCTTCTAAGTGGATAAACGTGCTGTGCTCAGGAGAGAAGGGCTCTGCCCATGGTCATGGCGACGGTGAGTTCACATCTACCTGAAAATTCACATACCAACGAGCGGTTGCTTTAGGAACACAGTGCGGGCAGGCTTGTGAAAGCAGGCAAGCGGCCTTTCCCTGGAGGGCCCGCGGCTGGTCTCGTTCAGGGACGCATTGAAAGAAATGCCGACGACAAAGAGATGCCAAAACAAAACAAGATTTAAAAGGATACATGCACCCCAATGTTCATTGCAGTACTGTTTACAATGGCCAAGACACAGAAGTAACCTGTCTATCGACAAAGGAATTGATAAAGAAGATGTGGTAAATATATATAATGGAGTACTACTCAGCCATTAAAAAGAATGCAATAAGGCCATTTGCGGCAACATGCAGGGACCTAGAAATTGTCACACTGAGTGAAGTAAGTCAGGCAGAGAAGGAGAAATATTGTATGATATCCCCTATATGTGGAATGTAAAAGGAAATGGTACAAATGAACTTACAAAACAGAAGGAGACTCACAGACTTAGAGAACAATCTCCTGGTTGCCGGGGGAGGGGGAAGGAATAGTTAGGGAGTTTGGGATTGACATGTACACACTGCTGTGTTTAAAATGGTAACCTACAAGGCTATGGGCTAGTGTGCAGCACATAGAACTCTGCTCAAAGCGACGCGGCAGCCTGGATGGGAGGGGAGTTTGGGGGAGAATGGATCCATGTATATATATGGCTGAGTTCCTTTGCTGTTCACCTGAAATGATAACAACATTGTTAATCAGTTATTCCCCAATACAAAGTCAAAAGTTTTAAAAATAAAAATAAATAAAAAAATAAAAGATGGCATGCAGTGGCAACAAAACAAGACAAAACAAAACCCGGAAATGCCAAAATGGCGTTGCAAAAACGGACAGAAGGTGGCCATTCTACAGTGGATGTCTTCTCTACATGCTGAGACGGTGGGCATGGAGACCTCGACAGGTCTGAGATGCAGACGCCTCGCGGGTGGGGCACCACCCGGCCGTGTGAGGCTGTGGCCGTGTGGCCGCTCGTCTCTGGGCTGACACCCCGCCCAGTGCACAGCAGGCATCCGGAAAATTCTGAGTGGGGAAAGGACAGATGATGAAGGGATTAGTGTCCATGGGAGGAGGAGTAGAAACAAGGAGGCTTTCTGGTCTCCGAGGCATATGCTCAGGCTTGAGATGAAACCCAAGGCTCAAGTGTTATCAACGCTTATCAGGTCGGATAAGGGTCAGTGTGCCCTGGGACTAGGGGCACTTAGCCGCCGGCTTCCGCTGGCAATATTTGTTCAACTTTCTCTTTTGTTTTCACTTTTGGTCTTCCTTTGCAATTCAAAGGTCCAGATGTCCAACAGGGCCGGGCCACAGGGAGGCCCAGGCCTCAGCACAAGCTCTGGAGGCTGCTGGCTGGGAACTTGGGTCCTGACCCCTGTGGTGCAGGGGTGGGTCCTCAGGGTCTCTCCCTGTCTTCTGCTCTCTCTCCCTGATGAGCAGGTGACAGCCGAGCAGGACCCCTGGTGTGTGAGATTCCGGGGCCCTTTCTGCCCAGCACACTCTTGCAACTCCCACCCCCCAGCTCTACTGATGGATGCCCCTGAGATTCAGGCCCACCCCAGATGGCGCCTGGGGTCACTGAGCCGGCACAGGGGCCGCTGGACTGGCAGCCGTGGGGCCGCCGCGCCCAATTCCCAGGACCCCTGGGCCACTGGGATCCCCGGGGAAGCAGCACCCCCTGCTGGCTGGTCCCCACTTCGCGCCCTTCCCCTCCCTGGAACCAGAGGACGTTCTCTCACGGCTGGGTCCACCTTGCGTCTTTGGGGCTGCTGGGCCCGCTACGGCATGTGCACGGGATAGAAGATTCTTACAGAAAATATACTGACAATCCTGCAGTTCCACTCCAAGGTCCCCAGGGAATTTCCACCCGGGTCCATCAGGTGTCATGAGTGAGGATGTTCACAGCACACACAGGGGTGGGGGGCCTCCTGATGCCCATCGGGGTGGGTGGGCCACATGGAAGGCGTGCGTGCAGGGCAGACTGGACCCCAGAAAGCAGCACCGGGGAATTTAAAAACAAAACGCCGATGAACTGGGAGATTAGGATTGACATAGATACGCTATTGACATCATGGTTAAAATCGACGACTAATGAGAACCTACTGTATAGCAGGGGGACTCAGTGCCCTGTGGTGACCAAATGGGAAGGAAATTCAGAAAAGAGGGGATACCTGTGTATGTACGGCTGATGTACTTTGCTGAACAGCAGAAACTAACACAGCATCGTAAAGCAACTACACTCCAATAAAACAAAGCCAAACCAAAAAACCCTGCCAAGTTAAAAAAAAACAAACAAACAAACAGAATGAGAGTTCATTACAAAGCCATGCATTTACCAGAAATAAGGGAGCGGATAAATACTAGAGGGGATCATAGGGAGCTGCCAACTGTTTTGTTGCTTTTTTCTTTTTCAGTTCAGTTCAGTTCAGTTCAGTTCAGTCGCTCAGTCATGTCCGACTCTCTGCGACCCCATGAATCGCAGCACGCCAGGCCTCCCTGTTCATCACCATCTCCCGGAGTTCCTCAGACTCACATCCATTGAGTCAGTGATGCCATCCAGCCATCTCATCCTCGGTCGTCCCCTTCTTCTCCTGCTAAAATGAGAATGTCCATCGTGTGACCTTAAGAACTGCAGTGCATTTACACAGAAGAGAATAGAGAGATGAGCAGGGATGATCTACGCACGTGAAAATGTGTGGATTTTTGCCCAGACAGAATATTCAGTAAAATAAACCACAAACATAGCAGCTTGCATGCTATGATTCCAAGTCACAGGGTTCAGAACCAGGCAAGATGGGTCTATGTTATTGGAGGCTAGGACGGGGTTACCGTTGGGGGATGATAATGGACCATTTTCTCACGTGGTGGTGTTACATGTGTGCCCTGTGTGCAAACGCACCAAGCATAGTGTGTGCATTTTTCTGTATGTGAGTCACCCTTCCATAGACGTTCAGGAGTATGGGCCTGGTAAAGAGACAGCAGGTTTATAAGAAAACCCAGAGACAGTAGGTTTTGTGCTCAGGGTGGTGAGGAGCTGCCCAGGGTTGGGAGGGAGTGAGATGGGAAGAGGCCCAGACCTTTCCCCTGCCTCCTGGGTATTGCAGGTGAGCAGTGGGGCCCCCCCTTCCCGAGCTTCCCCTGCACCCCTGCACCGCAGGGCCCAGCCCTGGCAGCAGGAGAGAGGAAAGTCCCCATTGGTTTCTTTTTCTTGCCACTGAAGGGGCTGCAGGTATTTGTTCCTGAAACTCATGACTGAGCTAATTTTACACCATGAGCGAGATGCTACAGGGAGAAATGAAACGGATGCTCAGGGGTCTGATTCAACAGCTGGGAGTGAGGCTAGGGCCTGGAGACAGGGTCCTCTGCCTGCCTGCAAGGTGAGGGGAAGCTGGGTTTGTCCAGGGGGGTTACTGGGATCTCAGGTTATACCTCAGACTGGGATTAAGAACTGCTGGGGGTGTTTGGGGCTCTGTCATTCACTGGGTCCTGTGGGCCTTGGTTTTCCCATTTCTAGGGAGAGGGGGTCATCAATCGATGCCTAAGGACCCCAAGGCGGACATCACTGTGTCCCATCTTTGCTTTGTCTTCCTCTGTTACTTTAGGGGACTGATCACCTCCCAACAGAGAAAATGTCAAATTGTGTTTGGATTTTAGGAAAACTAAATCAAGTGTAAAAGCATGCTAATTATGCCTTAATTAGCTCCCCTCACACCAGGAGCTCACGTGGTGGTGGCCCCGGCTCTGAGAGCATCCACACTGTGGGAGGGCTTGGAGCTCACCCCCAGGTCCTGTACATCAAATGATGCCATCTGAAAGAGTTCATTTCTGGGTCCATCTGCGTCTTAACAAGTGACCCAATGTTTCCCCTTTTTATGGCTGAATAATACTCCACTGATGAGGTGGTTGGATGCCATCACCGATGCAATGGGCATGATCTTGGGCCAACTTTGGGAGGTGGTGAGGGACGGGGAAGCCTGGTGTGCTGCAGTCCATGGGGTGGCAAAAAGTCGGACATGATCAGGAGACTGAACATCAACAACAGTATTCCACTGTCTGTATATATACCACATCTTATGCTGTAGTGTAGAAACTAACACAGCATGGTAAAGCAACTGCATTCCAATAAAAATTAATTAAAGAAATAAAATTTGAGTAAAAATATGAAAAGAGTGCATTTCACCATAATTAATTTGTGACTCATCTAATCATCCAACATGCTTCCAAGGCTCTTAGACAAGCAAAAGGCCATAAAAGATTTTTAAAACATCCGTAAGCAAAGGAACCAGTCGCTTTTATTCACACCAGCAGAATTCTTCCTTCTCTAGGTGGGATTCACATTAATAAAGGCAAAAAGGAAACAAGTGAATTCTGAAAGTCTTCTCTGTGGTCTTTATTCTCGCTGCCTCACATTGAACTGCTCAGAAGCTGCCCATCATTCTTAAAGAGAAAGTGTTATTTCTGATCTGATTTTTCCAGAGGAAGGGGGGTTGGATTGTATATCCTCCATCCCCTCCACTCCGCCACTACAGACAGCAGTTAAACTAGAAAAAATGCTGGATCAACAAGAACTTGTTGATGGCCCTGCAAGATGAGAGTTCTCTCCAGCGCCTTGTGGGTGCTGGAGACGTCAGGGGCTGCACTCTGAGACTGTGGCTATGAATCATGGGCCTCTAGATATGGAATAGAGCAGGGCAGGAGAGGCGGACGGAGAGGAATGAGGTGCCCAGTGGACCGGGGGCCCCAGCAGGGTGAGGGGCAGGCATTGTGCAAGCATTTGAGGCTGCACGTGAGAAGGAGAAATTGTGATCTGAGGTCTGAGGACGCCTGAGTTAGGGATTCTGTGGGGAGAGAGGAGGGCCGTGGGTTCCTGAAGCAGAATGGAGAAGCAGCTCAGGGGAAGTCAAGACACTGGACACAAAGCCCGGCTCGGAGCTTCCTGACCCCACAACAGCGAGGGGGCCTCACTGACTCTCTCCCAAGGAAAAATGGGCAGGGCCCTCCCTGGTGGTCCATTGGCTAAGGCTCCATGCTCCCAATGCAAGGGCCCAGGTTCCATCCCCTGTCAGGGAACTAGAGCCTGCGTGTCCCAACTAAAGATGCTGCACGCCAAAACTAAAGATCCCATGTGCCTCAACTAAGACCCAGTGCAGCCAAATACAGAAAGGAAAAGTGAAACAAAAAACACAAAAGGGAAAATCAGAGAGGTCTTCCCTGTAGGTTTGACGTTCACCTTGAAGGACAGATGGACCCAGGAGGAGAGAGAGAGTGAGCAGAGAGCGTATGAGCTGGGTGTCCAGACGGTCACCGCGGGAAGTGTCCAGGAGGCCAGACGCTTGCATAACCCGGGGCCCATGTGTGGGAAATGTCCCAGGGAAACTGCTTCGCCGCTGTCGCCACAGCCCCCGTAGGTCACGGCAGGCGTGGGGCCGTCCGCGCTCAGGACCACCCACTGCCCTCGTGTTCACGGGGGTGTGTGCTCTGCACCATGTGGAAGGAAGGTCTACGCTCAGCCCTAACAGCTCCATCAGCCTGTGTTTTCTCGACCTTCACCTTGTCACTCAAGGCTGGATTGTGTATTAATATCATTTCGTGAATGGCTGTTGGCCTTTGATGGTTGTTTGGGGGCAAGCGTTTAACTGTTGAATCCTGTAAACTGCTTTTCCACGAGATGCCAGCTTCCAGGCCTTTCTGCCAGAGGGTGGGTCAATGTGCATTATTTCAGGATGGGGGGGGAGGGGAGATGGGGGTCCCTCCTTAAGTCTGGAACACACACGCATGGGAACAGCTGTTTGGAGCGAGTTCTAGGACACGTAGCACAGAAAGGGGAAAGACCTGGTCCGGCTTCAGGCATGGCGCTGAGACATCCCCTGCTCATCTTCTTCACTCTCCCCCAATCCTACATGACGGGTACACTTATGGCCCCCATTTTACAGAGGAGGAAAACAAGGCTTTGGTGAGAGAGGAGCGACCCGAGGACCGCTCCCCACGGCCTCACAGCGGCTCCCCAGCACGGAAACAGCTTTGATCACGTCCAGACCCCCTGACTGCTCCCTGGGAGCCAGGTGCAGCTGGGGAGGGAGGGAGTGAGCCACCCATGTGATGCCCGCAGCCACTGTCTCTACATCGCTTGGGGAGACAGGGAACTTGGAGAGACGCCCTGGTCCAGGGTCCTGTGGGTAATGAATGGCAGAGCCAGGACAGGTGACGTCTGAGTCCTGGTGGGACGAGAAACCAGCACTGTCCATTCTGCAGAGGCCACAGGAGGAAGGGCCGGGGTTTAGGAATGAAGTCCTGACTGCCCAGCACCCCCACATCACCCACCTCCCCAGGCAGCTCTCCTAACCAAGCACCTGTCCTCAATTTCCCACGCAGGGGGTGGCATTCCCAACCCTGCCCCGATCAGTCACGTAAACATCTGTCTTTAGAAGTCTGAAAAACAGAGGGTGAGTGAGAGCCATGAACACAGTGTGGGACAGGCGCCCCTGAAGGCCTGCAGTCCTTGGGAAGCTGTTCCCTGCCTTCTCTCCAGCAGTTACTAGCGAGCGCCCCCAGGGCTGCGAGCCTCTGGATGGTGGGGTGCTCCCTTCCTTCCGTCCCCACGCCGCCCAGGGCCCGCCACTGAGTGAGGCGTGATGACAGCTGCCACGTGAGGGCATCTCCTGTGAGCTATCTGCGGAGTCCAGAGTCCGAACTCTGGGGTCAGGGTGATCAGCATCTTCCTCTGACACTTGGAGTAACTCGCCACAGCTGTGACCCCAGGAAGGGCCGGACCTCGGAACGGAAGGCTTGCCGGGTCTTAAAACACACCAAGATGGTGAATGAGCTGAAGACCGCAGGACGGCCGCTACAAAGGGCAAGTTCCATGGCATGTGAATGATGTCTCTACTTTAAAACGCAGTAAAAGGAGAGCGTGGTGCCCCCCCTGCCCCTTCCAAAATGGGCCTTCTGCCCCAGAGGAGCAGGGATGCGGTCTCTTTACCACGGTCGTGAATGTTGGCAGAAAGAGTTGAATACATATCAGGGGGATGTGCAGGGGAGGGGGCGGGAGGAGAGACAGAAGGGAAAGAGGGAGGGAAGAAGGAAATTACGGGAATTGGTTCGAGCCCCCAACAGCCACGCAGTCCCCGTGGGCCCCTCGCATGCCACTTCTCTCTGGAGTTCTCATTTCAGAACTCCTCTCCCCTCCTGGTGAGGAATCTCAGCTCCGCCTCCAACGTCTGTGGGCAGCGACTACCACCTCGTGGCTCTGGAGATGTGATGTGTCTCTGGGGGAATGGGATGAGCCCCAGCCATCCCATTTTAAGTCACAGGCCGCTGCAGGCCTCCCACGTGAAACCACAGGACCCACTAGTGCTGTGGCTGACAATAGACCCTGGGATGCAGACACCGCCTCCTGTGAAACCCAGCTGCCCTGTCTTCAGAGAGACCAAGCCTGCCTCCCATCCGGGCAGATGAAACCCAGAAGGCCGTCCTCCAGTGTGGGCTGTGGGGGGGTGGGGGGATGGGGTGCCAGCTCTGCCCCGGCCCTGGGAGCTGGAGGAGGTGTCAGGGAGCCGGCCAGACTGGAGAGAACCCCTGTGAGCATCAGCTCAGCGCCCGTCCATGGCGTCACAGGGCAGTGCGGAATAGGCCGTGCTGGACACGATACCCTGTGGGGACTGGCGAGCACCACAGGCCAGGAGTCTCCCCCAGGGCTGATCCCTGAACCCAGGCATCAGTGACATCGACGCTGATAGGCCTCAGCTCGTGGGCTCATTGGCTCCACCCAGGTTGACCTCTGCTTTGGCTGCTTATAGTTTCTACTGCCTGATGGAAATTTCCACCTGTGTGTTCTTCTGTTTGCAAGAATGAAAACACCGCACCCCCCCCCAGGGTGGGGACTTCCCTGGCAGTCCAGTGGTTAAAACTCCATGCTCCCAATGCAGGGGGCGACAGCTCGACCCCTGGTTGGGCAACTAAGATCTCACACGCTGCACAGTGCAGTCAAAATAAATGAAAAAGAATACTGGAGTGGGTAGCCATTCCCTTCTCCAGAGGATCTTCCTGACCTGGGGATTGAACCTGCATCTCCCGCATCGCAAGTAGATTCTTTACCGTGTAAGCCACCAGGGAAGCCCCCGCTCATGGGTGATTAGGCCCATTTCACACCACCACTTGCCCAAGCTCACACAGCTAGGATATGACTTGAATCAGACTTGACCTCCCCTGCAGGTTTGACTCCAAAGCTTGGAGTCTCACCCTGACCCACCTTTTTTTTTTTTTTTTTT
>SJYT01047366.1:261738-341676 GCA_006410635.1 Cephalophus harveyi
TTTTTTTTTTTCTTCTGTTCTTAGTGGTGCCCACTCATTCCCTCATTACCCGGAATCGTTGCTGACTTCTCCCTGGCTCCCCAAACTGATGGCTACCTTGTGCTTCCCACCCCTTCTTTCACATCCAGCGTCTCCATTTAGACCCCGTCCCTTCCCTGGCTCTGTCTTCTGCAAACTCCACAACAGCCCACGTGGCTCCTTGTGATCTCAGGAGCACAGCTTTGAGCCCAGCAGGTCGTCTGCTCAGAGCCCTCAGCGCTCGTAGCCACAGGAATAGCGTTGTAGGTAAGTGGGTAGGTCAGCGCATAAGGAGACAAGTAAAAGAGAAACACAATCCCCCAGAGTCTGTTTTCTTCTTTGTAGCCATCACCTTTCAACTTCCTCCTCTCTGCAGTTACATTCAGGCTCCTTTAACAAAACCGCTTAACAAATCAAGCGGCGACATCTCCAAAAGTTGAGAGGGGTAGAACCGCCCACCGTATATCCCTGCTTCCCCAGAATGCCCTCTCACTTAGAGACTCAACCAGGCTTCTGTCGGCTCACACGGCTCGAGGGCCTATACATGGGGGCTTTGCAGTACACTCCTGGCCAACCCTCCTGCCACCTGGAGGATAAAGGCTTCAGCACAAAATGAGTAACCAAATGAGTGTTTGAAGGAAAGCCTTTATCTCCAGTTTAGAGAACGCGTTCTGACTGTGGGATGTGAGATCTTACCTGTCTAAACAAACAAGTAAACACATTTAGTTTTGGTTGGGACCTGAACCACAAGCTGCCAAGGAGGCAAAATATGCAAAGCGCATGTCTCCACCCTGTTAAAAATACCTCTGGGTGCTGGGCCCGGCTTCCTTTGTTGGCCAGACCGAGGACCTCATCTCAGGTGGGGTGGCTTGGCCGTATTTGCATAAACTATTTACTTCAGAGTTCTAAGAAGTGTGGTCGGCATCCAGAGAGCTGGCTCTTCACGGCCAGACCCAGACCTGGCAGGAGCCGTGGGACCTCAGTTAAGTCTCCTGAGTTTTCTAATTAGGTTTCCACGTCTCTCTGATAAGAATTAATAGTGACAGCTACCTTCAGGGAACCTTCACTACATCCCAGTTTCCTGCTAAGCCTGCTCTGTGCACTGATCTGATTTCATGCTCACAGTCCAGTGACTTCTGCTAATGGGTGTGTGTTAGTTGCTCAGTCGTGTCTGATTCTTTTGTGACTACATGGACTGTAGCCCACCAGGCTCCTCCGTCCATGGGATTCTGCAGGTGAGAATACTGGAGTGGGTAGTCATTCCCTTCTCCAGAGAATCTTCCTGACCTAGGGATCGAACCTGCATCTCCTGTGTTGCAAGCTGATTCTTTACCATCTGAGCCACCAGGGAAGCCCCCCGCTCATGGATGATTAGGCCTGTTTCACCCCATCACTTGCCCAAGCTCACACAGATAGGATACGACTTGAATCAGACTTGATTGCAGGTTTGATTCCAAAGCTTGGATTCTCACCCCGACCCACCTTTTTTTTTTTTTAAATGAAAACTGTCAAGTGTTTGGAGAAGTTGACATACAGTGATCACCTGAATGGCTACCACCTGGTTTCAGCACTTTCGCATTTGGCACATGTATGCTTTCTCTCCTTTTGTGATAAGTGTACCCCATTTCAGAGGAATGCTTTTTAATTCCAGCTGTGTTGAGATACAACTGATGTACAATGAATCATGCATATTTAAGGTATACCATTTGGTAAGTGTTGACATATATATACACTCATAAAACCACCACCACCGCCCCCAAGACAGTGAACAGACCCATCACCCCAAGGTTTACCTAGGCCCTTCTGCTGTTCCTTCCACCTGTTCTTCCCTGACACGTCCCACCCTGGCCCTGTGGCAACTATTTCCTGCTGCTAGAGATGAGTTTTCATTTTCTAGCATTTTATCCAAGTGGAATGACATAGTTTGAATGGCTTTGAGGGGGAGGCTGGCTTCTCCCACGCAGTATAATTATTTTAAGGTTCAGCTACGGTGCAGCAGGTATCCAGAATTCATTCTGTAGCTTGCGGAGGAGCACGGCATTGTATAGATATACCACTCACTCTTTATCTACCTCCACGTGGGCGCTGGTTCCAGTTTCTGGAGATGACAAGGTTTCTGGGAACGTTTATGTATGAGTGATTTACAGGAAGAGATGCTGCGGTAGGCAGGATGAACCCCTCCCCAAAGCGCTCATCCCGTTTCCCCTAATATTGGTAAATATTTTACATTACGGCCTCCCAGGTGCCTCAGTGGTAAAGAATCTGCCTGCAATGCAGGAGGCGCGGGTTTGAAACCTGGGTCGGGAAGATTCCTCTGGAGAAGGAAAGGGCAACCAACTCCAGTATTCTCGCCTGGAAAATCCCACAGATAGAGAGGAGCCTGGTGGGCTACAGTCCATGTGGCTGCAAAGAGTTGGACACGACAACAAATGCAGCAAAAGGGATTTTTGCAGATGCGATTAGGGTCACAGTCTTCCTAGTTTTACCTTTGCCCCATGTCACAGTTGGAGTCGCACCGTAGGCAGCCTTAAGAATCAGAGTGTCGAAACACATGAGAGCATTGAGCTCAGACGTGAGGGCCGTGTTGAGCCCAGCGAACGGCAGAGAGAATCAGAACAGCACGAGGAGGGCCTCCTGGCTTCCCCAAACTCCACGGAAGTCTCGATTCGCATCCTCAGGTTGCTGCTCCTACTTCTCTTTTCTCAGGGTCTGCGCTCCCTCCCTGGAACAGCCGGGCCCGGCTCTCTCTCCAGGGAGTGTTCGGAAGGAGCACGGCCACCCACCCTCATGACTAAAGATCAAAAAAAAGCAAAACAGAACAAGACCTCAGGTCTCCGGACCATTTCCCCCTTCAGAGGTAGAGAGCAGCACATCAAAACCAGAAGATGAGCCAGAAGGTTGGTGGTGGGTTCTAGAAAACTCCAACCACAAGGATGAGGAAGAGTGAACTGAGTTATATAAGAAGTTGGTTTAAATGTGCTTGGGTTTGGGGTGTGGGCTCTGCTGGGCGAGTGGTTGCGAAACGTCCTTTTCTCGGAGAACACCTGGGCCGCTCCCCTTCTGCCCGGGGCCACAGATACTCTCCAGCACCTATTTCTCTTTAATTTTAGTTTTTAACTCAAAGTGCAGTTGGTTTACACTGTCGTGCCAGTCTCTGCTGTACGGCAACGTGACTCAGTCATACGCACAGGTATATTCTTTTTCTTTAATATTACTTTTCCATTCTGGTTTATCGCAGGACATTGTATACAGTCCCCTGTGCTCTACAGTAGGACCTTATTGTGCATCTATTCTGTCTGTGGTAGTTTGTATCTACCAGCCTCAAACTCCCAGTCCATCCCTCCTCCCTACTCCCCCATCCCTTGACACCACAAATCCACTCTCTCTTTCTCTATCCAGCATCTATTTCTGAACATACTTCTGAGATTTTAAATGCAATGCCAGGGCTTCAAAGGGCTTCCTTAGGAAACTGCCTGTGGGACTCTGGCTCTCGGGTGACATGGGGAGGCTGCAGAGGTGATAGAAAGGGAAACCCACTTGCCCAGGGAATGCAGGTCCTCCAAGATGGGATGAAGTTTAGAGCCGGAGGCTTACAGAGGCCAGTCATGTCCAAGTCTGCAACCCCATAGACTGTAGCCCCCCAGGCTCCTTTGTCCATGGGATTCTCCAGGTGAGAATACTGGAGTGGGTTGCCATTCCCATCTCCAGGGGATCTTTCCCACCCAGGGACTGAACTCGGGTCTCCTGCATTGCAGGTGGATTCTTTACTGCTGAACCACCAGGGAAGCTCTTACAGAGGCCACGTGTCTATGATATGCTGAGATGCTGGTTGCTCCAGCGTGCTTCTCTCTAGCCGGGATCTGCCCTGGTGGGAAGCTAGGTCTATTTCCCCAATGCCTAGTTACTGTATGAAGTCCCTGACCAAGTGTTGTCATCACTGAAGGTCCCCTGGGCCCTCTGAGTTGGCTCAGGTGGTCCATTGCTTCACCTCGACTGAACAAATGGAAACGAACCGCGCTCATCTGATGGCAGAAGAGATGTGGGGGTGTCTCCCCTCGGAACTGTGGGGTCAGATTCTTCCAGGGCCCCTCTGTTCCCCCTTCTAAGTGTGGAGTCCTTAGAAGCTGCAGGAAGCTTTCCAGGTCCCTTGGAACTGGGAGGTGATGAATGAGTTCCTTCAACAAGCGATTGCGGAGGGAGCTGTGGATTGCCAGGCCCCCAGGGTGGGGATGCAGCAGGAGGTGAAATAGTCAGAGCCTCCCTTCCAGAACCTCCACTCCAGTGGTAGGGACAGACCCCCGTCAAACTCTCGATGGGAGCGGAACCAAGCAGTGGGCAGGGAGGCTGAGCACACCTCTTAGGGTCTCTCAGGACGAGAGGGTTTCTGGTGTGGCGTGCCCCCTGGAAATTTCTTCCCTGTGGATCGGCTATGCTCAGGGGTCCCTGATGATAAACTCTGGTTTCTGGGGGTCTCACCTGTGCCCTGTGGGGCCCTGGGCACTGTGCTGAGCAAGATGCAAAAAGCCCCAAGTCCCACCCCACCCCCCGGAGAGTGCAGCTGGGAGGTGAGTGTGAACAATGGTGAAATCACCCCCATAAAGGGGTCGGATCTGAGGATGGGTGTGGACCCCGCAGGCCTAGTCTGGGGGTTCAGCCTCTGGATGCTCTCACGGTGTGGGGTGGGACAGGGTAGCTGGGAGCCACCTGGATGGGGTCTGTCTCTTATACACATCTAGATGTGTATAAGAGACAGCCGCAGGACGGCCGCTACAAAGGCTGCAGAGGTGATAGAAAGGGAAACCCACTTGCCCAGGGAATGCAGGTCCTCCAAGATGGGATGAAGTTTAGAGCCGGAGGCTTACAGAGGCCAGTCATGTCCAAGTCTGCAACCCCATAGACTGTAGCCCCCCAGGCTCCTTTGTCCATGGGATTCTCCAGGTGAGAATACTGGAGTGGGTTGCCATTCCCATCTCCAGGGGATCTTTCCCACCCAGGGACTGAACTCGGGTCTCCTGCATTGCAGGTGGATTCTTTACTGCTGAACCACCAGGGAAGCTCTTACAGAGGCCACGTGTCTATGATATGCTGAGATGCTGGTTGCTCCAGCGTGCTTCTCTCTAGCCGGGATCTGCCCTGGTGGGAAGCTAGGTCTATTTCCCCAATGCCTAGTTACTGTATGAAGTCCCTGACCAAGTGTTGTCATCACTGAAGGTCCCCTGGGCCCTCTGAGTTGGCTCAGGTGGTCCATTGCTTCACCTCGACTGAACAAATGGAAACGAACCGCGCTCATCTGATGGCAGAAGAGATGTGGGGGTGTCTCCCCTCGGAACTGTGGGGTCAGATTCTTCCAGGGCCCCTCTGTTCCCCCTTCTAAGTGTGGAGTCCTTAGAAGCTGCAGGAAGCTTTCCAGGTCCCTTGGAACTGGGAGGTGATGAATGAGTTCCTTCAACAAGCGATTGCGGAGGGAGCTGTGGATTGCCAGGCCCCCAGGGTGGGGATGCAGCAGGAGGTGAAATAGTCAGAGCCTCCCTTCCAGAACCTCCACTCCAGTGGTAGGGACAGACCCCCGTCAAACTCTCGATGGGAGCGGAACCAAGCAGTGGGCAGGGAGGCTGAGCACACCTCTTAGGGTCTCTCAGGACGAGAGGGTTTCTGGTGTGGCGTGCCCCCTGGAAATTTCTTCCCTGTGGATCGGCTATGCTCAGGGGTCCCTGATGATAAACTCTGGTTTCTGGGGGTCTCACCTGTGCCCTGTGGGGCCCTGGGCACTGTGCTGAGCAAGATGCAAAAAGCCCCAAGTCCCACCCCACCCCCCGGAGAGTGCAGCTGGGAGGTGAGTGTGAACAATGGTGAAATCACCCCCATAAAGGGGTCGGATCTGAGGATGGGTGTGGACCCCGCAGGCCTAGTCTGGGGGTTCAGCCTCTGGATGCTCTCACGGTGTGGGGTGGGACAGGGTAGCTGGGAGCCACCTGGATGGGGTCGTGTGCGGGGGGGTGGGGGAGACACCTGGCTTTGAGTCGCCTTTGCCACTCTGCAGCTGCGTGGCCTAGGCTGGTCCCTTCGCCCTCTGAGTCTCAGTTTCCTCATCTGTAAAGTGGGGACAGCCCTTCTTGCCAGGTGCGTATGCAGAGTGGAAGCCATGAGCCACCGGAGGCAGAAGAGTATGAATCGAGATGGGCTTGCCTGTGAAACGCTCAGCAGAGGTCACAGATTTGGGACCGGAAACAAGTGGAATGTCTTTCACTGGCGATTGTTCAATTCTGGATTTGCGTGTGAAAGTGATAGCGTCTTGCTTTTATTTGAGTTAAATAAAATATTTGATTAAGATTAATTGCTCTCATCTCTCTCTCCTGGGGCGTGGACCCGATAGTTGATGTTTTCAGAGCTCTGGGGGTGGGTGATTGTTATGTCATCAAAGTTCGGGACACGTGGAAGCTGTCGGAAAGTTCCCATGGTAGGCGTCCCTACAATCCCAAGGACAAGCATGAGCACCCAAGAGCCTGTGTGCGGCACGGGCAGGGAAACAGGCTCTGGGGGCACCTGCTCGGTGCTCCTGTCTCAGCTGTTTGCGCCCAGGACCCTGTGTAACTGCTCCAGTTACCCGCTAAGGTAGGGACTGTGCTGCCCCCATTTTACTGATGCGGAAACTGAGAGGGGAAGTTACTCCCACGGTCACATGCCCAGGAAGCAGCAGACAAGGATTTGAACCCGTGCTTTCTCCATCACACACCCTCGTGGGGAATACTGTGAGTCCCAGCTCGTGGAAGCAACCAGAGGTTACGAGCTGATGCTCCTCAGAGCCTGGCGCGGGGCGAGGAAAAAGGAATAAGGTGGCCAACACGTGGTTCAGGGGCTGGTATGTTGCAAGTACCAGCAAGGGTGTGATTTATATCATTAACCTAAACCACCGCCATCACCATCATCACCACCATCACTATCCTCAGCAGCGTCACAGAGCCGTGGTCAGCGTTCCTGGCTTTTTGGCTTTCTCTCTTTCCAGGTCGGCTGTGTACAGTCTCAAATAAAGAGTTTACAGGGGCCGGTGGGGCGGGGCTGATGCAGGAGGAAAAGTAATGAGATTCTTAGGAACGCTGGTATTTAGAGGGTGGCTGGGGTACGATCATCTTTTGGAGTCCAGTTCCTAGCCCCGATGATGATTAGATCAGTAGGGAGCTCCACGGGGCCTCTGACTGTACTCCTGATTGCTCTTCACTTCTGCTCAGGGAGAGCAAAGCCGTATTTCAGGGGAGATCTGATGACAGTTTTGCAATAAGATACTTGTTCTTTTGATAGAACCTCAGTCCTGGCATCTTCAGAAACGGCTCCAGGGCCGTGGACTTGCTGGGAGTTGTTCTCAGAAATAAGCAGATTTGCTCCCTGAATTCTAGCACTTTCTACTTCATCCATGGAAAGGGCAGCAATTGCAAAACTCTGGAACTCCTGAGGAGTGCCTCATCGAGCTGGTGAGGAAACTGTCACTGTGAAGGGTTCAGGCTGGAGGAGCGGCGGCAAATGACCAGAAAATGAGGAGCCAGAAGATCAGGCTTCCAACCCTGGCTTTGCTGTTTCCAACCATGCATCCTAGCTTCCCTGGTGGCTCAGATGGAAAAGAGTCTGCCTGCAATGCAGGAGACCCGGGTTCAATCCCTGGGCTGGGAAGATGCCCTGGAGAAGGGAATGGCAACCCACTCCAGTATTCTTGCCTGGAGAATCCCACGGACAGAAGAGCCTGGTGGGATACAGTCCACGGGGTCACAAAGAGTTGGACAAGACTGACCAACGAACACACGCACATACACACCATACATCCTTGGGCAAGGCTCTCTTTGAGCCCCAGTTTCCTCATTAAAAATGAAAATAACAATATATTGATCTAGATCTGATAGGGTTCTTGTGAGGACAAACAGGGGAAAAAACTTCTGAACTTAAAGCTCCAGTGTTAATTAACTATCCTCATGAAAAAACCTGTATGTATTATTCAAGCTGCTGTTCAGTAGAACTCACTTGTGCTGAAAATGTTCTGCATCTGTGCTGCAGTCACGAGCAACCATGGTCTCAGGAGGGCAGCCAAACATCTCCCTACAGGAGCCCAAGGTGGCTGCCATAGCTCCAGCCCTCACATCCAAGCACAACAACGTCCTATCACATTCTGTGACTGGAGAGCCTGTGATTCGTGGAGCTGCATGGAAAAGCACATGCAATCATGTCAGAACCTTCCAATGTCTGTGAATGTCTGTGTGACAACATGTGAATGTTGTGAATGTCTGTGTGACAACATGACTTCCGTTTCCTAACTTTCTGCAGACATTAACAGATACCTTGTAAAATATCGAGGCTGGATTTGGGGACTCAGGACGTGGGTCTGACAGCCCTGCTCTGCAGAGGAAGAAGCTGACGCTCAGAGGTTGAAGGACGCTGCTGAGGCCATCCAAGAATCCATCTGTGACAGGCATAGATGTGAGGGTCCAGACGGATGGCATGAGATCAACTCAGGCTTCCTGCCTCTTGTGTTAACAAAAATGCTCCCTTCTCTGAACGTCTTGACTGGTGTGACCTGAGGCTCTTCCCTAAACAGTAAGGACAGTGGATCCACCAGGAGAAAAACGCAGGAAACTGCTCCTTGGGGGCTCAGGGCACGGAAAGGCTGTGTCTCTAGAGTGCGGGCACCCTCTAGTGGATAGTCTGAGAATTGCATGGTGTTCCCACAAGGTCCTCAGCAATTTCCGAAGTGAGCCTAAGAAACAACAATCTTGTTCCTCCCTCTCCGATCCAACCTGCTACTCTTATGCAGTGAGAGCACAGAGGCCCAGAGAGGGCACATGCCTTGCCCAAGGCCACACAGCAAGGCTGGCAACCCAAGAGCTTGAAGAAGCTCTTAGAAGAGCTTGCTAAGATGTAGATTCCGGGCCTTGTCCTCAGGGGTTTGGATTCAGCAGCTCTGGGGAGGGCCTAGAAATAAGCATCCTAACTAGCATGCAGGATGACGTTGACCACACTGGGAACTGCAGGTCCCTGGTCATTTGAGGTCAGGGAGAACACCAGGATGCCTGTGGAGTCTGACAGCTTGGGTTGCTAGCCTTGCTGTGTGGCCTTGGGCAAGGCACGTGCCCTCTCTGGGCCTCTGTGCTCTCACTGCATAAGAGTAGCAGGTGGGATCAGAGAGGGAAGAACAAGATTTGAAGCCACCAGTTACTTATTAACTGTATTGGACTCGGTCCTTCTGGCCCTCCATCTCCTTGCCGTGAAATGAGTACAATAAACTTCTTCCTGGACTCTGAGGGCAGCCATGCTCCTGGACTCTCACACGCATACGGGTCACTTAGGATCTTGATAAGATGAGAGTCCTAATGGAGTTGGTCTGGGCTGAGGCCTGAGACTCTGTACTTCTAATTGGCTCCCAGCGGAGGCCAGCGCAGAGGCCAGTGGGGTTAAAAGATCAAAGGAGACAGTACAGGAAAAGGGTGTCCTGTGAATTTTAAGGTTTTATCATTGGGGAATTGTCTTCCTTGGCTGAAGAGCCTGGGAAATGCTCGCGGAGGCTCAGAGTGCAGACTGGCACTCTAAATTAGCACATAAACTAAGCACGGCGAATTAGCATATTAGGTTTGCATGCTAATTAGCGTACCAAGCTTCTCTGGTGGCTCAGGTGGTAAAGAATCTGCCTCCAGTGCAGGAGACCCGGGATTTGATCCATGGGTCCCCTGGAGAAGGAAATGGCAACCCACTGCAGTATTCTTGCCTAGAGAATCCCACGGACAGAGAAGCCTGGTGGGCTACAGTCCACGGGGTCACAAAGAGTCAGGCACGAGAGCTGAGGCACACACCACTCGCACTGGTGTATTAAATAAGCGTGTTAGAAACAACGCCCCCTGGAGGCAGCTCCAAGCTGCTACCTGACCAGCTCCCTTCATGCACCTGCCCTCCCTGTGCTGGGGACATCCTCCCCAGCTCCTCCTTCCCACCCTGTAGGTCTCAGCTTCCTCCTCCAAGCCTCTGTCTTCCATGAACGGATGTGGCCACACTCTTAGCGCCCCGAATGTCCCCATCACTGTGCTGGGTCTGCCTTGTGTAAGAACAGAGACTGGCTGTGCCAGAAGTTCACGCTGTGTCCCGGGACCGGGCGTATGGGGCTGAAACAAAACATGTGGGTCAGTGAAGGAACGGGTGGACGGGGGGGATAAAGCCCTCGTAGAT
Organism: Cephalophus harveyi; assembly: GCA_006410635.1. NCBI lineage: Eukaryota > Metazoa > Chordata > Mammalia > Artiodactyla > Bovidae > Cephalophus > Cephalophus harveyi. The sequence continues at coordinate 271,954 of SJYT01047366.1, forward strand.
GGAGAGAACAGGCTGCGTGGCCTCAGACCCCTGCAGGCAGGCAACCCTTGACCTGTACACTCGGATGCGGTGCAGAGAGACCCGGGATGAAACGAGAGGCGAGGACACACGCGTGCACATGTGGTGAACACGTGCGGATTCGCCGTGGAACTTAACGTGTCAATCAAGAGACCTGAAAATCACACAGCTTTGGAGAGGTTTACTTGGCTACCTAATCCTTGAAAAACTGTACTTTTCAGATTAGCAGATTCTGAAAAGACAAACACTCCCTGTTAAGGCTGAGCCCAGAAAGAAAGAAACCTGGGAGAGACGTGGGGGAGCATCTCAGCTCCCAGTGCCCCACCAAACGGGCCAACGAACTGGGCTCCAGAGGCAGAGGACGAGGCTTTGGGGCCCAGCTCTCCCACTCGCCAGCTGTGTGCTCTCAGGGGAGTTATTCCACCTCTCTGGCTCCCCACCTCTACTGCAGGGACAGAGAGAAGTGTCTTAGTCCTGAGGTCGCATGTGGACCACCAGAGGCGATGCAGGCAGAGCTCTCACGGGGTCCTGGCGCCCAGTCAGGGTCCAACAAACGCAAGTCACTATTGTACTCCTTGTTATTGTTCGTGGAAAGCCCGCCTTGACTTCAAGGATGGTTTCATTGGACGAGACTCAACGTGGAAACCGAACGGGTGCCTCTGGCAGGACGGGAGAGCTAGCTGCAGGCGGGGGCCGGCGTCTCTGCTCCCGGGACCGTCAGAGTGGCCATCTCCTTGGCCTCAGGATCCCCACCCCCAACGTGAAAGGGGCGGAAAACGGCCAGAAAGCAAAGGGCAGGCGATGCCAAGTGCTGGCAAGGATGGGGAAGGGTCGAATCTCACGCGAGGTGGTGGGAGGGCCACTTGGGACCGGTGTTCAGGAACCCTGTTGGCCGAGGCTCCTGCAACCATCACCCCGCGCCCAGCACCTCCCATCCTGGGTGGGTGCTCAAGAGATGCGTAAACAGAGGTTCACCCAAAGACACAGACAGGCCAGCTCACAGCAACGCCGCTCCTTTCAGACAGAGCTGGGGCCTGCCCCGGTGCCTGTGACAGCGTAAGCCCTAGGCTGCGTGCATGCGCCAGGCTGGGCCGCCTGCGGCTTCCAGTGACAGGAAGTAAACCTTTGGAAAGGTTTACTCCTGGGTCTCTCCCCTGGGTCTCTCCCAGGTTTCTTTCTTTCTGGGCTCAGCCTTAACAGAGAGTGTTTGTCTTTTCAGGGAAGTAACAGGGAAGTAAACCTCCCTTGTTCAAGACACGGCCCTGACTCCAAAGAGCAGACACTGGGTGATTCTAAGTATTAAGATGTCAAGTGCAGCAGCAGGCGGAGCAAAGGTCTGCTGTTAGAGGTCGGGAGAGTGGTCACCTTTCAGGGCGCAGGGGAAGGGAGCGGGGGACGTGAAGGGTGCTTTTCCTGCTTTGTATACTGTGTGTTACACTCCGGTAACACGTGTACGCTGAAACAAGGAAGGGCCGATGACAGGGTTCTAGGGCCCTGCTGGCTCTGCTGCCCCAGGCCTTCTCATCCCAGCCCTGCTTCCTTCTTTCAGCCCCCTGGGGAAAGGTCCCGGCGGGAGGGAGGGGACTCCTCGCTTGGGGTTTGGCACCGCCTTCCGAGGTCATGCCAAGAGGCGGCTGTGGATGGAGAGATGAGTAAGGGCTGAATTTCCCTGCAGGGAAGACATGGGTCTGACTATGGTCTCCGCAGTGGTTTCCTTGGTGACCAGCTGTTGTCTGAAAAACAGAACAATGTGAGAACACGGCAGGGTCAGGCGAGGAAAGACCCTCTGGGGAACTCACGCACACAGAAGAATAAGGAAGCGGTCAGAGTTGGTGCTGGGCAAGTGGCCCCGAGAAGCCGGCCCACCTCCCTGCCCACCCTTGGAATTTTGGCGTTAATCAAATGTTTGCAATTCAAATACCCTTTTCTCATTGACAGATGTTAGATATTACGGACCTTGTGCTGGGCTTCCCACACAGTGATCGTGGGGGCTGTGATGACATAGAAGTCATCTGCCCTCAGCTTCCCCCAGCTTCTCCCAGTTTGGAGGTCAAATATGATCACATGATGCTTCAAAAAAGTAATCGGTCATGTACAACTTGTCCTTATTTGCTCCAAGCCTGGTGGATCACCTCTTACAGGCCCTGCCTCCCTGATGACCGAGAGCTTTGGAGCGTTCCTGGTGCAAGGTGGGGGTCAGGCTGCCTGTGGACAGCAGGTGGGCAGGCTTGACGCCCCACCCGTTAGAACTGCTGCTCTGGCGGTGGCCACAGGGTGTCGCTGTTGAACACCACGCTCGCACAGCCTGAGGGACTCCTTGCCTTGCATGGAGGTGGGACTCTCGGACGCCCTGGGATTGCAACTCTTGCAGTCCACGCTCCTGGGCTCAGCTTTGGTTTTCCCAGGTGCTGCACCAGGGGTGACTGGGTCTAGAGGTGCTTCTAGCCTGGCGAGAGAGGGGATGCAACCACCCCAACGACACACAGCCAAGAGGACCAGACTCCTGAAACACACAGACACATTGTGGATATCTTGGAATTGAGAAGCAGATACTTATGCTAAGGTATTTTAGGGATGACGGTGCTCCAGCTAAAGATTCCTGCAAAGGCACCCCCCTCTCAGGGAAAACAAGGATGGACTCTCCATGGGTTAGTAGGAAAGCTGGGCTTTCGAGTTATGCATTTCTGTATTCAAATCCTGGTTCTGCCACATTCTTCTGTGGGCTCTGGGTAAGCTGTTTTACTCTGGACCTCATGAGATGGATATTGGAATAGTTCCCACCAGGAGGGCTAGAGCAAGGATGGAAGGTGATGGACACAGAGAGCCCCATAAACACTTCTCCAGGAGCTTGGCCTCGAACACCTTCCCCTAAGGACTAGTTAGTTCCAGGCTCACCCCAGCTTCCCTGCCCAGCCTGGAATCAGCCATTTCTCCAAGGAGCTCAGGGTCTGGCATTTGTGGTGTTAAAATCTCCCCAGATGATTGTGATGGGGGCTGGTGTCAAGAGCTGCTGGCCTGGCCTGGTGGGGTCGGGGAGGGGGCTGTCGATATTCCTTCCCTTATCGTCACAACTATGTCTAGCGAACATTTACTATGTCCTAGTGGTTCATATCGGAGAAGGCAATGGCACCCCACTCCAGTACTCTTGCCTGGACACTCCCATGGACGGAGGAGCCTGGTAGGCTGCAGTCCATGGGGTCGCTGAGTCGGACACGACTGAGCGACTTCACTTTAACTTTTCACTTTCATGCATTGGAGAAGGAAATGGCAACCCACTCCAGTGTTCTTGCCTGGAGAATCCCAGGGATGGCGGAGCCCAATGGGCTGCCATCTGTGGGGTCGCACAGAGTCGGACACGACTGAAGCGACTTAGCAGCAGCAGCAGCAGCAGTGGTTCATATGGAGAAGGCAATGGCACCCCACTCCAGTGCTCTTGCCTGGAAAATCCCATGGACGGAGGAGCCTGGTGGGCTGCAGTCCATGGGGTCACTAAGAGTCAGACACAACGGAGCGACTTCACTTTCACTTTTCACCTTCATGCATTGGAGAAGGAAATGGCAACCCACTCCAGTGTTCTTGCCTGGAGAATCCCAGGGACGGGGGAGCCTGGTGGGCTGCCGTCTATGGGGTTGCACAGAGTCGGACACGACTGAAGCGACTTAGCAGCAGCAGCAGCAGTGGTTCATATATCATCTTATTTGACCCTCACGAAAAACCCACGTGGATAAATTGTTAACCAGTTTTGCATAGGAAAACCCGAAGGCTCCCAGAATTAGACATTCTGTTGTGGGGGGGCTGCACAATTAGTGGGGGGTGGAGGCCAGATTTGAACCCAGGCCCCTCTGCCTCCAGGGTCCCTCCACTTGCCTGTTCTGCCTCTAATTCCTGGCTTTCCAGTCCTAAGAGAGATGAAAATCAGTCTTTCCTGCATGCCCAAGCTTGCCCTTCTCATGCCATCCTACCTAACAATGCTCCCATTCATTCATTCATTCATTGCTAAGCCACAGGGTGATGAAGCTGAAAGCAGATTTTTCATGTGGAGCCATGCAGACCCAGAGCAGGCAGCTGGCATGCAGGGTAGCGGGGCTGATTTGGTGGGGTTGGTGGAGTTGGTGGGGCCAGTTGTGGCCGATAGGGCTGGTGAGGCTGGCTGCCCTGCCAGGCAGAACTCCACCTTGGAGCACATGGACAGCATGCTTTTCAGACCAGATGCCACAGGTAGAGCCGGGAAATGGCTCATACACAGAGGCAGCAAGGTTACGATCATCTAATTCCCTGCGCACAGCGACAGGCATTTACACTGGCTGTAGATACCTGGAGGGCCTGGTGAGAGCAGCTGGTGTGACCCTGGGCAGCTGGGGATTTCTCCAAGAAGGCGCACCCAGGGAGCCAGCCGCCCTGCATGGGGCCTGGCTGCGTGGGCGTCTCTTACAGAACTTATCACAGTTACAAGGGAACACAGGCTTATTAAGGAGGCCTTGGAAAAGACATTAAAGCTTCTGCTGCACACTCAAGTTCACTGCCGGCATACGGATGTATTTCCAGGCCCCACTCTTTCATTACTCCACGTACTGTCACTTGAATTTTCATTCCATGTTATGCCCCAGCCAGTTCCTAATAATAATAATTAATAATAATAATCTAATAATACACTGGGGACTGACAGGCACTGCTGAAACCGATCTCACTGGCTGACGTCGTCCACACCAGGACAGCTGGAAGCATGACCTCTCACCCCTCCTTATTTTACAGCTGGAGTCACCCAGCGGGAGTCAGGTGGCTATGAGGTGGGTAACTCGGATTTCTTCTGATGCCTCCAACAGCAGCCACTGTGTTCCTTTCTTCTCAAGGTTCTGTCTGAACCTTCCAGGGTGCTGACGTGGTCATGATTATATCTCTGACAGCTTTGTGAATTCCTTTGGGGTCCCCTGAGGTGGGGGCTGGCGTCAGCTCTCAGGTCGGCCAGGCCCTTCTGGAATCTTCTGAGCCCTGGGTATTGTGTCTTCCTTTCCCCTGGGAGGCCAAGAGTCCAGAGGGTGCCAGGGTGACCCTGCCCCTGGTCTCTCTCCCGCCAAGCCTCCCGAAATAAAGGGCTCTGGCAGATCTGTTGGCTGCTTCCATGTCTTAATCTCAGGGCTCCCCGGGTTTGGAGAGCCACCTGGAGCTCCAGGCCTGTTGGAGGAGAGGGGCCGGCTGCCAGTCAGGCCTCCCTGTCTGCGCGGGCTCGTCATCCGGCCGGCCTGCTAACACCTCCGCGCCCTCCTCCCCGCAGAAGGAGATAAGCAGCTTTCCTGAGGGGTGACAAGGGGCAGAAGGTATTCTGGCCCCAATTAAACTATGCCGGGGCTCTTGGCGAGGTGCTGGCGGGCTCTGAACTCCACAACCAGGAGGGGGCTGGCGGCCTGGGCCCTGTCCCTGTGCTCATCCATCAGTGGGGTGGCTTTGATTCTGATAACGGTTTGATCTCCAGTGACAGGAGGGGCGGGAGGGGGCGTTTATGGCTCCATTTCCCCCAGGCCTTGAATGGAGCTCAGTGGCTCCAGAGGCAACTGATCCGGCCAGGAGGTGGCCTGTGTTTGGCCTCCAGACCTGTGGCTGAGACAGCAAAAGAGGGACATGAGCCCTGGTCTTAGAGAACTGATGTGAAAAGACTCTTCCCTGGAGCCGCCTTTCTATTGCGTTTTGACTACTGGTCTCATGTAATTACAGTCACTGCAGGGGAGTCGTCAGTGGTCACTTCTGAGGAATCTGAGGCTCAGAGAGGGTGAGCCAGTGGCCTAAGGCTGCCCAGCTAGAAAGCAGAGCTGGGTTTCAGGCACATCGATCTGACAGTACAGCCTGATATCTTCCTAGGACACCAATACTCCCCAAATGCAGGGATGGGGGGACTGACTGGGCCTGAGCCCTAAAATACAGACTCCAACTTGGGGGGAACAGGCTGCTTCCAGGCCTTCCGATCATTTACGGGCAGTGCCCACAGGTCCTGACCATTTGCTAATCTCTCTTGAGGTTTTCCTGTTATTGTTCCTTATTTAAGATCCAATTTTATTATTTTTACTTTCTCCATGTATTAAAAAAAATCAAAGTAACCTCAGACTTACAGAAGAGCTGCTGGTGTGGAGAACAGGCCTTTGTCAGCTGTCTCCCACCCAACACACAACCCTCTGTGTCGGTCAGCCTGTAGAAGACAACAGCGACCCACCCCTGCCATCTGGGCCTCGGGCCCCATCCCGGTCTCACCAACCGTCCCAAGAAGTCGCCCTTGACACACTTGCAGAGCACAGGCCACTTCTTTTATAGAATGCCTCTCAATTTGGTTTCCTGATGAGGCAAATTCGTCTAATATTTATTTATTTCTGTGGCTGCACTGGGTCTTAGCTGCGGCACGCGGGCTCCAGAGCGCTCAGGCGCGGTCGTTGAGGAACGTGGGCTTAGCTGCTCCATGGCACGTGGGATCTTAGTTCCCTAACCGGGGATCGAAGCCTCGCGTCTCCCACACTGGAAGGCCGATTCCTCCCCTGTGGCCACCAGGGAAGACCTGACGTTTCCTGACCCGGCTCAGGCAGGAACGCCACGGACCTCAGGGCATCCTGGCAGCGATGCCCCAAGCAGGCTCTTCATTGCTTTGCACAAAAGAACTCACAGAGCCCTCGTGACAGCCCCAGGGTGTGGACGATTATCCCTGTTTTCTCGAATAAGGAAACAGAGGCTCAGAGAGGCTGAATCCCCTCCCGTAGGTCACACAGCCGGGCTGACGGGGGTCTGAAGCTGGGCTCGCAGCGCCGTGTGTTCCCGAGGCGGCCTAGCGCAGCGGGAGCGGCCCCATCCCCGCCAGCCACGCCGTGCACCCGTGTTCTGCCTTCTAGGCTCTTCCAGGCTGCCTAGGGCCTCCCTCCGCCCTCCCCGTCTCTCTCTTCTCTGCTTCGCCACTGGTCTCTGACAGAGTTCTCTCTGTGTCTCTCTTCTCTGACCATCTCTCACTCTCTCTCTCTCCCCACCTGGGCCCCCGGCCCTCGGTCAGGTCCCACTCACCTCTTCTCTTACGGGGGACCCTCAGGTCGGGCGGAGGCTTTGCCATCCCCACCTCCGGGGGCAGACCGGACCCATCAGAGGTCCCGTCCAGCCCCCAGCAGAGACCTGGAGGTCTCAGCCCTTCCCCACAGGAGGTTCAGGGTTTGTAAGTGGACCAGAGCCGCGCATGGCGAAGAGAAGCAGGCTCGGAGATGTCTCCCTTTGAAAACTCTGTTCCCCCCAACCCCCTGACAGGGTTTATCTCCAGGAGAGCTTAGTGGGTCCCTCCACACATTCCAGGGGAGCTCGAGAGAAGGCACTCCTGGGAGCCCCCGGCATGGGGGAGGCGCTGCTGATAAGATGGAAACCCCTCCAGACAGGAGCCCCCAGCCCTGCTGTGGAGGACGGCTGGAGCGGTGCCAGCTGGGCTCACCACGCCCTGCCTCCCGGCACTGCCCAGAGATGCTGCCCATCCGGGGTCCACTCCTGCCTCCTGGCTGCCCCTGGTTCCAGGGACGTGGCCTCAGCAGGACTCCTGGGGGCCCAGCTGCGGGCCTCTTTAGAGGATTGGCCCTGAAATGTCCACGGGAGAGACCCCTGGATGGGGAGAGGGATGGAGGAGAGAGAGGGAGGGAGGGGGAGGGAGAGAGACCCAGAAAGAGAAATAAATACACAATGAGCCGAGGCAGAGGGAGACTCAGGGAGGAGCCGTGGAGCCAGAGGGGATGAGAGGCAGGAGGGGAGACAGAGGCACGCGCAGGGCTGTGAAGAAACCCACCCACAGACACGTCAGGGGGACACATGGAGGAGAAGGGGACGAGCGGGGAGAGCGCAGAGGCCGGGGGACACAGCCCCCTACTGTGCCGGGAACGGACCCTCTCAGTCCCTCCTGTCCTGCCTGGAACCACGGGGGTAGCCTGGGCGGTGGGTGCACGTGCGCGAGCCTGTGTGTGCCGGCCCGGGGGGTCCCTTCCCTGCAGGAACCCGGCTCCTCATCCCAGGTCCGGCCCCCTCCCAGGGCCTCCAGCGGGTCGCTGGCTGGGCAGGATGTCCAGGACCTGGGCCGCACCCGGAGTGGAGGGCTGGCCCCGCGGGACCCCCACCTCCACGCACCCTGGTCACTCCCACCTGCCCTCCTACATGCCAACCCTGGGCGGCCCTGTGTGCAGCCTCCTCCCAGCCCACCAGGCGCGTGTCACGGCGGGCTTCAGACCGGAGCCGTCCTTTCCTCGTGGATAAGGGATGTGGGCACTAGATCAGTACCATCTCCACATCCTCATTTTTGAACTGTGTTATCCATGAAAACAGGGGATTCCCTGGTGGCTCAGATGATAAAGCGTTTGCCTACAATGTGGGAGACCCGGGTCCAATACCTGGTTGGGAAGATCCCCTGGAGAAGGAAACAGCGACCCACTCTAGTACTCTTGCCTGGAAAATTCCATGGATGGAGGAGCCTGGTGGGCTACAGTCCATGGGGTTGTAAAGAGTTGGACACCACTGAGCCACTTCACTTTCTTTCTAAGATGAGAGTCAAAAAGCTGGCTTAACACTCATCTCACTCAGTTCAATCCAAGAAAACAAGCAAACAGAGGAACAAACAAACTTCCCAGGCTTGGCCCCGGGAATGAAACGGGCTTTTCCAAAGCACCCTCATCACCTGCCAGCTGCTCACTGTCCTCAGCCTTGTGGCTCTTACTTGTGAAATGGGGACAGTGAGGGTCCTTACCCCGGGGGCGGGGCCTGAGGATGGCTGAGACACGCCTGGCCAGCACACCTGGCCCACAAACCCGCCCTCGGAACCCAGGTGGGTGGCTCCCGCAGCGGAGCGGCGGGGACTCAGGCGAGGTCCCTGGGACTTCCTGGTGGAGCTGACATCTCCCGGGCGGCAGAAGTTCCCAGGCCCCGGAAGGCTGGCCCCGCGGCACTTTCCCCTTCCCCTCTCTAATCCTCTCGCCTTCCAGACAGTGCCTGGAGACTTTGTTCTGCATGTGGTTTCCGGGGCCCTTCGGTGGAGTTGACAAAACAAGGAAATGCCAGCGCAGGGTTCCCAGAAGGGCCTGGCTCCACACTGCCCTGGTTCCATCAGCCCAGGGCCGGAGACCAAAGCCGCCTCGCGCTTCTGACGTCTGGTGGCGGGGCCAGGCCGGCTTTCCCGCTGCCTGCGCCCCCCCGCCCCGGGAGCTCGATGCCTCGGCTCCCTTTGAAGCTACTGGGAACTCAGTGCCCAGGCCTGCTCTCAGGGATCGCGGACAGGATGAAGCTCTGGGTCCCCAGGGCATGCCCCGGGTAACGGGGACTTCCTGAGTCCACTGTCGGCCGGGAGCTTGGGGCTCAGGCCAAGGTCACCAGCAGGTCTGGCTCATGGGCCTTCACTCATTCACTCATCCATGACTGTGGCATTCTATTTCTCTGAGAAACAGAAATAGTGCCATTACAATATCAGCGTCATGACACATTTTATGGGGCTGCTGGGGCAATCAAATGAGATAGTTCACGACTGGCGCCTACACACAGCAAACACGTGATTATTCAGACATGAAAGGGTGACTAAACATTCCAACTCTGGAGCCACCAGCCTCTGAAGTTCAAACCCAGGCTCCCCCACCCACTGGTTCTGTGGCCTCAGGCAAGTCACTTAACCTCCCTGGCCTTGGTGTTCCCCCCTGTAAATGGGTATAGTCGCAGCACCCAGTTCATAGGATCATTGATGACACACAAGCGTGTAGAAAAGAACCTGGCAATGAGTAAGTGCTGTATTGGTATTTGTGGAAAAAATATACTCATCTGTTCCAGAGTCAGCCATGTGGGGCCCTGACCCTTGGTCCAATGCTTTGCCTGGGGTTTGAGGGACATCCATTCTCCTTGTGACTGTCAGCTGCCACGGCACAGGCTCTGCCTGTGTCAAAGGAGAAGTAACTTCTAACAGCCGATCCAGAGGAATCTTTCTTTTTAAAACCACGTTCTTGGTCTGAAGAAATGAAGGCTCAAGTTGGTGATGTGAGTTTTACAGGGCCCATAGTGAGGAAGCACTAACGCTGTTGCTGGAACCTGTGGATCCCAAGACCATGAGGCTAAGTGACTCAAACAAGGGGCCAAGTCAGAGAAGTGGGAAGCAGGAGTTGAGTTCAGTAGTACTGACTGACATAATAGAGGATTTGATGTATTGATTCACGTAAGGAATGTTCTGGAAATGGGGATAGCATTGGTGTTCATTTGGTTTAGCACAGGATGATATTACCAGGATCCAATTTCTTTATTTCTGCAGTGTTAGCTCATTAGTGTTAGCTCAAGGTGACCTCCCTCTAGGTTGCAAAAGAGCTGCAGGAGTTCCAGGCATCACACCTAAACACTATCAATTTACAAGGAGAAAGAGCTCATTTTTAGGGGAGGCTTCTTTCCCAGAAGCCTCTAGCAAGCTCCCTGTCATGTCTCACAGACTCCAGATGGATTTCATGCCCATTCCTGGATTCACTGGAAGGACAGATGCTGAAGCTCCAATACTTGGGCCACCTGATGTGAAGAGCCAACTCATTGGAAAAGACCTTGATGCTGGAAAAGATTGAGGGCAGGAGAAGGAGGCAACAGAGGATGAGGGGGTTGGATAGCATCACTAACTCAATGGATATGACTTTGAGCAAATTCCAGGAGACAGTGGAGGACAAGGCAGCCTGGCGTGCTGCAGTCCACGGAGTCACAAAGAGTCAGGGGAAGAGACAGGAAGGGTGCTTATGAATTAGAGGGAGTCTGATGTGCCCTATGATTGGTTAGTGATGCCTGCCGTGGGTGATTAATTAGTGATGCCTGCTATGGATGCAGAGTGGTGGCAAGTATGCTATATACAAAACAAGTGAATCTGCTTAAGATGAACTGAAAGTTCAGTCAACTGAGCCTGTATCCTAAAAATACACACTGCGGGACTTCCCTGGTGTTCCAGTGGCTAAGATCCACGCTCCCAGTGCTGAGGGCTGGGGTTTGATCCTTAGATCCCACATGCCACAAGAAGACCTGGAGCAGCCAAATAAATCCATATTAAAACATATACACAAACCCCCAGATTACGAAAGTAAGCTCATTAGAACATATACTGTTTGGGGTTTCCCTGATGGCCCAGTGGATTAAGAATCCATCTGCCAATGCAGGGTACGTGGGTTCAGTTTCTAGTCTGCGAAGTTCCTACATGCCATGGGGCATCTAAGCCCGTGTGCCTAGAGCCTGTGCTCCACAAGAGAAGCCACGGCAATAAGACGCCCGAGCACTGCAGTGCAGAGTAGCCCCTACTCGCCACAACTAGAGACAGCCCATGTGCAGCAGTAAAGACCCAGCACAGCCAAAACTAAATAAATAAAATATGCTGCTTAATAAAATTTGATGTGTAATTGCATCCCTAAGCTAATTCTTAGACCAGTGCGTACACTGGCTTTGCATAATTTTATAGTTTCCGACTGCGTGGGGGCAACTCCCATCCAGCTGACCGAAGTGGGGGTTTAAAGGCCCGGGACTTTTGCTCAGTTGGGGCAGCTCTGAAGGGTCACTGAATCCATGCTGCTCCCTGGGGGCACAACCGAGGCCTGTTCTGAAATGGCATCCCAGCCCAGCTTCCACACTGCCCAGGCCCCCCTCTTTCCCTTTTTCTCCCTTCCCAAGAGCGCTGCCCACCCCACTCCCCAAACCCCCTGCAGACTCAGCTTTCCGGGGGTGGGGGGAAGTTCCTTGTGCTTTCTAAAGCCTCTTGTGGGAAGACGGAGCTTTCTCCCTCCTTAGAGGGGCAAGGGAGGGGGAAGAAAGTGGTGGGGGGGAGGTGGGGTAGATGTGTATAAGAGACAGGACATATTAAAACATATACACAAACCCCCAGATTACGAAAGTAAGCTCATTAGAACATATACTGTTTGGGGTTTCCCTGATGGCCCAGTGGATTAAGAATCCATCTGCCAATGCAGGGTACGTGGGTTCAGTTTCTAGTCTGCGAAGTTCCTACATGCCATGGGGCATCTAAGCCCGTGTGCCTAGAGCCTGTGCTCCACAAGAGAAGCCACGGCAATAAGACGCCCGAGCACTGCAGTGCAGAGTAGCCCCTACTCGCCACAACTAGAGACAGCCCATGTGCAGCAGTAAAGACCCAGCACAGCCAAAACTAAATAAATAAAATATGCTGCTTAATAAAATTTGATGTGTAATTGCATCCCTAAGCTAATTCTTAGACCAGTGCGTACACTGGCTTTGCATAATTTTATAGTTTCCGACTGCGTGGGGGCAACTCCCATCCAGCTGACCGAAGTGGGGGTTTAAAGGCCCGGGACTTTTGCTCAGTTGGGGCAGCTCTGAAGGGTCACTGAATCCATGCTGCTCCCTGGGGGCACAACCGAGGCCTGTTCTGAAATGGCATCCCAGCCCAGCTTCCACACTGCCCAGGCCCCCCTCTTTCCCTTTTTCTCCCTTCCCAAGAGCGCTGCCCACCCCACTCCCCAAACCCCCTGCAGACTCAGCTTTCCGGGGGTGGGGGGAAGTTCCTTGTGCTTTCTAAAGCCTCTTGTGGGAAGACGGAGCTTTCTCCCTCCTTAGAGGGGCAAGGGAGGGGGAAGAAAGTGGTGGGGGGGAGGTGGGGTGGGAAAGGAAGGGAAGGTTACTGAGTAGCAGCTAAATCAGTCCCACCCTGTTTTCCAAACCTGGACTGGACAAGCTCAGGCCAAGTCCCACAGGGCTCTGATCCACCGCTAACTCAGGGAAACCCATACCTCGTGAAAGCCTCTCTCTCTCGTTCTTCGCTACATTTCCTACCAAAGGCAAGCGCTTTCTGCCTCCACCCTGACCTGGCCAGGCCAATTTTCCCTTAATGCTCAATTTCACCTGCCTATTTATGAGACAAGAGCCCCCTATCCTGAAGGAGGGAAGTGTTGCCCTGAGAGGCTCCAGGGCCCCCTCCTCCTGGTTCACCCTCCACTCCACCTGGCTCCACTCTGGGTCTGTTTGCAGAAGGCACCTGGGATGTCAGGAAGGGCCGGCCTTGCTTGCACTTGGTGTTTTTCTAAGAGGCCTTTTCTTATGGGAGTAATTGGAGAGGCCTCATTTCTTCAGGAACGAGAGCCGATGCAATTCAGCGAGGCTTTATTAGGTCAGATGGAGAATGCCAGGCTTGTCCTACATGCTGGCTGCACGGGGATCCCTAATGAGAGGCAGGGAGACGGTCAGGCTCCAGCGGCAGACGCAGGCCCGGGATCAAAGCCTTGACTTCCCCCAAACTGGAGCTCTGCGTGCGCTTGGAGGAGCCTCCCTCCTGCTGACACCTGGGGAGAGGCTTCCAAGCTCTCCTGATTCCCTGGAGGAATCGACCAGGATTGGGGGTGGGTGGGGGGAACCCATCCTCGCAGAGTAGCCTGTGCCCTGGGCCGACCTCTCTGCTGGGAGAGGAGGAGCTGGCAGCCGGGTTTCTCCTCACAGCCCCTGCTGGCACCATCACCAGCCCCAGAGCTTGTCTGGCCAGGTTTGAGGAGGGACCCTATCGACACTTCCAGAGCCCCCCGTTTCTCTTGCCTCCCTCGACGGTGCTGTGCTTGTGTGGTTTCCAAGGCGCCTGCCCGGCATGGCTCGCTCCTCAGGGTAATCTCAAGGCCTGCCTGTCCTCCGTGCCACTTGGGCCAGCTAGATGCCACGAGCTAAGGCCAGGGAAGGGGGCCCGGAGTGGGGAATGTCCCTTGGCAGGAGGGGGCCAAGCCATCCTCGACAGCCCGTGCCAGCTCGTTAGAGGAAAACTTCACGCTCGCATGTTGAGTCTGGCGTTTCCCGTGTTGTGGTCCAGTTTGCCGAGCTGGAAGGAGCAGAGAAATATCGGGTTGCCTTTTCCAGACTCCTGGACGAGTCCCTGGGCAAGCATTCGGAATCAATCAGAATTGTCCTCCTGGGTCATTTGGCGGGGGAGGCTGGAGCCTGCCCTGGTTTTACAAGTTGTTTTGCGAAACAAGTGTCCTAGTTTCTCAGCTGGAAGAGCCGGAGGCCCAGGAAGTGCCTGCGAGCACGGGCTCTGGGGAAGGGCCAGCTGCAGGTCCTAGGATGCCAGCGACAAGCTGGGCAATGTCCCCACAGCCCTAGGCCTCCGTTTCCCATCTGTGAAATGGAAGTCCTGAGGACACCAATGTCTTAGGGCAGATCGAGGTCAGTGAACAGATGATTGTGAAGGTCTGTTGTGGCTCGGGTCCCCCCAGAAGATATATTCAAGTCCTAATCCCTGGTGCCTGTGAATGCAGTCTTTCAGGGACTGTGGTCCTCACAGATGTGATCAAGTTAAGATGAGTTCGGGGGACTTGCCTGGTGCTCCAGTGGCTAAAACTCTGTGCTCCCAGGGCAGGGAGCCCGGGTTCCATTCCTGGTCAGGGAACTAGGATCCCAGGGGCTACAACTAAAGATCCTGAGTGCCGCCACTAAGACCTGGGCAGCCAAATTAATACACAGGTAAACAAATATTTTTAGAAAGGATGAGCTCAGAAGAATTCAGGTGGCCCTAACTCCAGGCTATAGTTGTTCAGTCACGAAGTCGTGTCCAACTCTGTGACCTCATGAACTACAGCATGCCAGGCTTCCCTGTCCTTCACCATCTCCTGGAGTTTGCTCAAATCCATGTCCAGTGACTCGGTGATGCTATCCAACCATCTTGTTCTCTGCCATCTCCTTCTCCTCCTGCCTTCAATCTTTCCTAGCCTCAGGATCTTTTTCCAATGAGTCAGCTCTTCGCATCAGGTGGCAAAATTATTGGAGTTTCAGCTTCAGCATCAGTCCTTCCAGTGAATATTCAGGGTTGGTTTCCTTTAGGATGGACTGGTTGGATATCCTTATAGTCCAAGGGACTCTCAAGAGTCTTCTCCAATAGCACAGTTCAAAAGCATCAATTCTTCGGTGCTCAGCTTTCTTTATAGTCCAGCTCTCACATCCATACATGACTACTGGAAAAACCATTGTCTTTATAAGAAGAGGGACATATGGACACAGACACACACAGGGAAGACAGCCATGTGACGACAGAGGCAGAGGTCAGAGTGAGGATTCCCAGTGACGCCAGAAGCTGGAAGAGGCAGGAAGGACCCTCCTGCAGCCCCTGGAAGGCAACCAGCCCTGAGGACACCCTGATCTCAGACTTCTGCCCCCCACAGCGGTACCTAGGCCACAGCCCCAGAAAACTCACACAGCGGCTGACCCAAAGCCTGCCCTCTGAGCGCCGGTCACGAAATCCGGCCTTTCCCTGCCTGTGGGCCTTCAGGGCCTCAGGATGTCGGCTCTGCTCCAGAGCCACGTGGCTCACCCACCGTCCTCCCCATCCACAGGCACCCACGTCTGGGCCTCGTCCAGGGCAGCCCCGGGCTCTGCTGGGCCCCTCCTGCCAGAGATTCAGGCTGCCCTCCCGCTGTGGGTGCAATGCTGCTGTGGATCAGACAGGAGTCCTGGGAAACCAGAGGCATGACCGCAGGAAAACAAGAGTAATGTGTTGTCTCAGAGCCTCCGTTGCGTTCCCAGCAGCAAGGCTTCCTTCTGGGGAAACAGTCATTCTCACAGATTTGCCTGTAATGAAGGGTCCCGGGGTCACCGCAGATCTGGCCTGAGTTCCAGAGCGCCTTTGGATATGTCTCCAAGGCCTTGTGTGGCCTCTCGGCACTGGAGAAGCGACCTTGGTGACCCATGAGCTGCATTCTCAATTGTGGTTAATTTTCATTCATTTCAGCTTGAAAATGGTTACTCCGGGGATTAAGAAAACTCTTAAGGGTGTTTGCATCCTCTTGGCGTGTGAATCTACCTTTTCAACTATAAGTTTTATGAACTGTAAATATGGAACAAGTATTCTCAGTGAAAATTTACCCTCCGAGTTAAGATGTGGAAGTGTGAAACTGCACTTGATTTTGTAGTGTGGGGCTTCCCACGTGGTGCCTGTGGTCATGAATCTGCCTGCCACCGTAGGAGACGTAGGTTCCATCCCTGGCTCGGGAAGATCCCCTGGAGTAGGAAATGGCAACCCACTCTGGTATTCTTGCCTGAGAAATTCCAAGGACAGAGTAGCCTGGCTGGGGGTCGCAAAGAGTCAGACACGATTAAGCATGCATACACACACCAGTGCAAAATACACACTGGGCTCTGAAGACTTAGTGTGGAATACGGAATGTAGCGTCATATTTTGTATATTCCCTACATGTTGATGTTTTGGGTATACTGGGTTAAAGAATATATACTATTGGGCTTCCATTGTGCTCAGCTGGTAAAGAATCTGCCTGCAATGCAGGAGACCTGGGTTTGATCCCTGGGTTGGCAAGATCCCCTGGAGAAGGGAAAGGCTACTCCAGTATTCTGGTCTTGAGAATTCCATGGACTGTATATTGCATTAAAGAATATATATTATTAAAATTAATACCTATTCCTGCCCCTCCTTTTTTTTTTTTTTTTACTTTTTAAAATAACTCAACTAGAAGGTTTAAATTCTACATGTGGCTTATATTACATTTGGGGGTGGGGGCAGTGCTGGTCTAGGTGGCCAAACTGGAGGTCTGAACTTATCTGCTGCTCTGATTTTGATCAATAACAGGGCTCTGTGACCTTGGGAAAGCCCCAGGTCCATCAGACCCCCAAGTTCCCAATACCAAATTGAGGAGGTTGGGCTGCACCAGTGGATTTGGGTTACTGGAGGGAGACTGAGCGGGTGGGGCTTTCAAAACCACCAGATTCGATGACCTCGATTCCTTCCCACTGGTTGGGCCAAGGACTAGCTCACATTATCCCCACTTGAGGGCTGGGAGGCTGATGGAATTTACAAATGAGTCGCTGGACACTCTGGGCAGGTTGTGGACGGCACAACAGAACCTTTCCTGATTTGCCTGAAGTTGAATGCCAAGATTTCGCAAAGGGAAGAGAACATAGGTGCAGAGCATTTTTAAATTGAAAAGTACTTGCCTGTAGCCTCGATGCTAATGGACTTAGCACCTACTATTTCCTAAAGCCACCTAAGGGTCTGGAAGGAAGGTCTGCGGGATGAGGAACAAGTTCACAGAGAAGGAGGAGGGTTAAGAACTGTCTTCCTTCTCCACCTTCTCCTCCTCCTGTGTTTGCTGGTGGGAAAAGGAGGATCCAAGAGAAGAAACCGGACCCGCCTGGGGACCCAGAGCCACAGGTGGAAGAGGCCTGGGTCCCTGAATGTGGGTGTGGAGTGGTGCCCCGTGCGGACTCGCCTCTGGATTACGTCCAGAGTTAGAAATGTGCGGTGTCCCTGAAGTTTCAGGGCCCATTTTTTATAGCAACTTGTGCATCGACCAGTAGACCATCCTTCAGGGTGCTGGAGCCCCCTTAACTAAAGGGCTGTACTTCTGGGTCACAGGAACCGGGTAGCTGAGGCCTCTGTGAAAATGTCCAGGCCTCCCCACACTGGCCCGCCCTCCCCGGCCAGGCTTCCCGGTGGCCTGGGAAGGAGGGAAGTTTCTGGGCTTCCTGCCCTCGATCCCCACGATCCAGCACACCCTTCTCAGTCTCCACCCTGCCCTTCTCCTCCACACGTGGATAATTAGAAGCTGCTGGTCAGAGGCTGGCTGGGAGCCAGGGCGTTTTCTCTACATGGGAAAACAGAAAATAAGGTTATAAGTTCTGAGCCATGGAAACCACCTAGAACTCCGACAATGTTTTGCCCAGCATGGTCCTTATGGAGTCTCGGAGGGACCACTGGCCTCCACTTGCCTGCATGACCATCTTCCCCTGGCCTTGAGGCTCTTCTCTTCCCCTGGGCCCTTGTTTGGCACCGGGAGGAAGGATGAGGATGCTGGAGGCTTTTGGACTTCCCAGCATGCATGGGTCTGCAGGGACCTGGGGGTGGGGTGGGGAAGGAAGGGGCCTGGGCGGGGCCCAGGGTCACCAGGCTGGCGTAGCACGGTAGGGGGCTCCGTGGGGGTCTCTCCCTCCTGTGGGCATTCCAGCATCCAGTGGAGGCATAACTGTCACCGGTAGGGTGGGGGGAGACGTGATGGAATTGTCAAAGTTACAGGAAATGGGCCCCTTTGCCCATTGGTCAAACCGGGGAGCATCACCCTGTGAGGCCCAGTGAGTCACCAGCCTCGGATCCTCAGTCGATGGCAGAACTGGGATCTCTGGACTCTCTGCCCCTGCTGCAGAGAAAACACAAACGCAGATGCCTTCTTTTTTAATCAGGAAAGAAGTACAAATTCAGGTAGTTGCTTGTAGAAATTCAGGCGGCACTAACGCCTGTAAAATACAGTTCGCCTTCTCTGATTCCCAGCCCATTGTTGGATGGGCTCCATCTACCCCCTCTGGAGTCTGGGCAGGCTCTCTGACCGCTTGATGGAGACTGTCTGCAGGAACGAGGCCGTGTGGCATCTGGGTGAGGTCAGGAGAGAGGTAGCTTCGGCCTGGTGCCACCACATGGGCCGTTCGGCTTCCCCGAGGCCACAGTACTGGAGGGAGGTCGTCATTGCCTGCCAGCTGGGACGCCCAGGCCAGCCGACACCTGCGTCTGGAGCTCGGCCAGACAGTGAGGCTCTGCACCTTCCCATCGCGTGTGGCGTGGACACAGAACCATCCGCTCACTCACAACTGCATTTGTACAACCCAGGGTTCTTCAGTACCTGCTCTTTGTCAAAAGTTTTAGCCAGATGTATTTTGAAATCTGCTTCCTTGGGTTTTTTTTTTTTTTTAGACAGGCAATATGGTACTTAAATGGTGACTTATTTATCACCTTCAGTTCAGTTCAGTTCAGTCGCTCTGTCGTGTCCGACTCTTTGCGACCCCATGAATCGCAGCACTCCAGGCCTCTCTGTCCATCACCAACTCCCGGAGTTCCTTCAAACTCACGTCCATCGAGTCAGTGATGCCATTCAGCCATCTCATCCTCTGTCGTCCCCTCCTCCTCCTGCCCACAATCCCTCCCAGGATCAGAGTCTTTTCCAACGAGTCAACTCTTCTCACGAGGTGGCCGAAGTATTGGAATTTCAGCTTCAGCATCAGTCCTTCCAATGAACACCCAGGACTGATCTCCTTTAGAATGGACTGGTTGGATCTCCTTGCAGTCCAAGGGACTCTCAAGAGTCTTCTCCAACACCACAGTTCAAAAGCATCAATTCTTTGGTGCTCAGCTTTCTTCACAGTCCAACTCTCACATCCATACATGACCACTGGAAAAACCATAGCCTTGACTAGACGGACCTTTGTTGGCAAAGTAATATGTCTGCTTTTCAATATGCTATCTAGGTTGGTCATAACTTTCCTTCCAAGGAGCAAGCGTCTTTTAATTTTATCACTGCAATCACCATCTGCAGTGATTTTGGAGCCCAGAAAAATAAAGTAAGCCACTGTTTCCATTGTTCCCCCATCTATTTGCCATGAAGTGATGGGACCAGACGCCACGATCTTAGTTTTCTGAATGTTGAGCTTTAAGCCAACTTTTTCACTCTCTTCTTTCATTTTCATCAAGAGGCTCTTTAGTTCTTCTTCACTTTCTGCCATAAGGGTGGTGTCATCTGCATATCTGAGGTTATTGATATTTCTCATGAGCTATTTCAAATCCTGAAAGATGATGCTGTGAAAGTGCTGCACTCAATATGCCAGCAAATTTGGACAACTCAGCAGTGGCCACAGGACTGGAAAAGGTCAGTTTTCATTCCAATCCCAAAGAAAGATAATGCCGAAGAATGCTCAAACTACCGCCCAATTGCACTCATCTCACGTGCTAGTAAAGTAATGCTCAAAATTCTCCAAGCCAGGCTTCAGCAATACATGAACCATGAACTTCCTGATGTTCAAGATAGTTTTAGAAAAGGCAGAGGAGCCAGAGATCAAATTATCAACATCTGCTGGATCACCGAAAAAGCAAGAGAGTTCCAGAAAAACATCTATTTCTGCTTTATTGACTATGCCAAAGCCTTTGACTGTGTGGATCACAATAAACTGTGGAAAATTCTGAAAGAGATGGGAATACCTGACCTGCCTCTTGAGAAGCCTATATGCAGGTGAGGAAGCAACAGTTAGAACTGGACATGGAACAACAGACTAGTTCTAAATAGGAAAAGGAGTACGTCAAGGCTGTATATTGTCACCCTGCTTATTTAACTTACATGCAGAGTACATCATGAGAAATGCTGGGCTGGAAGAAGCACAAACTGGAATCAAGATTGCTGGGAGAAATATCAATTTATCACCTTCAGTGGGTTCCGTTTCTTTGCTATTTCTGTTTCTCCAATGAAACATGATTTTTGTGCTAAGTGGAATAGCACAAATAGACTGAAGAGCCTCAAGTCAGATCAGGTCAGGTTTGGCACTAAATTTTCGAAACAAAACCAAACAATCCCCCAAATAATGACGTGGTTTTCAGAGCCTTAGGGTTTTGGGGGTTAGTAGAATGGGGTGGCGGAGCTGTGCTGATTTTCATGGAGAATCATGCCCTCCATTTATGGAAAATGAGGCTGATTCCCCTTTTATCTTGGTGATGCGTGGTTTCCTTCTCAATAAAATTGTAAGTTACAAAAAAGTTGATTAAAATAAATATGTTAAGTAAACAAACAGACAAACAAAAATACAAGTGGCATGCAGATGTGGTAAAAATAGTGTTGACCTGAACTTCCGACACGGAGCAGGTAATGGATACTCTTCTCAGTTCCATTTTGTGGGGAATAACAGCTAATACTTATTATGTGCAGAACCTGTTATGTGCAGGCATGTGTCTATGTACTCTAAATGTGCTAATGTACTTAATTCTCACAGGAACCCTGGGAGGAGCGTACTTTCTTATTATCCCCAGTTTACAGATGAGAAAGCCTGAGACATAGAGGTGAAGCAACCTGCCAAGAATCACGACCTAATCAGTGGTGGGGGGAACTGTGTGTGCTGAACTCCACACTCCAGCAAGCACCTGCTGGGTGGGGGAACCGAGGCGTCTGCATCTGGGCTGGACCAGAGGAGCAGAGGCAGGAGGAGATATAAAGATGTATGTAGGACTTGGCTGTACAGATGGGTGCAGGTCACGATGGATGTAGTTATCTAAATGGATGCAGACACGGAGACAGACAGAGATGGCTGGCTGGCTAGATTGAGCACGGGCTGTGGTCTACACCCGTTGGGGATGAGCACGATCAACGCCCGCAGGGCAGGCACCAGGAAGGGAAGATGGGAAGCAGGCTGGGACTGGCAGGCTCGGGCAAAGCTGCCCCCAGGCGGCAAACTTGTGGAAAGAGGATTCAGAGATAAGTAAGGACACCGATGACCCTGTGGCTTTTTGGAGTCTCTTCTTCAGGGAAAGTCGACTTCCTTTTGTAAAGACCCTCCTGCTGATTAATCCAGGCCCACTCAAGATGAGCTCCCTTTATACTGATTTAGAGCAAACTCCTAGGGACTTACACTTGCAAAATCTCCCTCCAGCAGCATCAAGATGAGCATCTGACAAACAAACAGGAGGAGGTGCTATGGAATGACTACGTCTTCCTCCTGTCCTCCAGTCTTGCAGGAGCACTTGCTCCTGGCTCTAGACTCAGCCTCCTGTCTCAGCCTGGACCCGGAAGTCTTCAGAGCTGGCATTCAGAGGGCCCGGGTCGGGGCCAGGGAAGCGGGGAGTAGAAGTCACGGGCACGCATTTTCCCAGGTGTGGTCGGGTGTAAGCCTGGATGCACTTGCTCCCCGGCAAGGGGTCCTTCAGGCAGATACTCAGGGTGATTTTCCAACTCTGCATCCAAGCTGTAGCCAGGCTATATTTTAAAAATGTGCTTTAAACTTGTACTAGTTCTTTATTGAAGTAGAATGCCCATGCAGAAAAGCACAGCATCGTGAGAACAACTCTGAGTGATGGTCGCATGTGCTCGCCTGTGATGCCAGCACCCATGTGAAGGCTCAGAACATGATTCGACCCCGAAGCCCCCTTGACTCCATTCCCACGACCACCTGTTCCAGGATCAACCTCCACCTACACACAGCACTTTGTTTCATTTTGGGTTTCATGATCAAATCAAATTCTGTGTCTGGCTTCATTTGTGAGCATGTCACTGTTGATTTTCCATGTTCACTGCTGTATACTATTTGATGGTGAGACTGTGTCCTCACTCACTTGTCTGATTTATCTTCGATGGACATTTGGATAGGGCAGTCTCGAACATTCTAGTACATGTCTTTTGGTGAGCATACAACCTCTGGTGGTGAGAGGACACCCAGAAATGGTGTTGCTGGGTCCCAGGTCGGGGAGCAGGCATAATCTCCATAGATTCTGAGGACCATTGACTTTAAAAGTGCTTCTGAAGCCTTGCCATCCTCGGGGCTTGGGAAACCTGGGCATCCTGTGCTATAGACAGTCTTAAAAGTTTTTTTTCTTTGCAGCTTTTAATAGCCATGAAATTCTTGGCGACATAAAATATGCTCCAAAGGGGATAAAAAGAGACCTGTGCAAGTTCTTGTTCAAATAAATAGCCTGTCTCTGGCTTGAAAGGCAAATCTGTTCCTCGTACTGCAAAACTTTGTTCTGTTACTCCTTGTTTCAATGTGTATTTCTCAGTCCTTGAATAAAACTCAGGGACCCTGTCAAATAACGTAACTTTTCTTTCATTTTTATTCCTTTCGGCAGGTACTGGCTTCCTCACGTTCAGATGAAGTTTCCGTAGTTCAGCCCAGACCTGCAGGGCAATCTCCCTCCTCAATATACTGACTGCAAGGCAAGGGGTGGTGGCGCTGCCCGCTGTCTCATGGGGGAGGACTCCAGGGCCAAGGGCCACAGTTACCTGCCAAGGGAGGGGGGTGGTTCCAGGTGCGAGCCCAGGTTCTTCTGATGCCAAGATGACCCTCCCCTTACAAAAAGAGCACCCCTTCCAAATGCAGACTGGTGCAACCACAAGGGAAAACGGTATGGAGGTTCCTGAAAAAACTAAAACCACCATATGCTCCAGCAAGCCCACTCCTGGGCATACATCCCAAGAAAACCATATTCGAGAAAGATACATGCACCCCAGCGTCCACAGCAGCACTATTCACAACAGCCAGGACAGGGAAACAGACCTAAATGTCCATCGACAGAGGAACGGATGAAGACGACGTGGGACATACGTACAGTGGGATACTACTCAGCCACGAAGAAGAACGCACTAACGCCACTTGCACCAACACGGCTGCAACCAGAGATTATTATACCAAGCGAGATAAGTCGTAAGGGTTAGGGTTAGGGTTAGAGAAAGACAAATGTTGTACGATATCACTCATATGTGGAATCTAAAAGAATGATACAAATGAACTTATTTACAAACAGAAATAGACCCACAGAGACAGAAACGTATGGGTCCCAAAGGGGAAAAGGGGCAGGGGAAGAGATAAATTAGGAGTGTGGGGTTAGCAGATGCAAACTACTGCTAATATAGAAAACTGATAAATAACAAAGTCCTATTGTATAACACAGGGAAGTCTATTCAGTATCCCGTGATAAAAACCAATGGAAAATGATGTGGAATAGAATATATATGGATATACAACTGAATCACTTTGCTGTACACTTGAAACTAACATAACCCTGTAGACCAACTATAATTTAATTTAAAAAAGAGCCCCCTCTCACTGCCATGTAATAGACACGTGGGAAAATTCACACTCGATAAGGGACCTCTCACTGAGTCCCCACTAACTGAGCACAGTTGAGGCGCAGCACCCGTGTCAAAACTCGGAACCAGAGCAGCCTCCGAAGCCCCCAGAAGCCCCTGCTGCACCCCCTGCCCTCAACAGCACAGATCATCTGATCTTGAAATTCACCCTATGACAGATTCACAGAATGCTTCCTCTCTCAGCACCGTGTTGGCGAGAGGCATCTGTGTTGTTGTGAGTACCAACAGCAAGTTCCTTTCCTCCAAATTGTCCCCAGTCCCGCTGTGGACAGGGATTTGTGTGGGTCCCGGTTTGGGGCTCTTAGACTGTGGTGAAGACGTGGGCGCAGGGCTGTGGATACACACGACACAACACGGGAGTCACACTTGGGCTCGGCTGCAGCAGATGCTGTCAACCGGGTTTCCAAAGTCCTTGCACCAACACGAGCTCCCGCTTGCCAATGTGGGAGATTAGAAATCTCTCACGGTGCCTTTTCAGGTTTCTGACCGCATGGGTGAGTTTTCTGCATGCTGTGTCCTCTAAACCAGGGGCTTCTAATTCGACCAGGATCCCAGGATGCGCGGGTCTGGCAAGTCTTCCACAAGCCTAAGGACCTAAGGCTTCAAGTGACCCGACTGTCAGCCACGGTTATCTCTGTGCTCACTCACTCCAGAACCCAGTGGACCCTGCCTCTGAAGTGGAGCCGGGCTTTCGTCTTCCCTTCAGGGGACGGCCTGGGGTCCAGGCCAGGCTGAGAAGATGCTGAGTCCAGGCCTGTGGCCAGACGGGCTCCTCGGGGATGCTGTCGGGCAGTTATCACAGGGAGCTGGGGCCTCTCTGCCGTCTCGCCTTCTGAACTGAGAGTTCCATCAAAGGGCTGCATCTTTCCTTATCAAGAGGCAGGCAGGAGGCAGGGGTGGGGGCAGCCCGGGCTTTGAGGGGGAACCTAGTAACTCCCTCAGCCACACATCTGGGGGAGCCCCCGTGGTGTGCCAGGCACTGTGTCGAGGGTGGGGTGCAATGACAAGGGAGGCCTCAGGGCTGGGACTGAAGGAACAGGGCACAGGACATGCACACTCATGGGCGCTGAGGACGCTGGGGCAGGCAAAGCTTTCTTAAACTCGACCCAGACAAGGCGCTCCTACAAGACTGGGTTGGGACAATGGACCTCGTCAAAGTTAAAGACTTCTGTTCATCAAAGAAAGTGAAAGTGTTAGTCGCTTACTCGAGTCTGACTCTTTGTGGCCCCATGGACTGTAGCCCGCCAGGCTCCTCTCTCCATGGAATTCTCCAAGCAAGAATACTGGAGTTGGTTGCCATTCCCTTCTCCAAGGGATCTTCCTGACCCAGGGATTGAACCTGCCTCTTCTGAATTGCAGGCAGATTCTTTACCATCTGAGCCACCAGGGAAGCCTCTGCTCATCAGAAGATGCCATTAAGAAACTGGAAAGTCACAGACTGGAAGGAAATATTCCAAATACACATATCTGATCAAGGACTCACACCCAGGAAACACATTAGATATAAAGAACTCTCAGTTCAGTTCAGTCACTCAGTCGTGTCCGACTCTTTGCGACCCCCCATGAATCGCAGCACGCCAGGCCTCCCTGTCCATCACCAACTCCCGGAGTTCACTCAGACTCACATCCATCGAGTCAGTGATGCCATCCAGCCGTCTCATCCTCTGTCGTCCCCTTCTCCTCCTGTCATTCCTGACCCAGGGATTGAACCTGCCTCTTCTGAATTGCAGGCAGATTCTTTACCATCTGAGCCACCAGGGAAGCCTCTGCTCATCAGAAGATGCCATTAAGAAACTGGAAAGTCACAGACTGGAAGGAAATATTCCAAATACACATATCTGATCAAGGACTCACACCCAGGAAACACATTAGATATAAAGAACTCTCAGTTCAGTTCAGTCACTCAGTCGTGTCCGACTCTTTGCGACCCCCCATGAATCGCAGCACGCCAGGCCTCCCTGTCCATCACCAACTCCCGGAGTTCACTCAGACTCACATCCATCGAGTCAGTGATGCCATCCAGCCGTCTCATCCTCTGTCGTCCCCTTCTCCTCCTGTCCCCAATCCCTCCCAGCATCAAAGTCTTTTCCAATGAGTCACCTCTTCGCATGAGGTGGCCAAAGTACTGGAGTTTCAGCTTTAGCACCATTCCTTCCAAAGAAATCCCAGGGCTGATCTCCTTCAGAATGGACTGGTTGGATCTCCTTGCAGTCCAAGGGACTCTCAAGAGTCTTTTCCAACACCACAGTTCAAAAGCGTCATTCTTCAGTGCTCAGCTTTCTTCACCGTCCAACTCTCACATCCATACATGACCACAGGAACTCTCAGCATCCCACAAATCAATGAGAAAAAGACATACAGCTGGGTAAAAACCAGGTGCAAGCCCTGAATGGCAGGAGAACAGAAGAAACACCTCCTGGGCATCACCACTCACAGAGAAATGAGACAAAGTCACGAGACACACAGCTCCCACCGCAGAGGATTGAGGACTGGAAGAGGTGCAGAGCGGCCAGGCTGACATGCCTGCCTGCGGGGCCTAGAGTCACACAGGGGCGTAGTGAAGTGGTTCCCTAGTCCCCTCCTGGGCGCAGCCCCAAGACAGTGAGCATGTCAGCCACCAAGAGACTCCTACAGAGATGACCACGGTGGCTTCATGGGTCACAGCCCCACACTGGGAACAACCCAAGGGTCCATGGCTGAAGAATGGATGTGCCAACTGTGGGACCATCAGATGATGGAATCTACTCTGCAGCAGGAGAGATAGATGCCAGGATCAAAGTGGGCAATGGTGCAGATGAATCTCAAAACCTTATTGGCCCATATAATGACCCCTGAGCCCATGGCAATGACCACCAAGCCCAAACAATGACCACTGAGCCCACACAGTGACCACTTAGCCCATGGCAATGACCACCGAGCCCACACAATGAGCACTGTGCCCAAGAGAAGGACCCCGGGCACGCGTTGCTATAGGGTTACGCTCCTGTCTCTGTGTGCATGTATTCTCTGGCTTGGACCACCGCAGAAGCCACCTAACATCAGTCCTTGCCTCCACATCTCTGATGAAGTCACCTTTTTATTTTTTAAACTTTTATTTATTTATTTGGCTGCATCAGGTCTTAATTGCGGCATGCAAACTCTAAGTTGTGGCACAGGGGCCGAAGTTCCTTGACTAGGGATTGAACTCAGGCCCCCTGCACTGGGAGCTCAGAATCTTAGCCAGTGGCCCACGAGGGAGGTGTGATCTTTTCAAATAGTGAACTGTATCGTGTCACTCCCATGCTTAATGATCTTCCACTGCCTACAAGATCAAGTCCAAATTTCCTGACAAGACATCCAAGGCTCTCCCAGTCTCACTTTAAGTTCCTCTTTCTGGCTTCCTATCTTGCGATGAAGCTTACTTTTTTACAGGCCCTTCCCTGAAGCTGCCTGTATTTACTTTGTTTCCTTTCTTCCACCCGGAATGCCCTTTGTTTATTTTCCACCTGGAAAAGAGCCCATTCCTTCCCCTCAGCCAGTGGTTCTTGGCTACAAGTAGCTTTGCTCCCAGGGACCCTTTGGCGATAACGGAGCTGTCTCTGGCAAGATGACCGTGTGTGTGTTCCTGGGCAAAGCTACGGTGCTGCTGAACATCCTACAAGGCACACGTGTGCTTGGTTGTTTAGTCATGTCCAATTCTTTGCGACCCCATGGATTGTAGCCCGCCAGGCTCCTCTGTCCAGGGGATTCTCCTGGCAAGAATACTGGAGTGAGTTGCCATCTCCTCCTCCAGGGGATCTTCCTGACCCAGGGGTGGAACCCATGTCTCCTGCATCTCCTGCACTGGTAGGCGGATTCTCCACCACTGAGATACCTGGCAGGAGACAGCCCCAAATGTCTCCCCCCAGGCTGAGGCTGAGGAAGCCTGCTCCAAGCCTGTCACGCCAGGTCCCCAGCATCAGTGTCCCTTTCCTCTCCGGCCCGTGAAGCCGGCTGTGTGGGCGGCAGTTTGATGGGGACGAGTCCATCTCTCGCCTGGCCAGGAGCTCCCCGATTGCAGGGACTATGTCCTCATTTGCGTCACCACGGGTTAACCCAGGGCCTGGGGAGGGGGCCGGGGGGAAGACTTGGAAAATGTTAGTGGACCGGAAATTGAGGATTCAACATATAGCTCTAATTAGAACTAGGAATTTGGCCTGGGATCTGGGTAGGAATGTTAGGAAAACACGAACCCGTGACATTGGAGCACAGTGAGGTAGTCAAGGGCAGACGCTCTTGGTTTCAAAACCTGTAACAAAGCAGCTGTGTGACCCTGGGCCGCTCACTTGACATCTCTGTGCTCTGTCATCTGCAGGATGGAGATGATACACATGCTCGTCTGTAGTGGATTCACAGCATGTCCACGCCTCCTCCAGCCCGCCTCCCACCTGCGGGAGGTGATTCTGTCTCCTTTCCTTGAACCTGGGCAGTTGGCTTGGCGGCCTCGGAGCAGAGGTTGTGGAGGACGTGACTTGGGGTGACTCTGAGTTAGGGTTGAAAAAGGCTGTGCACTTCTTGCCAGTTTTGGGGTGAAGCTTGCTCTGGAGCCTTCAGCATTGTGGGTGAAGGCTGTGCGGCAGCCTCACTGAGACCCCACTACTTTTTGGTGCCGGGTGCTGTTTGTGGGGAGGTGTCCGCACTCCTCGTGAGAGGTCAGGGTGAGGCCTCGGACCATCAGCCTCAGTCCTGGCCCTGCCTCTTGCAGCTCGGATCCCCTGACCTTCCAGGCCCCTGTCCTCTGTCTGTGCCCTGACGGTAATGTGAGCTGTTAGGACCACAGGAGCTAAAGCCTGGGAAGCGGGCAGCACAAAGCTCGGTGGGGAGCGAGTCCTGAGCCCCAGGGGTGCCTGCCCCTCACTGGAAAAGCGAGGAACCCCTGCGAGGGGCTGGCTCTTCTGCTCCCTGTCCCCTCGAAGGGGACCCCCAAGTCCAGAGGAGCACGGGCGAGGGGGCTGCAGGATCCCTGGGCCCCTCCTCCCTCTGGGAGGACAGTGGGACAGAGCATCAAGGTGCCAGACCTAGGGGGCAGGCCGGGGCCCGCTGATGCCAACAGCAACACCACAGAGGGCCTGAGGGGCACCGGCTCGATGCAGCTGTGGGGCCTGGGGCCGGGCACTCAGCCTCTCTGTGCCTCAGTTTCCCCTCTGGGTGCTACGAGGGCCCAGAGGTGGTCTGGAGCAGGTCTGAGCCCAGGGCGGAGGCTCTGGGCTCCGCGTTTCCTCTGCTCAGGGAGAGGCCGGTGAGATCAGCCGCTTTGTTTCTAGGAAACTCATCTGCAACTGGTTCTAATAAAACCGGGGCAGTCGGGCCAGAGGGCAGGAAGTGAGGAAGGGCCAGCGCGGCTCCCCTGGGCCCAGGGGCCCGGTCACACAGGGTCCTCGGAGCCCCCTCCTAGGACTCTTCCTGGCCTGAGGAGGTCGGCCGCGGTCCTGGGGAGGGTCCCCGGGCGAGGGTGCACACGGCGGTCCGCGTCCCTCTTCCCATGCCCCCCGCTCCTGCCACCTCTGCGGGGCCACTGCTGACACTGAGGGATTGCTCCCCAAGGCGGTGTGGGAGTACACAAGGACGCGCTTCCGCGGCAATTAATCACGCTTTACATCCTCCGTGCTGCCGAGGGCGCTCCCGAGGGTGGAGTTTTCTGGGGATTAAATGGGCCCGATGACAGGCATGGGGCTGGAGCTCCTGTGGTCGGGCTGGCCCGGTGGGCCCTCCACGGTCTCGGGGCTTCACAGGCTCCCTTTCCCACAGGGCTGCAGGAGGGTGACCTTGGCAGGCACTTGAGGCATCAAGGTGGCTCTCTGCCCAAGAATTACCCCAAAGCATAACTGATCAGATACTCAACTGCGTGAGGCTTTCGGCCACTCGGCGTTGGACCACCCACTCGTGTAGAGGGTATGTGTGTCCACTAAGCCCCCATTGAACTAATGCTGGAAACTGAGGGTAATGCATTGGGGACAGGCCAGTCATTCTGAGTCGAGTGATGTCTGGCCCGGGCTGCCCCACCAAGCAATGGAAGGCACAGATGCTCAGCCTTTCTCCCCGCAGTGGCGAATCGCCCTGGGGCGTTCCCAGTCTAGCATGCAGAAGGGATCTGTTAAGAGACCCACGCAGAGCAATCTCAGTTCCACCCTGCCTTGGGGAGTCCTGCCCTTCCCTGGCGCCCCGGGTCCTGGGCTCTAAGATGAAAGGATCAGGGCCGGGACCCAGCCTTGATGAATCCATGGAAGAGCGTTCAGTGTCTGTGCTGAGCCCAGCACTTCTATGATCAACTAGTTTACTCCAGGAGTGCAAGGTTAGTTAAACATATGAAATAACCACATTAACAGAAGGAAAGAGAAAGACCATACGGCTGTCTTGATATATTCAAAAAAGAAACACACTTCGAGAATTCAGAATGTTTTTAGAGTTGGCATCATCGTAGACACAGAAAATCCTAGGGTGTCTACAGTGACTACTGTGGAAGTATTAAGTGAATGCAGTAAGGGAGCAATTTACCATGTCAACTTACCAAAATTAGTTTAGCTGTGCTTTTACATAGCAGTCATTGATAATCAGAAGAGAAAAAATTTAAGGTACCATTTAAAATAATATCAAAATCATAACACATTTAAGGAAAAATTACGCCATAAAGTTTTGCTGAGAGAAATCAAGGAAGACCTACATAAAAGGAGTAATACACCATGTTTATGGATCAAAAGAGTCACTGTATTTAGAAGACAATTTCCCCCAAATTGATCTATAGATTTAATGCCATCTTAATAAAAAAATCCCAACAGCCTTAAAAAAAAAAAAAGAAACTGACAAGTTGACTCCAAAACCTATATACAGAAATGGAAAGGGCTTAAGATATCAAAAACAGTTTTGGAGAACAAGGATAAAATTGGAAGGAGTGTGTGACCGGATTTCAAACCGCACTATAAAGCAACAGTATTTGGGACAGCATGGTAATGGCGTGAGGACTCCTGTGGACCAAGGGAGCAGGAAAGCACCCACTCACTGACCCACACCCATGTGGCCAGCTGAGTCTCCACAAGAGTGGACGTCAAGGGGAGGATGGATTTTCAACAAACTATGCTGAATGGATAACCACACGGAACAGTGCTGCCCATTAGAAATCCAATGCGGGAGCTTCCCTGGTGGCTAAGCTACTTCCCAGTGGCTAAGAATCTGTGCTCCCAATGCAGTGAGCCTTGGTTCAATCCCTAGTCGGGGCACTAGATCCCACATGCTGCAACTAAAGATGCTGCAGGCTGCAAAAAAGATAGAAGATCCTGTGTGCCACAGCTAAGACCCAACACAGCCAAATAAATAAAATAAATTAAAAAAAAAAATATATATATACACACAGAAAGTTTGTCCTCTTTAAAAAAGTATAATGCAAGTTACACAGGTAATTTTAAGGTCTTGGCAGTCATATTAAAAAAGTAAAAGGAAACGAGTGAAATTAACATTAATGTTATTTTACTTAACCCAATCTATCCAAAACACTGTCACTTTGACATTGACATCTCATAATTTTTTTGGTCCCAAGTCTTTGAAATCTGATGCGTATTTTATACTTAAAGCACATCTTAGTTCAGATTAACCACATCTTAAGCGCACCACAGCAACCTGTGGCCACGAGCTGCGATTCTGAACAGTGTAAATTAAGGAAAAAATGCACCTTGAACATTATCTCACATCACTTATAAAATTAAGCTGAAACAGATCATAGAACTACATATAAAAGCTGCAACTATAAAACTCCAAGAAGAAAACATAGAATATCTTTATAACCATGGAAGAGTCAAAGATCCCTTAGATAAAGCACAAAAAGCATAAACCATAAAAGAAAAAGCAATAATTGAACTTAATAAAAAATTTAAACTTATCTTCCTCAAAAGAAACCATTTAAAGGGACTTCCCTGGTGGTCCAGTGGCTATGACTCCTTGCTCCCAATGCAGGGGACCTCGGTTCGGTCCCTGGTCAAGGAACTAGATCCCACACGCTGCACCTAAGAGTGTGCAGGTACAACTAAAGTTTCTACATGCCGATACGTGTGGCATGTAAAGGTCCTGCAACCCCCAACTAAGGGGGTCACTGCTGCAACTAAAAAAAAAAAGATCCTGCATGTCACATCTGAGATCTGGCACTGCCAAATAAATAAATAAATATCTTTTAAAAAGATACCAGTTAGGAAACAAAAAAGCCTATTCCAGTCACTGACTGGGAGAAGGTATTCATGATTAGTATATTTGATGAAGGACTTGTATTCAGTCCTTGATAAAGTAAAAAAAACAAACGAGCCCAACTCCAACTCCGAGCCTCTTACACTGAATAATAAGAAGCCAACAACACCATGAAAAAAGTGGAAGAATTACTAGAGGTGTGTGAAACTACTACACAAAAAGATATGTGAACAGTCAGTAAACACCGTAAAGATGGGCAACCCCACTAGTTATCAGAGAAATGCAAATGAAAATCACAAGGGAATACATATCCGTTAGGGTCGCTAACAATACCAACTGCTGGCAAAGACTGGAACAACTGCAACTTCTGTTGCTGATGGGCATGTGCCGTTATATAATAACTGTGGAAAACAATGTCCTAATTTCTTGTAGAACCAAACATACATTTCCCACATGACCCAGTAATTCCACTCCTATTCATTTGCCCGAGAGAAATGAAAACACAGGACCGCAGAAATACTTGAACAACAATGCTCGCAACAACTCTGTAATTGTAACCCCAAACTGGAAACAGTCCAAATGCCCACGAAGAGGTCAATGGATAAGCAGAGTATGGCACATCCATGCAGTGGAATACTACTCAGTTTCAAAAGGGAGGAAAACCCGACTGATGCATGTAAAGTGAATCTTAAAAAGATGCTGGTGAAAGAGGGCATATGCAGAAGAGAAGGTATACGGTATGATTCCCCTAACATGAAACTCTGGAAAAAACAAATCTAATGTAACAGAAAGTGGATCAATGGTTGTTTGGGCCAGGATTGGGAGAGGGGCAAGGACTGCCTGAAGAGGGGCTCAAGAGAACTTCTTGGGGTGATGATGGGATGTTCTGTAAATATGCCTTGTTTGTGGCAGTATTTACATGGGTGGCATAAATTTTTTGAAATCTGTTGAAACATAGACTTGAGTGCTTTTCACTGTACACAAATTATACCTTTGAAAAGTTCAAGGGGCTTCCCCGGTGGTCCAGCGGCTAAGACTCTGTATTCCCAATGCAGGGGGCCTGGGTTCCATCCCCGGTCAGGGAACTAGATCCCACACACCGCAACCAAGAGTTCGCAGGCTGCCACTAAAGATCCTGTGCGCTGCAACTATGACCTGGTGCAGCCAAATAAATAAATATATATATAATAAATAAATAACATAATATAGAAATAAAATAATATAGTAAATATAAAAGTTCAAGAACACTTATCATTTCATAAAAAAATAGAATGCACAGATTAGCTGAAATTTAAAACACGCACACACACACACACACACACACACACGACCTGTCATCCCACCCTTTGGAAATTATACTGCAGTATTTTGGCCTATAGCCCAAATGACACTGCAGGCGTTTTGTCTGTACCTAGGTCGTGCATATGTATGCAGTGTTTTACAAAATCAGAGTCATGTGACATTCACTATTTTGTAACTTCCTTTTTCCACTTAACAGCATCTGGAAAACATACTTCCACACCCACAGAAGCACTCCCATACCCACACTTTAATGGCAGTGGAAGCGCGGGGTCCCGTGACTCTACCCTCCTTTATATCACCCAGCCCTGCCTGGGGGACACTGAGGCTGTTTCCCATTATTTGCTGTCATAACCATGCTGAGCTAAACATCCTCAGAGCTGTGTCTTTTTGCTCATCAAATGACTTCCCTGGTTGAGTTCAGAGCAGGAGGTTAAGGCTGTGGATGGGGGCCAGTCCCGCAGCCCAACACCCTATCAGTGTGTGAGATGTCCTTGACGATGAATTTCAGGACCCCCTCAGCCTTTTTCCTCTTGGTTCCCCACCTGAGGTCTCTCTGCGACCAGGACTGGTGAAAGCCTGCAGGGCCTGCTCTTCTAGAGGGCCTGTGAGTGGAGGTGTGCGGGGGAGGGATCTGGCACCTGCGGGGAGAAATATTTGAGCTGCTGGGAGCTTTTCTCTCAGGGAGACCCACGGGTGGGAGGTCCCTCTGCCTGGCAGGGCTGGGAGGCAAGCCAGGCCCGGAGCCACACTGCCTAGCAAACATCACCGTGTCCAGGTCATTCCCGCAGTGCTGGTCGGGGCACTGCCCAGGGACCTCGCCTGGGCCGGGGGTGGAGCTGGTGGCCAAGGGCCAGAGCGCCATCTCCAGTTGGAAACTTCCCTCATCTTCTACTGCTGGTGTCTGAGTGATGGCTGCTGTGGTCAGCGGGAAAGGGTGTGATTTCGGTAAGTCAGGTGTCCACTGTATCTACCCCGCTGGCCAAGCGGGAAGATCTGCACAACAGATCTCCGGGCCTTTTCTGGCTCATCCCAGTGTTCTCCCTGCACAACACATGATGCCTGCTATGTGATCAAATTTGGCTAAAGTTTTCCCAAAGGCGATCCTCTTTCCTCCTCTCCTTTCGAAAGATATTAGACCACTCCCCAACTCCGTGTCCCTGCAGGGGACAGAAGACTATTCCATGGTCTCCCCACTCCCGGGGTTCCTATTTTTCTATTTGGAAAACCATTTCAAGGAGGCGATAATTACATAGGGTAAAACTAATTTCAAACAGTGAAAAAGAACAGAGGGTGAAAAGGACCTCTCCCCTCCATTCCCTAAAGCCCCTCCTGAAGGCAATGGCACCCCACTCCAGTACTCTTGCCTGGAGAATCCCATGGACGGAGGAGCCTGGTGGGCTGCAGTCCATGGGTTGCTAAGAGTTGGACACTACTGAGCGACTTCACTTTCACTTTTCACTTCCATGCATTGGAGAAGGAAATGGCAACCCACTCCAGTGTTCTTGCCTGAAGGATCCCAGGGATGGGGGGAGCCTGCTGGACTGCCGTCTATGGGGTTGTGAAGAGTTGGACACGACTGAAGTGACTTAGCAGCAGCAACAAAGATCTTTACAACTTATCCTAAAGGAGATCAACCCTGAATATTCATTGGAAGGACTGATGCTAAAGCTGAAGCTCTAATACTTTGGCCACCTGATGTGAAGAGTCGACATATTGGAAAAGACCCTGATGCTGGGAAAGATTGAAGGTAGGAGGAGAAGGGGACAACAGAGGACGAGACGGTTGGATGGCATCGCTAACTCAATGGATAGGAGTTGTAAAACTCTCTAGGCAGACATGCCACATGTATGTCATGTCCAGAAGAACATTCCACATCAGTTCGTAAGATGTTCACTCCATCTTTTCATGCTCATAGGTCTTTTATAGCTGCTCTGGAGGATCCCTAAGTCATCTGTGGCACAGGGATGAGGATAGTGTCAGTGTGGCCGTTTTGTTGCGCAGACTCGGAGGATGTCCCAGGTCCTGGCATGAAGGACGCCTTTAGTCAGTGTTGGTGTCTGTGTCCAGGGAGAGGGGTTCTGATGGTGATGAAACCAGAGAAAGGGTGAAGGAACTAAAGGGTGTTGTGTTCAGCTGTATTCAACTGATGCCAGCTGTATTCAAGTGTCTCTTGGGCTATAATGAGGCTCGATTGTGGGGCTGGGTCTAAAGGTTCCATGGAGGAGGAGGCAGGAAGCCAGCTTCATCTCATCATGGGGAATGAACTTCCCAGCCCTGGAAAGGAATGAGCTCCCCACTCCTGGAAGCAGGCAAGCTGGATGTCAGCTTCTTGGTGATGCAAGCATTGGATGAGGCAAGGTCTTAGACTAGATTCTAGGTGGTGGGATGCAAGAGGAGAGCCTGGTCCAGTAAGTCCATCACAGTAGTATCATTCTGGTTTTATTGATGCCACTGTGGGTGGCTTCCTTCCTTTGTTCTGCTCCAGGTATTTCTCCACTGAGCAGTGGGGACCCCAGTGTGGTTGGTGGCTGCCTGGAGGGGATGGACAGATGGCTGTGTCATTGGTGAAGGAAGCTCACCCTTTCATCTCAAAGGAGATCCCTCTGCCAACCTTGGCCATCCTTGCCTATTCTTGTCTACTTGTTGCTTAGTCGCTCAGTCATGTCTGACTCTTCGCGACCCTGTGGACTGCAGCACGCCAGGCTTCCCTGTCCTTCACCATCTCCCGGAGCTTGCTCAAACTCATGTCCATTGAGTCGGCGATGCATCCAACCATCTCACCCTCTGCCATCCTCTTCTCCTGCTGCCCTCCATCTTTCCCTGCAACAGGGTTTTTTTCCCAATGAGTCGGCTCTTCGAATCAGGTGGCCAAAGTATATTGGAGCTTCAGTTTCAGCATCAGTCCTTCCAATGAATATTCAGGACTGATTTCCTTTAGGATTGACTGGTTTGATCTCCCTGAGTCCAAGGAGCTCTCAAGAGTCTTCTTTAGCACCACAGTTCTTGTTTGGTGAGTGGTTGAAATCCAGGTAGGCTTCCTGGCAGGAATTTGTGGCTGGAGGCAGCCCGTTCATGAAGGATGGGCTGGGTGGGGTCAGGGGGAGAGTCAGGGGGCAAAGGGCAGGCAGGAAACCAGCAGCCCACCCACGTCTCCGCCTGCACAGGCTGCGGTGGGCAGAAACTGCTTCCTCTCTCACCCCTGTTTGCGGAGAAAGGAACTAGACTCAGTTCCTGAATTGGAAAGGGGAGGAAAGGGTGAAGGCTGTGAGCCGCTGACAGCGCTGCACTTTCCCCAGCGCATGGGAACCCGCGAGGCGGAAACGGAGTTTTCGCAGCTGCTTTCCAAGGTTGATGAACAGCAGAAGACGTGGCGGTTAAGACAACAGGTCCAGATTTCCGGTCCTCCAGGAGGCTTTCCAGAGAAAGCACTCGCTGGAAGTGACACCTGGGGGTCTCCCCGGTCATGGCAGGTCCCGAACCAGCCCACATCAGTCCTGCTAGTGCGCGACCTGGGGGAGGAAGGGCCCCTGCCCCCTGCTCTGCACCCGGGTGTCCTTGGCTGGGAGCATCACCCCTCACGGACCTGTCTTCAGATTTAATCGAGATTGAAGGTAGAAAGAAGCTACTACATACAGTTTCAAAGACCTGGATCCTGGGAGTGAGTCAGACCTTTCTAAATGGGCTCTCAGTGGTGAGGCTTCCCTCAATAGCTCAGACGGTAGGTAAGGAATCTGCCTGCAATGCAGGAGACTCGGGTTCGATTCCTGGGTCAGGAAGATCCCCTGGGGAAGGAAATGGCAACCCACTCCAGTATTCTTGCCTGGAGAATCCCAGGGACAGAGGAGCCTGGCAGGCTACAGTTCATGGGGCCTCAAGAGTTGGACATGACTGAGTGCCTGAACCGCCACCGAGTGGTTCAGCATATTTAATTATCCTAATAACAAGCAAGTCAGCACCGATGTGAGCAGCTAACAGTAGAGTAACAACAATAACATGTCAGCGTTTATACCGTTCTTGCCAGGAGTTCAGGCACTGTGCTAAGGGCTTTATATGGATTATTATAATGGGTCGCCATGAGAATCTGAGACTGTGGTCGTGTTATACCCACTTCTGCAGTGAGGAAACTGAGCTGAGAGAAGGGAAAAAAATTGCCCAAGGCCACTCAAGCTGCTGGTGGGGGTGGCTGATATCCAAATGTAGGCTCCTGTCCTGCCCATCTCCCTCCACTGGACACACACACACACACACACACACTCACACAAACACACACATGGGCAGCAGATCTTCACCTGGGGCTCAGGGTCTCAAGGCAGGTGCAGTAGACTTCTGGGGGACCCAGAACCGTATGCACATTTATGTAAATATGAATTATTTCTCCCTGGGGAGCAGCTGCATTGATTTATAAGATTTCTAAGCATGCTAATCGGGAAGGTAGTCAACTGACTGTCATATATCGGATTTGCTAGAAACAGACTCTGGAAGAAACCAGGAAGGGGTGAAGCAATCAGAAAGAAAGAAGAAGCCAGGCCAGCAGCAATTTTTGCGATAGCCAGCCTCAGCCTGACCCCGCCGGGGCTCTGGAGGGTGAGTCACACGGCAGAGCTTGACAGTCCACGGCAGGGTAATATTGGGGTGAGTGGGGGACACCGATCCAGAGTCACAAGATGCTGGAACTGCCAATCACGGCTTGTCATTTTCAACTGGGTCCTGGTTAAAAAGCCAGCCCTGAAGGACATGCTGGGGGCAACTGGGCGAAATCTGGAAGTGGGCCGGGTATCTGACGGTGTTAGGAGACGGATGCTGACTTTGCGAGGTGAGAGATGGCATGGTGAGCATGTGGAAGGATGGCTTTCTGGCGATGCGTGCTGCACTATTTAGGGTGGAAGGGTCCTGCTGTCCGCCAGACAATCTAAAATGGTTCAACACACCTCTCCAACTCTCAGATGAGAAGAGGCTTAGGCAAAAAGATTGTAATTGTTGAGTCGAAGTTGTGGATATATGGGAACCACTTTTATTACTCATTTTCTCAATTTGAAAAATTTCATAATGAACGTTTGAAAGACTCGTCTGAGGGCAGATAACCCTCAAGGCAAGTGTCTGCATGTGCTGAGGGCTCAGCCCGTGGGAGCAATCTCCACCTGAGCTGCTGGCTGACCACAGGCCTGGCCAGGGGCTGACTGCCCGCTTCTTGCCCTGGGGTCCTCGGGCTGCACCTCCGGGGTCCCAAAGCCAGCACACGATTTCAGCCGGGCCCTCACATACCCCACGTGTCATGGCCACACCTTGTTCCCACAACCTTTCAGCCGCCTGGTGAGTGCCCTTGTGCTGGGCTGCCCTGGGGCTGCCTGGACCCCGAGGTGGTGGACCCAGGGCATCCCGGGGTAGCTGGCACCTCTTCCTTCCAGACATTCACATGTCAGTGCTTGAGGAGCGCTTTCCCCTCGGGCCTGCTGGGAAGCGCTGGTGGTTGTGAGCTGGCGTGGCGGCATCGCTGCCTTCTGAGGCTGCCCGGAAGGCCTGGGTGCTGGTGGCGGTGGGAGGGCAGGCCAGGGGCCCTGGCGCTGGAGTATCCGGGCTCGGCAGGGTGGATGGAGGGCTGGCCTGGGGCTGCCCCAGGATGGGCACCCGGCATCGCCCAGAGCTGACCCTCATGGGCTGCATGGAGCCCTCAGTGAGGACGACACAGGGGCCAGGAGAGGCTGGCAGGGCACAGGCTGGGCTCACCTGCCCAGTGCACTGGGGCCACGGGGGTGAGCACGTTCAGGCGGTGGGTGGGCCTGAGACTCTGAATTTCCCTCTGGTCTCGGCTATGTGGATGCCCCCGGCCGGGGCCACTCTCCTTGGCCTCAAGGGAAGGCCGCTCTGGGGAGGGGGAAGGAATGGGGCGGAGCCCTGCCCTCCCTGCCACCACTCACAGGGACCAGGTGCCCGCCTGCAGGCTGCTCGGGTGCCGCCTGGCCGTGGGTACACGTGGGTGCCTGACCCCGGGGCCAGGGGTCAGCTGCCCTCCATCCGTCATCGTGACCTGAGCTGGAGGGAGGCGGGCCCCTTCCTGAGAGGAAGCCGAGCGTGGGACGCCGATGCCTGTGCTGAGCACGCGGGCGGGCCTGCAGCCTCCCAGCGAGGCCCTCCCTACTCCACTGCT
This sequence comes from Cephalophus harveyi, assembly GCA_006410635.1. Classification (NCBI taxonomy): domain Eukaryota; kingdom Metazoa; phylum Chordata; class Mammalia; order Artiodactyla; family Bovidae; genus Cephalophus; species Cephalophus harveyi. Next base: position 311,212 of record SJYT01047366.1, read on the forward strand.
CAGCAGCGTCTGGGTGCCCCGGGGGGAGTGGCGGGACGCAGACCACAGGGAAACCAGCCCCAATCCATCCTGTGCTGGGGTGTAGAATCTAGCTGGCTCTTCCTAACGTGAGCGGTGTCCCCCCACCCCCACCGCTTCCCCATGAAGAGGAGGGGAGGCTACATCTCAGGTTCTTTCCCAAGTTAATCTCATTCCTGAGTAGGGGGCCCTGGGACTCCCTGCTGGAGGAGACATGTGCAGCCCAGCTCTCACCCCCAAGCTCCCCCAAGGAGTAGTCTTCAGGGGTCCCCCTAGTGCAAAGAGCCCCTGCTTCCTTTGTCCATGGTCTGGACAGAGGACACAAGTTTGCACCACTCTGATTCAGACGTCGGGGGGGCTGCGGGCAACGGCCCCATCCGCTGTGTCCCCGCCTTCTTCTCCATCCCTTCATCCAGCCGGCCGCTCCTCTGAGCAGGCAGACGCGCCCTGTCCGCCCCCCCTTCGCCCTGGCTGATCCCTCTGCTGGGCCTGCTGTTCCCCCCAGTGACTCCACCCCTCATTGCATTCAGTCTGTGCTCCGTGAGGCCCCCACGGCCCCTCACTTGCTTCTGGGGTTCAATGTCACAGCATTTACATCCACTCAGCTTTTTTTTTCCTGTTGTTAATTTGCTTTGTCTGTTAGGTTTTAATATGCTTGTCATCTGTGGTCCCCTCTGGAATGCGTTTTGAATGCGTTTGCTCTGTAGAACGTCCCAGGATGTGGCTCAACAGACAGTAGCCGGTCAATCAAAATGTGTGGCCGGGTGAACGGATGAGTGAGTGAACAGCACAGATCGTGCACTGAACGTCTTCCTGATCTCTGAGTTGCTGTTAGTTATGGAGAGAACGCAAGCCAACGTGTGACAAGCACAGCTACCCTCGTGTCAGATCCAGGCTAACCAGGGGTGTCGGAAGGCTGATTATGAAGTGGCCGTGCCCCTTTTGTCCAGCAGAGGGCAGCCAATTCCTGACAGCTTGAGATCCCTGCCTTGCTAAGAAGGGCTTGTTTCTTTTTTTCCTCTTTGAACTTATTTTTAAGTTTAATGGGAAATATTTTTTTCAAAAATCCCACAGTCCACATGAGGGGGAGAATGACTTGATCTGATACACAGGCACTTGGGAAACTGTCTCCTCCTAAGCTTCAAAGTGACGCTTCTCTTTTTAGGGTGCACAGAGACCTGTGGCCTGGCTCTTAGATTCCGAGGAGCCCGGGAGTGGAGCTTGTTATCTCAAGACTTCTCAGAGTCCGTCGGGTCTGCTGCAGCCCATCATTGCCGGCCGGCCTGCCTGCCTGCCTGCGTCACAGCCGCAGGGCTCTGTCTTTGGAGCAGAATTCCCCAGGAGATGTCTGCAGCAAGGCCAGGGGCTGCCCTGGCCAGGGAGAGGGTGGGGGAACAGGAAGCCTCAGCTGTGTGTCTGGTCTGGTACTAATTAGCTGTGTGACCTTGGGCTAGTCACTTAACCTCTCTGGTCTGTTTACTTTTCTTTAAATGGGGTGCCAGATTGACTCATCTTGAAGTTCCTTTGAGCACAAAAGTCCGTAGGGAGAGGAAAGCTCCAAGCCCAGTGCCTGGGATAGGGCAGGCCTTGGAGGCACTTCATAAATGCCTGGATTGTGTGAGACTCGGGGCGGACATGGGTGGATCTGCAGTCAGTGTTTATTTCCAGCTTTGAAGTGGAACTGAGGCTGGCTCTTGGTGCTGCCACTAACTGGATGGTGACCTCCAGTGGCTTGTTTCTCTGAGCCTCAGTTTACCCACCTGTAGGATGGGTGTATTCCTCTGCAGGGATGTTGTGAGTTCCCAAAGTGATAACAATTTAGTGTGTGTGTGTGAGAGAGAGAGAGAGAGAGAACATGTGGATGTGTGAGTTTTGAGTGTGTATAAGTGTTTAAGTATATATGTGATGGGGGGACGGTGGAGGAAAAAAATCTAAAACAACCTTTTTAAATTGGGGGTGAATTCACATTTATTTGAAATGAAATATAAATATAAGTTTCACATTTATAGTGAAATTCACACAATTATCTATTTTAAAGTGTACAGTTCAGTGACTAATCTTTTGAAAAGAGCTTAGAAATTAGGAAAAGAGTGAGAACCCACTGTCAGGGCCCGTGCCAAATGCTTTGCCCACATGTCATTCGATGTTCACAACTCCATGAGGGAGGAAGGGACTTGGCAGAGAAGGAAATGAGAGCTCAGAGAGGTTGAGCAACTTTCCCAAGAGCACCCAGCCAGGAAGTACGGGGCAGGGTTCAACCCCAGGGTTCCCCGGTCCAGGCAGAGGAGGTGATGGAGGGCCCACAGCACCTTGGCCGTCCTTCTGACCTGACTCAGAAGCCCTGGGAAGGGCCGCCAGCAGGCTCGGGTGGGGGCCGGGATGATAGGCAGGGCGGCAGGGGCCCAGTTAAGTCACTTGACCTCATCATCCCTTCATTTCCTGCTCTGCCTAAGAGGAAATGTTTACACAGCGTCCCCACACAGACGCTACACAGGCCTGGACTTGCAGTAATTAGCTGAACAATGAGGGTCCAGCGGCTATTGAGTGGCCCAGGCACTGGCCTGGGGTCAGGCAGCCAGGGGCCTGGCTCCTCACTGACAAACTCTCCTCATGACCCTGGCCTGTCCCCACGCCACCCTGGGCTACTTCTCTGCATGGGAAAGGCAGCGGCCGGCGGGCCGGCCTCCAGGACCCCTGGAAGGCCCCACCGTGGGTGAAGCACCTGGTATAGGGAGGTATAGGTGAATAGGGAGGGAAGCAGGCAGGGGGCCGACGGGGCCCACGTTAGGCTCTCTTCCAGATCTGTGGCCCAGAATGTTCGATTTGAGGGTCCTTGAGGCAGCTCAGCAAGGCGTGGCACCCCTCTGTGGTATCCTTGCTTGGAGGATCCCATGGACAGAGGAGCCTGGTGGGGTTGCAAAGAGTCAGACACGACTGCAGTGACTTAGCACGCACACACAAGACAGTTCAGTGTCCAGCCTCCATTTATGAAATAGCTTTTCCAAGTGGTTTGTTTGCTCATTCATTAGTTAATACATTAGTTAATTAATCAAGCAAATACTTATGCATCCATGGTTAGTCGTCTTCTTCCAAAAACTGCCCCCCTTTCCATAGAGCTCCTTAGGCAGCATGCCTGGCCAGGGACTACATTTCCCAGACTTCTCTGCATCACAGGGGTCACGTGACTAGCTCTCACCAATAAGAGTGAGCAGTGAAGATGCTTCCCACTGAAGCTTTGGGAAGTGGACCGTCCCACCCCTGGGGTGAGGGGCTCATTTCTAATCATCGGCTCTCACGTGTTGTTGGCTGAGGGCTGCTTGGAGGCGTGTTAACGCCTCCAGTTCACCTTGTGCTCAGGCTGCTGTCACAAGCTGGAGGCCAGGAGTCTGCAGTCTGTGCCACAGGGCAGCTCTGATGGCTCCAGGAGGAGCCCTCCTGGCCTGGCTTGCAGCTTTGCAAGGCTGCCGGCTGTCCCGGGTGTCTCTGACTGGCTGCATCGCCCCGACCTTCATCCTCACGTGGCTTCTCCAGCCCCCATCCCAGGCCCCCACCGTGGTGTCATGTGGCCTTCCCATCAGGATGGCAGTCGATGCATTTAGTGCCCAGTCTCACCTGGTGTAACCTCATTGTAACTGACCACCTCAGCAGAGACCCGATTTCCAAACGGACAAGCACGATGGGAGGTGGCACCATGCAGCGTGGAGACCTTGGCGCCGGCAGCTGGATGCTTTGAGCCCTGAAAGGGACGGTGCCCGCCGGCATTCACTTAGACTGGGAACCTAGAACACGGGCTTTCAGCTGGGGGCTCCGTGGTCAGAGGGCCTGGCCCTGGCGTCGGGATCTCCTGGTCCCAGGATCTCATTTCCTTCAAAAAGCCCTTGCTTTTGAGCAAACAGCGTCTCCTGTGAACGACCACACTCTCTGCTCCCTCTGCCTGATGCACTTCTGATGTGTCTCTGCCTGAGACACATCGTCCACTGAGCTCCTCAAAGAAGACACACGGTGTGTCTACAGCTCTACCCCCTCTGTGTGCCCCAGGGGCTTTAGCATCTCATGGGCCAGATGGCAAGCCCAGGCCCCACTACTTGCTGGCTGTGTGTCCTTGGGCGACTTACATAACCTCTGTGGGCCCTGGCTTCTGCTGCGGGTGTACTGTGAAGACTGAATGAAATTATATGTGATAATATATGTAAAGGGTTCTGCACACAAATGGCGCTGCTCTTTTGTTTGTGGCTGTGTGTGACTCCGTGGCTGACCTCTCTGAGGAACTCAGGGATGGAGCTGCAGGGTGGGCTCTGAGCCCCCACCCCTCCTCCCAATCTGCCTGCAGGGGAGGTTCCCCGCCCCCCCACCCCCTGTGGATGACTCCCATGAGGCCAGCAGAGGTGGCACATGTCCCATCCGTCATTTTCCTCTGTTCCGTTTCCCTGCCAGGATCCCCAAGGTGAGGGCCTGCCCTGTCTCCATACCCCACCCCACCTTGCCGCAGGCCCAAAACAGGATGAGAATGTGGAAAGACAAAATGGGAAACAGGAACCCGCCCTGTGCAACGCGGCCCACCAAGGCTTTCTTCCCGGCGTGACTCAGGGCATAGGAATCACCCACATTGGGTTTCCAAAGCCAGGCCGGGTCTCTGCAGGGTTCGTGTCCCCTAATAGGTAACAGGACAGAACAGGACAGCTGGGCTCTGGCTGCGGCTTGGACAGGATCTGCAGATGTTGGCCTCGCCGAGCTCCAGGTCACACTGTCCCCGAGTCTCCCCCAGCTTCGGAGCCCAGCCAGCTGCCGTTTACGGAGCAGGGGAGCAACTGCCCTGCACGCGCGCCCCACCCCCCACCCCGGACCCTGGCTTCAGAGACTCCTCTCCACATGGCCCTCTGTCCAGACAGACGATGCCAAGATCTGATGCTTGCATTGAGCAATTTGGGGCAAGCCTAAGTGAGACGTGTCCTGATTTTCAAGATAAAGTCCAGACGTGGTGGAGCTGGGACCAATCCTGACTCTGCTTTCCCTCGAGCATAGCGGCCTCTGCTGCCTGGTCCCGGCGTGGTTCAGCAAGGTCTGGCCTCCCTGTGGTTGCCAGGACTTGCTTTAGGAAAGGCTCAGTTTGCCTCCAGCGTAGGAACTTGTCCTCAGCACAGTGATGTGACCTGATGGCCTTGGTAGGATGAGGGCAGGTCATCGTGGCCCCACTGCTGAAGGACACGCTGCATTGCCCGAGCTCTCATCACGTCCTCACGATGGTCCTGGCGTGGGCGAGGCGGGTGCTCCGCTCACAGTGCTGGCTTCCCATATCGGTTGTTTATGCCTGGCCCTGCTTGGAATGTCTGATGCCTGTTCTGTGTGAGCTGCTAGACACTCTGAATATCACCCCTGGAGCTGGGTGAATGTTATCACCCCATTTCACAGATGGGAAAATGGAGGCTTGGGGAAATGAAGTTTCTCTTCACTAAGAAGGAGAGGAGCTGGGTTTCAAAGACGGGGCAACCAGACTCCACTCCCAAGTCCAGAGCTTGGGGAAAAATCTTCCCTTCTCACAACAAGGACCCCGTTTCCTATTGTTTCCCCACCTCGGCTGAGCAGGGAATCTGTTCTGTCCCAAATGCATGCCTGACCACCAAGGGCTGGGGGACCTACTGGACCTACTGCAGCTATTGGAGACAGAGGGGCTCTGAGAAGTTTGGGGAAAGCAGCCAATATTGTTTGGGGTCTTTCTTTTAGGTGAACAGGCCATCAGGGTAACTTTGAAATAAAACTTCATATTTCTGTAGCTGAAACTCAAGAGTTTCTGGGAACAGTGGCCTCCAGTGGGTGTGTTTGGCTCCGAGAGGGAGTCATAGAGTGTGATGTCAATTCCACACACAGAAGTCTCACACGGGCTCCCAAGAGCACAAGATGGGGAACCCTTGAGGCTGAATGGTGGTGTGCCTTGTCTCGGGGTGGGGGTTGGGTCCCCAGAAGCATTGCCTGAGATAAGGATTTGGGGGCAGGTAGCTTTTGGGGGGAGTGTGATCCAGGAATCCTGTGCCTGGCAGGATAAGGGTCCCCAAAGACATGCAGATGGCTAACAGACACACGAGAAGATACTCAACATGGCTAATTATTAGAAAAATGCAAATCAAAACTACAATGAGGTACTCTCTCACACTGGTCAGAATGGCCACCATTAAAAAGTCTACAAAAAACAAATGCTGGAAAAGGTGTGGAGAAAAGGGAACCCCCCTTATACTCTTGGTGAGAATGTAAATTGATGCAGCCACTATGGAGGACAGTATGGAGGTTCCTTAAAAACCCAAACTAGAACTACCATGTGATCCAGCAACCCCACTCCCGGGCACACATCCAGATAGAACCACAATCTGAAGGCACACATGCACTGCTGTGCTCATAACAACACTGTCTACAACTGCTGCTGCTGCTGCTGCTGGGGCGCTCCAGTCGTGCCCGACTCTGTGCGACCCCAGAGACGGCAGCCCAGCAGGCTCCCCCGCCCCTGGGATTCTCCAGGCAAGAACACTGGAGTGGGGTGCCATTGCCTTCTCCAATGCATGAAAATGAAAGTGAAAGGGAAGTCCCTCAGTCGCGCCCGACCCTTAGCGACCCCATGGACTGCAGCCCACCAGTCTCCTCCGTCCATGGGATTTTCCAGGAAGAGTATTGGAGCGGGGTGCCATTGCCTCCTCTTGTTGCTAAGACATGGAAACCACCTGAATGTCTGTTAACAGAAGATCGGATAAAGAAGATGTGGGACAAACATACAATGGAATACCACTCAGCCATAAAAAATGAAATAATGCCATTTGCAGCAACACGGATGGACCCAGACATTATCATACTAAATGAAGTAAGTCAGAAAGAGAAAGACAAATACAGTATCACTTATATGTGGAATCCAAAACACAACACAAATAAACACATTTATGAAACAGAAACAGACTCACGGACAGACAATAGACTGATGGTTGCCATGGGGGAGGCAGTTGGGGGAAGCATGGAGTGAGAGTTTGGGGTTAGTAGATGTAAACTATTGCATATAGAATGGATAAACAAGGTCCTGCTCTAGAGCACAGGAAACTATATTCAATATCCTGTGATAAGCCACAATGGAAAAGAATATGAAAAAGAACACACATGCGCAGCTGAGTCACTTTGCTGGACGCAGAAGTTAAAGCAACAGTGTAAATGAAGCACACTTCAGTAAAATATTTAACCAAAAAGACAAGAAGATAGAGATCATCTTAGATTATCTGAGGAGGTCCAGTATGATCATAAGGGTCCTTGAAAGATAGAAGAGAGACTTGAAGATATTACCCTGCTGAGTGAAGATGGAGAAGGGGCCATGGGATGCTGAAAAGGTCATTAGGAAGCGTGCGGGCAGCCGGGGCTCAGCCCCCTGGAGACCCTCAGTGCTGTGCCTCCGAGGTGCTGGATGGGAAGTGAGGAGATCGTCCCTCGCTTCCCGGAGCTCCCAGGCTTCCCTCGGCAGCAGGGTGGAGCAATGCCCCGTGCGGGTGAGAAGCGGAGAGGGGCAGCCGCAGCCGCGGGGATGCCGGCGCTCCAGGGGCTACGCGGGGCACGAGCCTACCTTCACCCAGGCACGGCCTACCCCACTCCTGCTGTGTGTTTGGTCCCCCCTGTACTTTTTACTAATAGTTTTCTATAAACAGACTCACTGTAGAAGACATTCAAACATGTAAAAGCAGTCTCGGTCCCAGTAACGTTTCCTGAAAAATAACGGGCTTGGTACTTAATTCTGCATTTTCCCCTAATAAGCATGAAAAGAAATACATTTACCATTAAAATTAAAAAGTCTGCCCATTGATCACCTAGAATCATCTGTTACCACCCAAACATCCATGCTATACATTTAAAAAAATGCTGCATTATCTTATTTGCCCCCCAAACAAAACTCAGAGGTTAAAGCGTCTGCCTCCAATGCGGGAGACCTGGGTTCGATCCCTGGGTCGGGAAGATCCCCTGGAGAAGGAAATGGCAATCCACTCCAGTATTCTTGCCTGGAGAATCCCACGGACGGAGAAGCCTAGTAGGTTACAGTCCACGGGGTCGCAAAGAGTCGGACACGACTGAGCGATTTCACCTTCAAACAAAACAAATGTATGGATGAAGAACTAAGCTCAGAGAGGTTAGGCGATTCTCCTAAAGACACACAGTAAGCGGCTGAGCCCACTGATTTCTCACTCTCCAAAGCCAGTAGTCTTTCTCCTACACCACACTCTGCCTCACAGTGACAGTGGCACTAATAATAATAACTACTTGAGGGCTGAGTTCTGTGCCAAGCCAACTTCTGAGTTCTCCAAACATTGCAACTCATCGAATCCCCACCACAGCCACCATGGCCCCCACTTACTAGCCTTGCCCTGTTATTTTATGACAGTCACAAGATCAGGTGTTTTAAAAATTTATATCAGTAGCAGATTTCATTGTCTCCATTTTTTTTTCCAGAGGACGAAACAAAGGCAGAGAACTTAAGTCACTTGCCCAAGGTCATGTGGCATGACTGGTTCCTATACAGGGTTTCGGGTTCAGCCTCCATCCCCTGAGACACAGAGTTCCAGGGAACTGGCTCTCAATTTATTCTGATCAGGGGATGACCTTGGTTCTGTGTCGGGGGAAAAGGCACAAGTGGTTTCCCATGAGCTGGTTTGGAATTCTCTGGGTTGGCCTGACGCCTCGTTCTCTCTGTCATGCATCCCTAGGTTGGCTGGGGCCTGGGAGGAGAAGGGACTCATTTCTCTGTGCGGAGACCCCCATCCCTCAAGTGGTGCAGACCCTCACTCACCGTGGATGCCCCGTACCCCACCTCAAGCGATGTTTAATCATTTCAACATCCTAGAATCAAAAAGGGAAACCCCCCATGTGGGGGTCAGTCCGATCCTGACCACCAGCAAGTGAAGAATTTTTGTCTAAAAGGGGCCTGGTCAGGACCGGGTCATCAAAGCCAGGCAGTGGTGGTCTCAGGCTGCTGATGGACACCGCTGCTTGTTCAAATACACAATGACGTGTCACCCGATGAGCCACAGGTGTCCGGGGAGGCATGGTGGTGGGGCGGGGGGGTGGCATGAGGCCGGAGGCAGGATCTGGTTGGAAGGAAGCTGTGCCCAGGCGCCCCCCACTGTGAGCTGACTCTCCTGGGGAGAAATCTGGGGCAAACAGTTTTTGTGTTTTTGTAAGAATTCACAATGACTTCTGCTGCTCTTTTCTTGTCATCAAAGATACTAAGACTTAGGAGAGTGTGGCTAAGGGAAGGACACAGAAAGGGCGAGTGGGCCAGGAGCGGCCACGTGGCCACACGCAGGGCCGCCCCGTGTCCACCCCTTGGCCCTCCAGCCCCCTGATGAACCGCTTGCCTCCTCCCTGTGTACCTGGAGTCAGCCTGAGGCTTCAGAGAAGGCCCGGCCCCAGGCAGACCAGAAAGGGCGCCCCGAGCCGGGGACAGGTGGGGGCTGGTGGATGCAGGCCTCGGCTCCCTCTCCCCTGGGATGGACGCCTTGGGCATGGCAGGCAGCTCAGACACCACCGCCTGGCACCTTGGTTCCCCTGGGAACAGGGGCTCAGGACTGAGCCCACAGCGGGGTGATCCCAGCCTCCACCGAGGAGGGGGTGACCCATAACCCTGGCCCCCCTGAGCTTCGGTCTCCTCATGGGGGGAAGTGATGTTCTTGCAACAGGCGCTGTTTGGTTTCAAGGAGCCAGGCCTCCTCTGCAGCCTCACGCAAGGGCCTTCTGGCTCAGGGCTGGTGCCGAGCCGCCCCTGCCCTCTCCCTGGGTTGCGGTTATTTGTGTCCCAGACCAGCTTCTCAGGGGGCAAGCACGGGGCTTTAAATCTCAAGGGTCAAGGGTGACGCTGAGGTTTCCTTAATCTGTAGATCTACCTCCATCTCTCCTTCCGTGCATTTAATTATTTTAAGCTTTGATCTTGTTTCAAACGTAAAGAAAAGCTCAAGAGAAAGACAAAGATGCCAGCGCCCACCACTGCCACCACTGAAGAGACAGCTTTATTCCAGCAGCCCTGCCCAACGGTCACTCACATCCCCAGGTCACAGACGAGAAGACTGAGGCCGTGGGGTGGGGGTGGGGGGCTGTCTCAATAGGAAGCACAGCCGGGAAGGCCAGGGTCACAGTCTGCACACAGGTTGTCCGGGGTGAACACCCAGCGTGGCCACAGTACCTGAATCTCTTTGATTTCCCGAGACCTGTCCACGGGGTGGCTCCAGAAAAAAGCCACCCATGTAAAAGCCTTTGCAGGGAGGGGCGCCTGGAGCCGCGTGTCCACTGAGCTTGACCTCAATGAAGAAGACAGTGGCTCCGTGTGGGACGAGGCTGGTAGACAGGTGCCCGGTGGCCTGGCCTCCAAGCCCCTCCGGGGCCACCTGAGTCACTGGGCCATCATTTCTTGCTGGGGATGGCGTGGTGGCGGTGCAGCCACGTGGGGCTGATGCCAATCTTTGAGGGTTAATGATGTGCGTGGGGCGCCTGGCCCTGGGCCCAGTGGGTGAAGTGATGAGCCCCCGACCACGTCGGCTCAGAGAGGAGCAGGGGTCCAGGGTTGCCCCTTTCCTGCCCTTGCTGTCCCACCGGACGCTGCCCAGCGAGGCTTGGGGAGGACAGCGCTTGGGCTGGAGTGGGGTGGAGGACCCTCAGCTCCTCGGGAGAGGCTTCTTCTCTGCTCTCTTAATCCCTGGAGACTCCAAAAATAACTGGCCCGTGTGGAGAGGGCCTCCTGGGCCGCCTCCCACCTCGGAGTAGCCACATTCCTGAGGCCACCCTGCCACCCTGGGCAGTTGCGGTCTCTTCCTGGGAGGCCCGGTGACATACGGAGGCCGGCCTGCCAACCTCCCCTTGCCCCCAGATGACCACCCTGTTTGTTCACCGAGACTCATGAGTTAGCGTGGAGAAAACAGTCCCCGTGACCACTGCTTAGGGGGCGGTGCAGCCCCATGGGTGAGGCTCAGAAGCTGTGTTTTGGGGCGGTGCCCTTTATCTCTCTGAGCCTCGGCGTCTTCATCTGTAAAATGGAGACAACAATTATTATCTCATAGACTGAGTAGACTGTCTGCAGGCCCCTGATATCCATCTTCCCTTTCCCTGTAGAACAGCACTCCCAAATTCAAGCGAGGGAAATGATGGTCCCAAATAGAGACCCCACTTTCTAGCCTGTCTTGCAGCCGGATGTGGTCACGTGAACAGCGCTGGCCAGTGGGCTGAGATGGTGTGGTTCTGGACCTGCCTGGTGTCCCGTACCCCTCCCTTTGTGGACCCAGTGGATGAGGACATGTGAGGTGGGGGACAGCAGGATGGAGGACCGCTGCCCGCTGTGGGCTTTGTCTGCAGAGCTTGGACTCCTGTGAGGGAGAGAGATGGACTTGTGAGCTGGGGTCTGGTAGACACAGCCTGACCCCCTCACTGTCCAGAGCTGATCTGTGAGGCCGAGAGGAAGGCTGTGAGTTTTACGTGCATCTTCTCATTCAGCTTCCACAACCGGCCGCTGGCGTGGGGCAGACATGATTGTTGTCTCCATTTTGCAGAGAAGACCCAGGCAGAGAGGGGCAAGTTCATGTGGCCACAGTCACAGAGCTACAATCAATAGGAAGGCAGAGCCCTTACTTGAAACACGGTATCTGAGGAGCCCCAAAGCTAGTCTCCTGGAAATCCAAGGTGAGCTTTCTCAGTCCAAGGAACAACCAGTGCTTGCCTCTGGGATTGGTGAGTCTTAACCAGTAGTACCTCGAGCCTGGTGGAGCTTTCATAAGCATTGATTGACTGGCTTTTTTTCCAGGCCGGTGTCTCAAGAAATTCGGTTCTTGGTGAGATAGGAGACTAGTGAGGGTGATGCTGCCGAGGAGCCTGGTTCTCTTGCAGATCCCTGAGGACCCGTGTTTGTCCAGATTCCTCCTTGCAAAAGGGTGAGGAGCATCATCTGAGCAGCCGATGTGGCCAAGAGCTCAGGCAAACCGGGCTTTTTTTGGAGAAACTCGCCTGCCTCTGAATGAACAAGTAGCCTTTGAGCTGAAATAATAATAAAAAACCTGCTTCCAGACTTGTTTTGGTACCTTGTATTGGTACAAGGACTTGTACAAATGACTCTTCACAAGGGAACCGCAGGGCCACCTGAGTCCATTGCCCAGAACTCAGTGCTTTCCTGGCCAATCAGCGGGATGATGGATCCGGCTCCCACGAACTGCCGGGTCGAGGGAGGTCAACATGGAGTACCAGTTGGAGAACAGGACCTAGCGCCTTCTGTAGGACCTGGACCGAAAGAGGAGGGCAGGGGCCCCTCCATCCCCAGGGCGGCCGTGCCCAGCCCTGTCCTTCCGCTACGCACTCACCCCTATTGTGTGGCTTCCCTGGCACCCGGATGGGCCTCGCTCACCACCATGTTCTGAAAAGGCATTCTCACATTTTTCTTCCAGGACGGCCTCAGCATAAACAGTCCTGGACGGTGGGCATCCGGCCTCCGGGGTCCCACTGGTTCCATCCGGTGTTTGTCATTTCCCCGGAGGTGGCTGGGGCGAGGGGTGGGGTTTGCAACGGGCATGGATGGAACGCGGAGAGGCCGGGGCAGCCGGGGAGTCCACTGTTTATCTGGTGTGGCCACGTGATGCTTCCACGTCCATTTTGTAGCTGGAGCCTGTGCAGCTCGTTCTATTTCACTTGACAGGAAGTTTATGGCTTGAAGGTGGAGTGTTTGGCATGAGGCTTCAGGATCGCGCTGCTGTTTCTGGCTGTATGAGGATTAAGGGGCACAGGGACTGTTGGCTGGCTTCTCCCAGGAAACGTTGGGGTCTGAGTCAGCAGGCAAGTGGACAGGCCACAACGGGCTGGTGTGGTCTTTCCTGGGTAGTGGTGGTCAGCTAGCCTCCTCATCCCAACTCCTGTGGGCACCTTGAAAGTATGTGAGTTGTTCAGTCATGTCTGACTCTATGCGACCCCCTGGACAGTAGTCTGCCAGGCTCCTCTGTCCATGGGGTTCTCCAGGCAAGAGTACTGGAGTGGGTTGCCACTCCCTTCTCCAGGGGATCTTCCTGACTTAGGGATTGAACCCAGGTCTGTCACACTGCAAGCAGATTCGTAACCATCTGTGCTACCGGCGAAGTCCCTTGGGAACTTCAGTGCAACCCTTATATAGACTCACAGAGGGTTAGTAAGAAGCTGAGTGTCTGGCATTGTGAACTCAGACAAGTTCTTAGGAGCTGAGCTTGCTGAGTTTCAAGCTTTACAAGTTGACTGACCGAGCATAGCAGTGTGTGTGTGTGTGTGTGGACGTGTGTGTGTGCACACGTGTGTGTGCATAGGTGTCTGTAGAGTGTGAGAAGCTCTAGTCTGGGGATGTTCACCCCAAAGAGAACCAGTCCTGAAGATTAGCAGGCTGCTTCTGCCAACCTCCCCTGAGGGTCGGCACAAGGGGTGGGCTGGGCCCCCCTAGCCCATCCATCAGAGGCAGCTGACGGGGTGTTAGCGTGGCCTTAACAGGAGATAGCAGAGGAAAAATGGCCTGGCCAGGGGATGCGTTTATCTGGCCTGGAGCCTGCATGTAGGTCCATTAGTCACATGGGCAGGAGCTGTCCTCAGAGCGGGTCTGAGACCTGGCTCCTCTCTCCGCCCCCTGCTCATGAATCTGTCCCCAGGTTCACCTGCCCGGTCACCTCTGGGCCTTGGCGGGGCTGCATTGTCCACTGTGGCAGCGGTGCTTGTCTGCTGTGTGCCAGGCAACATAAACATTCCTGCTGCCCGGCTTCCAGCTCCTCTGCGGACTCGGATGATGTTTGGAATTACAAAACAAATCAATATCGTTTTTTAATGGCAGATTAGCCCCTTGAGACAACGGGCGAGATGATAATCATCACCATTATTGTAAGGCTCCTGTATTTTTGCCTCTTAAATAACTTGACACACACCCATGCTTCCTGGCTTTGGAGAATAAGTCGCTAGATTTGGGGTTGCTGGGCCACACACTCAGCGGATCTCAAAAGGCAGGTGGAATTCCCAGGGCCAGCATCCTGGGTGGAGGAAAGCTGGGCTTTATCAGAGGGTGGTGATTTATAACGTGCCAAGTGGCCAAGGGGACCCAGCACCTCTCCGACTCACTCATTACATGAGTGTCTGTGCGTCTCCTGGTGCCGGGAGGAGGCCAGCTGAAGGTGGGTAGGTGGGAGTGGGGGAGGGCAGGGCTCTATATGGGGTGCCCGGGGAGGGCCTCCCTGCTTCTCCGTGGGTGAGCGCCATCCATGAGGGTCTCTGGGTTATCTGCAGCCCCGGGGAGCTGGCCTCTGGCTGATGACACATTTGCTCTCCTAGAGGTTACAACTGACATGTCCCAGCCCAGATGGTTCCTGATAGACTTTATCTCCCAGATGGAGGGGGGACGTGGGGGGGGGGGTCCAGACCTCCCCTGCTGCCCTCTGCGTGACCTCCACCTGCCTCGAGGAGGTAGCCCTCCTGAGCCAGGTAGATGACAATAATAATAACATAAATAGCACATTGGGGCAGCAAGACTCTTTCCCTACATGCCAGACCTTTCACAGATATCATTCTTCCCCCTGACACTATAAGAGGGGTCGTTGCCAGGCCCACAGTACAGTCAGGGAGCTGCGGCTCCAACCCCAGGGCCGGCGCCAGCGTCCCCTCCACAGGGGTTGGGCTGCCTGCACTTAACACACCAGCCCACAGAGTTGACCTTCACAGCCACCTGCAAGGAAGGGCCTATCAAGATACCCATTTTACAGATGAGGAAACTGAGGCTGTTGTGACACACTGAGTCCCCCAGCTGCAGAGTGTGGAGATGGGATCTGAACCCTGACCCTCATCCTCTTCCACCCACGACGGTGGTTTCTGAACAAATGAGGTGGGGGTCTCTGGTAGCGGAGAGCACAGGCCAGAGAGAGAGGGGGGCTGTGAGAGCAGGGACCCTGGGTCACAGTGATGGAGGGCGCCCAGCAAAGCAGGGGCTGAAGTCTTTGCCAGTAAATGTAGGTAGATGATGTTGCTACATCGTCTAACAAGTCATATGGGTAGAATCAGAGTGTCGATTATACATCTCTTGTTTGAATGAGATACAGTGGGAGGGCCAAAACGAGGCTGTTAAAGAATCATGAGATGTGTATAAGAGACAGGGGACTGTTGGCTGGCTTCTCCCAGGAAACGTTGGGGTCTGAGTCAGCAGGCAAGTGGACAGGCCACAACGGGCTGGTGTGGTCTTTCCTGGGTAGTGGTGGTCAGCTAGCCTCCTCATCCCAACTCCTGTGGGCACCTTGAAAGTATGTGAGTTGTTCAGTCATGTCTGACTCTATGCGACCCCCTGGACAGTAGTCTGCCAGGCTCCTCTGTCCATGGGGTTCTCCAGGCAGGGAGGGGCTGTGGGGGGGTTGGGGGATGGCAGGTCACCTTCTTTCTCCCAGTCCGGGGGGCTGCGTACACGATGGGGTCACTTTAAGAGGATTCATTGATCCGTGCACTCATAGGTAACAAACTCTTCTGTACATTATTTTACATTTCAGGAAACATTCTTAACATCAAGACTAAACGAACATGGAGCGGCTGAGAAATAACATGGCTGCCCAGCATTTTTGTAAGGACCACTCAAGGGACTTTACTGGTGGTCCAGTGGCTAAGACTCTGCACTTCCAATACAGGAAGCCCAGGTTCCATCGCTGATCAGGGAACTAGAGGCCACGTGCCACAGCTAAAGATCCTGCATGCTGAAACAAAGACGGAAAATCCCACGTGCCACAACCAAGACCCACTCAGCCAATTAAATTCATAAACACATAAATAAATATAGTTTAAAAAGACCACTCACAAGTTCAACTGCTGTAAAAGAGAACGTCTCTTTCAAGTAATCTTACGAACACAGGATTTATAACTATATATATTCCTATACATGTCTATATTTATATATAAGTATATATAAGTACATACAATATATATGCACATATATGCATATATTACTATGTATGCGTAAGTGCATGTATTTTTTGCTGTTTCCAAACAAGCTGGAGATGTCCATAGAAACAGAAAACCCCTCACGCTATTGATGCTGGCAGGCTGGCCGCCTCTCAGAATCTTATTTGAAGGGCCTGGGGTGGGGCCTGAGACTCCACATTTCCAGCGAGCTTCCCAGTGATGCTGCAGCTGCTGGTCCGGGGACCCCACTCTGAGTAGCGAGTCTCTAAACCGCTCAGTCCAGACTGGCAAAGCGGGCTCAGAGAAAGCGGCCCCTTCCCTCTGTTTTTGAGCCCAGCATGGCTTCCTTGCAGCTCCTGCCGCTGTGGTTCTGTGGCCCAGAGCTCCTTGGTGTGGTTCTGGACAGCACTTGGGCTCCTGCAACCCCCTTCCTCCCCTTTCCCCTCTGCTGCTTTCCCAGGCCCAGAGGGCGCGAGGGGCAGGGTGGGCATAGCCTGCTCAGGGACGCGGGTCTTCTCTCAGACTGCTGCCTCCCCTGGGGCCCCCCACGCCCACCCCCTCCTGAGTCCTCACCGGCCACCCTTGACTTCCATGTTCCCGTTAGCAGTTCAAGGCCATCTCGCTTTTCCCATCAAGTTCTCCCAGCCGTGAACTGCTACCCAGTCCAAAGCCACGTTCATGTTTCCAGGTATGTATTCTGTGCTCCCCACATCTAGGTATCAAGTCCTGACTCTGCTTCTCAAGAGCTCGGCCACGGGGTGAGGGCCTCCGCCCTCAGGGCCCTGCAGGATGGGTGGTGGGCACTGTGCTGGACCACACCTGCTGTGTGGGTAGCAGTCCTGGCGGCCTGCCTGGGGTGGTGGCGGGGACGCTGACAGCCCTCCCACTTCGAGTTCACAGGTGAGAAGGGGTCTCATATGGGGAAGTCAGGCAGGGATGGGGTGGGGGACTTGCTCCAGCAGCATCATCCGCAGGGATCCAGGCCTGATCCCTGGGGGCCAGCTGGGCTTGTGGGCCCATGTCCTGGCTTGCCTGCCTGCCCAGTGAGGAGCTACCCGGGTGACGCGACCTCAAGGCCTGAAGGAGCAGGAGACGCTCTTGACTGAGCCATTAGCTTCTGCGCTAAGAGCTTCCAGGAGCACCAGTCTCCAAGCCCCACCCATTACCCCCACTTGACAGATGAGAAGACTGAGGCCAAGAGGCCATGTGACTATTCCAAGGCTGCTCATGCTCAGCTGGGTGTGGGGGCTGGGCTTGGACCCAGGCCTGCTGACTCTGAGCCCTCAGGGGCGGGCCCTGCTCCCCTTCTAGGGGGCCCTGCCCAGCTGAGCTCCTGGACCCCTGCAATGTGGCACCCACACGCCTGCCTACCGGCCTTCATGTGACAGCATCAGGGCCTCACACTCTCCCTGGGAAAGCTGGCTGTGGCCTTGGGCCCTGGGGCTCTCCCTCAGGACCCTGGGCCCATGTTACAGCTTTATTTGAGAAAACTGACCAAGGCCAGCACCACACTGCGCTTTGTTAGCCGAAGACGGCTCGGGGGTGTGCGAGAGACTTCTCTGGGGCGGCCCGGTCGCTGTCTGTGGGGACGGCATCTCCTCCCAGCCTTCCTGGCCTTCTACTGTTTCCTCTGGGTTTCTAGGGAGAAGAAAGCATGGCAGTAACTCCGTAAAGCCGGCGATACGGGCTCTTGTTTTTTACAGGCAGTGAGGGCTGTCAGCTGTGCCCCCTAACTTGACCCCAGAACGGGCGGTGTTATCGGCCCATCTCTGCAGCCTGCGTGAGGCCGGCTGAATTATGTCGGGGAGGTTATCGGGGACAGACGGTAGTTCTCCGCCGGGGCAGCAGGGCTTGGGGTTAATGGGCAAAGGTCAGCGCCTGCCAGGGCTGCATGTGGGATGGATTAAGTCCCTACCGGGCCTGGGGGAGGTGGCCGCTGGAGGACTCGGCTGCTCCTGGGCTGGCCCTGACGGAACTCACTTCTCTGGGATCTCAGGGCTCATGTGCAGGAGGACTGGTCTGGTTTTTCTCTGTAAGGAAGAAGCCAGTGAATTCTTCGCTTGGAATCAGGGTGTCCCTAACTTGAACAGATTGTGGTGTCCACCTCCACGATTTAATGCATATGATATAATAATATCCATTGTGCAGGTGTTTGCAGGTGAAGAGCTCCTAATAAGCCCATTTTACAGATGAGGAAACTGAGGCCCTGGAGGCAGTGTTGCCGGCCCCAGTAGCCTGGTTCTGGTTCACTTCTAGGGGGCTTGAGGACTACAGGCTTTTAGTGGAGTGGATGATGGGAGCCCAGGTGCACTTTTGGTCTCTTCCTGGCAGATGAGGATCTTGAGATCCTGTGATCTTGCAGGTCTCCATCACTGCTGTGCCCTGGGTGCCAGATCAGGGGTGGGGGCACGCAGGTACCTGCTGATGGGAGGACAGCTGCCCCTTAACCAAACGTGAGCCACGTGCTGGGAGCAGCCTGAGCTGCTGTAACAAAACCAGGGGGCCTAGGCCAGGGGTGCTCACGATGACAGAAAGGAGTCCTTGCTCAGCTCTGGAAGGAAGAGGTGTGAAGTCAGGGGAGGGTCCTTCAAGCGCCCATGACCCCTGGTGTCCTTGGCTTGTGGCCGCATCACTCTAGTCTCTGCCTTCATCCTCAGGTGGTCTCTCCCTGCGGGTCTGTCCCACACCCCCCTCTCCTCTCCTCTTATCAGGACACCTGTCATGGGATCCAGGATCCACGCAGGCACTCCAGGATGGTCTCACCTCGAGATCCTTGACTTAATCACTGCCTCAAAGATCCTCTCTTCAAAAAATGCCCCACCTTCAAGGTTCTGGGGGTTGGATAGAAAGTGTTAGAGGCTATGAACCCACCTCATGGGCTCAGTGCCCTTTATCCAAACTTCTAGCCCGCGCAACAACCCTCTTGATCCATCGTGATGGAGGTCGCTGAGTCTGGGCGTCTGGGCCACCACCTGGGGCCAGGCAGCACCCCATGCAGGAGCCACGTGCAGGGAAACTGGCTCGGTCCACCGGAGGGCCTCCTTGCCTCCCATGGGATGTACACGGATGTCTGGGTGGCGAGATCTGGACTTCTTCTGAACTCCTCCTCCCCAACCTGGCAAAACTGTATAAGAGTCGAGAGGCAGCCGTGGGAGCCGAGGGCCGGGGTGGGAGGGGTGTGTGGGCAGCGGCTCAAGTTCACGGTCAGGAGTCTTGGTCTCCGCACTGGAAACTGCGGGTCTTCGTTTGTCCCCATGGAGCAGGAGAGGGTCCAGCACTGTGTACAGTGCGGCTGTGATGTCGGTGTGTTGTGGTTATTACGCTGCTGCTGTTGTTGTTCAGTCACTCAGTCGTGTCCGACTCTTTGCAAACCCATGGACTGCAGCATGCCAGGCCTCCCTGTCCTTCACCATCTCCCGCAATTTGCTCAGACACATCCACTGAGTCGATGACGCCATCCAGCCTTCTCCTTCTCCTCCTGCCCTCAGTCTTTTGCAGCATCAGGGTCTTTTCCAATGAGTCGGCTCTTCGCATCAGGTGGCCAAATGTTTGGAGCTTCAGCATCAGTCCTTCCAATGAATATTCAGGGTTGATTGCCTTTAGGGTTGACTCACTGGATCTCCTTGCAGTCCAAGGGAGTCTCAAGAGTTGCTGTTGTTACGAAGGTCATTATTGAAGCAGTAACAGTTACCACGATGGCCAGCGTAGAGTAACCCTGTGCCCTTTTTCCCTCTAGGAGCTGTGTGTTTATCGCCTCGTCTGTCTTCACAACTTACCCTCCCAGATAAGAACCACCTTAGCCCCGTTCTGCAGTTGAGGAAGCGGATAACTACTTACTCACTTCCACCTTTTCTCTGTCTGGAGAATTCCATCTCCGTCAGGAGCTCTGTGCCCACTCCCTCTCTTGGCTTCCCTGCAGGATGGTGTGCTTCCAGAATAAATTTGATGGGGGTCTTTTTTTACCCAGAGGGAGGTGAACGTTAAATTCCCAGGTGGGCAGGCTCCCGAGAGGGGAGCTGCCAAGGGTTCTTGTGGGTTTGGGCGGAAGTGACTCCCTGGGGAGCCTGAGGCCCCGGGAGAGGGCCGGGCCCCAGATAAGGGCATGGCCTTGGGTGGCCCATCTTACTAGGACACAAGAGGCTGCCAGGAGCTCAGGAAAGCTCTGAGGCCTGGAGCAAACCTGGAGGCCAAGCTGCCCGCAGACGTGATAAGCATAAATCCGGCCGTGGCCTGGAAGCCGGCCTCCTGCCCCGAGCCTGCCCATGGCCCTCAGCCTTTCTCCAGGGACGCTGCTGGGAGTGGAAGCTCTGGCCCTTCCGCTGGGGGACCCAACTCTGACTCACTTTCCCAGGGAGGCCCCCACCAAGCTTGATATCAGGTCAGCTTCTTGGAGCCTCTGGCCCCTGAGGACCGCAGGGTAGGTCTTGGCCATTGTAGCCCCTGTTGGGGCAGAAGGCCAAGCTTCGAGTTCTGGGGTGCTGGCATCCAGGAAAGCGGGGGTACAGTCTGAGAGCAGTGGGGATGGGGGGAATGGGGCAGCCAAGGGTAGGAGGGGCCCAGGTGGCTGAAAGCTCCCTGTAGGGCTGGGATGGGACCCCAAAGGGCAGGTGGGCCAGACCCTGGGTGGGCTGTGGAGCTTGGCCGCCTGGGTCAAAATCCAGCCCGTTTTTACACACTTGTGGTCTTGAGCAAACAAAGGCTCTAACTTTTGCAGGTCTCAACTTCCTTATCTGCACAATGGGGCTGATAACAAGACCTGTCTGGAAGACTGCTGGGGAGCTCTGGAAGGGCCCTTCTCCCCACCTTCAAATCCCATGAAAGCCTCGGGGGGAAAAAACCAGTTTGCAGTCAGATAAGTCTGAGCAAATTGCTGGCTTTCTCCTCACCTCCCCGTGGCTCATGTGCGGTCTGGAGCAGCGAGGTTCTGAGAAGCCCAGGTCAAGATGACTCTGAAGCCCGTGTGCGGTGCTGATAGCGCTCGCCAGAGGGGTGTCTGGGTGGGAAGTTTCAGAATGGGTGCTGTGTGTGCTTAGTTGCTCAATAGTGTCTGACTTTTTGCAACCCCGTGGACTGCAGCCAGCCAGGCTCCTCTGTCCATGGGGATTCTCCAGGTGATAGTACTGGAATGGGTTGCCATCCCCTCCTCCAGGGGAATCTTTCCAACCAAGGGATCAAACCCAGGTCTTCCGCATTGCAGGCGGATTCTTTACTGTCTGAGCCACCAGGGAAGCCCAAGGATGAGGGGGTTATATGTTATAAATCTAGGAGAGAGTGTACAGATAAGAGGACTTCACAAAGAGAACAGGACTGAGCTGCAGGGGTGAGGTGTGAGGTCCACGCAGGTGGGCAAGGGGCTCAGAAGACTCAAACTCCCACTGCTTGGGGGCCGGCGCCCAGCCGCCTGCCTGTGGGACCCCCGCCTCATGGCCCTGGCATTCAGTTGTCAGACCCACATGGCAACAGCATGAATCCCAGGAGTAGGGCTGCCAGAGTGTATAATGAGTGTTCTTAAAGGAAATCAACCCTGAATATTCATTGGAAGGACTGATGCTGAAGCTGAAGCGCCGATAGTTTGGCCACCTCATGTGAAGAGCTGACCGACTCACTGGAAAAGACCCAGACACTGGGAAAGAGTGAAGGCAAAAGGAGAAGGGGACAGCAGAGGATGAGATGGTTAGAAAGCATCACTGACTCAGTGGACATGAATTTGATCAAACTCTGGGACATAATGGAGGACAGAGGAGCCTGGTGTGCTGCAGTCCATGGGGTAGCAAAGAGCTGGACACAGCTTAGAGCCTGCTAATAATGAGTGTATGTTTAACTGTATAGGAAAATGCCAAACTGTGCCATTTTGTGGCACCATCAGGGAATGGGAATTCCCATCAGGTTCTGGGATTTTAGTTGTTCTGAGAGGTATGTTATAATATCTCTGTAGGTTTTTTTTTTTTTTTAATGTGGCCCATTTAAAAAGTCTTTATTGAATTTGTTACAATATTGCTTCTGTTTTATGAGGGTTTTTTTTTGGCCAAGAGGCATGTGGGATCTTAGGTCTCTGACCAAGGATCGAACCGGAACACTGCATTGGAAGGTGAAGTCTTAACCACTGGACCACTGGGCAAGCCCCTCTCTTTAGGTTCTGATTTGTATTTCCTTAATGACATCTGATGCAGAACACTTATCCATATGCTTATTTGCCATCCATATATCTTCTTTGCTGAAATTAAGTGACTGTTTAGATCTTTGGCCTATTTTTATTTGGTTGGGTTGTTTGCTTATAGTTGAGTTTTAAGAGTTCTTAATATATTCTGGATACCAGTCCTTTTTACCAGATACATGATTTCCAATATTTTCTCCAAGTCTATTGCTTATCTTTTCATTCTGTTAACGTTTTCTTTACTTTTACAAAGTAAATGCTTTTAACTTTGATGTGAGACAATGTGTTCATTTTGTTCTTTGATGGGTTGTGCTTTCGGTGCCAGATCTAAGCACTCATTGCCAAAGGCGTGGTGATGCAGATTTTATCATCTGGGCTTTTTCCTGGGACCTTTATAGCTGTACATCTTCCATTTAGGTGAGTGATCCATTTCGGGGGGGGGGGGGGCACTCATCATTGCGGTGCTCAGACTTCTCATTGTGGTGGCTGTGTGTGTGTGTGTGTCACAAGCTCTAGCAGTTGCGGTTCCTGGCTCTAGAGCATAGGCGCAGTTGTTGCGGTGTGTGGGCTTAGTTGCTGCGTGGCACGTGGGATCTTCCCAGATCAGGGATCGAGCTCGTGTCTGTTGCACTGGCACGTGGATTCTTTACCAATGAGCCACCGGGGAAGCCCTGGATGGTTCTTTTCTAAAGCAGCCTTGGTGTTGAGGAGAAGGAGAATACCAACAAGAACCAGTTTTTTCTCTGGCTCTGCCTTCATCCCCACAGCCAACTTAGAAGTTTACACTTACTGATCGTGTATTGTTCACAAGACCTAAGGCTAGTCTTTTAAGCATCTTCTCATTCAGTCCTTACACCCACATTATGAGATGTGCACTTATGATCTTCACTTGATGGATGAGGGAACTAGACAGAGAGAGGTTAAGTACCTGATGGTGACCAGGCACACAGAGCGGAGGATGCCGCCTTGTAAGACAACGTGGGCGGCGAAGTGTGGTAAGGACTCACACCTCCAGCACAGTGGCTTCTGGCCGCACCTGGCTCCTGGGCAGCTGAAACGAGACTGTTCTGAATTGAAATGTGCTATAAGTACTCTTGCCTGGAAAATCCCATGGACGGAGGAGCCTGGTGGGCTGCAGTCCATGGGGTCGCTAAGAGTCAGACATGACTGAGCGACTTCACTTTCACTTTTCACGTTCATGCATTGGAGAAGGAAATGGCAACCCACTCCAGTGTTCTTGCCTGCAGAATCCCAGGGACGGGGGAGCCTGGTGGGCTGCCGTCTATGGTGTCGCACAGAGTCGGACACGACTGAAGCGACTTAGCAGCAGCAGCAGCAGCAGCATAAGCATAAAATAAGGTCTGGAGTTTGAAGACTTGGTACCAAAAATGTAAAACATCTCATTGCTAGGTTTTCAGAATCATGCTTCACATCAAAATAGTATTTTGTCTATATTGTTGCTGTTTAGTCGCTCAGTTGCATCTGACTTTTGTAACCTCATGGACTGTAGCCCGCCAGGCTCTTCTGTCCTTGGGATTTCCCAGGTAAGAATACCAGAGTAGGTAGTCACTGCCTTCTCCAGGGGATCTTCCTGACCCAGGAATCAAACCTGTGTCTCCTGCATTGGTAGGTGGATTCTTTACCACTGAGCTGGCCAGGAATACCGTTTTGTCTATTTTAGGTTAAGTAAAATATATTATGCACACAGAGTTCAGCTGCCTTTTACCTTTTCTAATGGGGACTTCTGGGAAACACTAAGTTACCACATGGTTCCCACTTTATTTCTGTTCTACAGCACTGCTTTGGATGAGGGGTCAGTCAGCTGGTTATGGCTCCTGGGCTCAAGGTGGCCCAAAGCCTGCTTGACTGTGGGGTCTTTTTGTAAATAAAGTTTTATTGGTACATAGCCCATCCATTCCTTGGCATGGTGCCTATGGTTGTTTTCGCACTATACCAGCAGAGTTCAGCTGTTGCAGCAGGGACAGTAAAAGCCACACCAACTGAGCTATCTGGGAAGCCAGAAAGAGCCACAAAGCCCTGGATATTCACTATCTGGCCTCTTATAGAAAAAAAAAAAAAAAAAGTGCTGACCTCTGCTCTGGATGAACGTCTGCATGGCTGTCTCCCAGAATGTTAACTATCTCACTGGAGAGATTAGAGGTGATTTTGGATTTTCTTCTTTTTGCACCTCTTTCAAAAATGAAAGCACTACTTTGGCAATAAGGAAGAAAAATCGTCAATGCGTTTTTACTACAAAATAATAAAGTATGAGATAGGAGAACAGAAGGTGCCGCTGGGCTGACCCTGAAAATGAGTCATCTCTGGTTCCTGTGCCTGCTTCCAGGGGGGTCTGGGAGGACCCCAGGAAGCCTCTCATACGGGCAGTAATCCAAACGTTTTTTTCTTGGGGAGGGGCTGTTAACGTGGGAACGAGGAGGGAGCGTGGGGGCCAAGGAAGCCTGTTAGCCATGGGCGGACCCAAGGAGGCTGGGCCACACGGCGTGGGGGCTCGGGAAGCGAGGCCCATCTGGTTTGCGTTAGCTTTATAAGGTTGATAGCAAATAAGGGTATTAGAGCTAATTTACTTATTTAGAGAAGGACGACTCAATCCCAGAAACTGTGATTGGGCCAGAGCAGTATCCCTGTCCCCGGCCTGCAGAAGCACCCCCCGGGAGGAGGGGCCTGCCAGGCCGAGGCCCTGGTGCAGAGATTGGTATCAGTTAAAAATAGCCTGGCCATCACGTGTGGCCTCGGGCTGGGCTCTGGACCTCGCCAGCCCCTCCCCTGCCTCCTCTGGGGGGCACACTCCCACCAGGAAGATCTCTGCCCACCTTGGGTTCCCACAGCTGTCCTGGAACGCGGGTAGGCTTCTAGGTGAGGATAGAGGGGACCCACACACAGCAGCCTTCCCCCAGGACAGGGTCCCTGGTACAAGGGCTTGAAGGTGGGGGTGAGAGACCAGGCTCAGTTGTTTGGTAGCTTCCCAGCTGGTCGGAAGGCTTCCCTGGCAGCTCAGTGGTAAAGAATCTGCCTGCCCATGCAGGAGACGTGGGTTCAATCCGTGGGTTGGGAAGATCCCCTGGAGAAGGGAATGGCTATGCACTCCAGCATTCTTTCCTGGAAAAATCCCACGGACAGCGGAGCCTGGTGGGCCCCGATCCATGGGGTTGCAAAGAGTCGGACATGACTGAGCTGCTAACACACACTTTCCTTCTGCACCAGAAGAGCTAATCCCTGAAAAACTCTGACCGTCTTATTTGGGATGTGCAGGTAGAGGGGGCTTGTCTATTTCTGTCACCCAGGCTGCACTGGGCTTTAGCAGCCTCCTTTCTTTACAATCTTAGCAAGAAAACCTCCTGTTCACTGCCATTTTAGATCAAGTACAGCAGAACGAAATTCCAAGGGACAACGAGAACGCCAGCAATTAAGTGTTCCTCTCGAGGAAAATCCCCGCCACCTTGGTTCTATTATGTCAGCGGCCAACTTCTTCCCTCCTGCCAACTTTGAAGTCTGGGTTATTTCTGGGTTTAATTCCTTTAAAATGAAATTTATTTTAGGTCTGATTAGAAGAGGGATACACCTTTGTGATATCCCTAAAGACAATGCTAAACAAAAAGGCATAAGAAGGGGCTTCCCTGGTGGCTCGGTTGTAAAGAATCCACCTGCCAGTGCAGGAGACAGGGTTCAACCCCTGGTCTAGGAAGATCCCACGTGTCACAGAGCAACTAAGTCCGTGCGCCCAGCTACTGAGCCTGTGCTCTGGAGCCCGGGAGCCGCAGCTACTGAAGTCCGCGTGCCTAGAGCCGGTGCTGCGCGACAAGAGAAGCTTCTGCCATGAGAAGCCTGCGCACGGCAACTACAGAGGAGCCCCTGCTCGCCGCAACGAGGGAAAAGCCCTCACAGCAACGGAGACCCAGCACAGCCAAAAGTAAACACGGAGCTTTTAAAAAGATATAAGGAATTAAAACCATCGGAAACCCTGTCACTCAGAAGTAATTCACCTTTAACACTGCAGTCATGTCCTTCCAGGGTCTCCCGCTCCCAGCCCCTGCCCCCTCCTCTCTTTGACGTTGAAAGACGAAGCTGATCTATGTGTTAGTTAGTTAGTTCAGGCGCTCAGTCGTGTCTGACTCTTTGCGACCCCATGAATCGCAGCACGCCAGGCCTCCCTGTCCATCACCAACTCCCGGAGTTGACTCAGACTCACGTCCATCGAGTCAGTGATGCCATCCAGCCATCTCATCCTCTGTCATCCCCTTCTCCTCCTGCCCCCAATCCCTCCCAGCTGAGAGGGATCTATGTGTACCCACTGCCTAATTTCACTCATTTCAAATGATAAGGACACACACGCAGCTTCACTGAGAAGATGAGAGGCCTCAAGAGAGACCCGCACAGTCACTGCGGGGGCCAGAGCAGGGCAGGGCGCAGGGCCAAGGTTGCTGCCCTCACCCAGCCTTCACAGATAGGGATGCGGGGCCTGGCAGAGACAAAATGCCTGTCTCTGGAGTGGTGCCTCCAGACCTTCCTGGAGGCAGTTTGCGTGCCCCTGGGAGAGAAGAGGGTGGAGTTGGGAAAGGATCTCAAAGCGAGGGGTGTCCGGACTCTATCCGCTTGCTGTGTTTCTATGGGGCTGACCCTCTGTGCTCCCGTGTGACTCTTCCTGTGTCAAGACTTTCTCAGTTTTAAGTGACAGACTCACTTTGCATTTCAATTTAAAATAAAAAAGTCTGTAAGACTCATCGCAAGATACAAGGACCCGGTCCCTGGGCTTCAGGCACAGCTGGATCCAGGCACTTGAATGCTGTGGTCGTCTACCTTGTTCCGTCCTCCAGGTTCTCCTTTGCTCTAGCCTGTTTTCATTTACAGAGCTTTTTTCCTGGTCTCCCGCAGCTCCGATTACTCTCTGCCAGTTTAGTGATATAAACACGAAGATCATTCTCCATTCTGTTGTCCTGGCAACACCCTGGGGTTGATGCTTACTGGCTGGTCATGTGACATCTTCCAGCCAATCACTGTGACTTGGGTTGTCCAGGTCCTGTGTTTGCCCCTCAAATGGGGGCAGGTAGGGGTGTCATCTACCACGAGTCTTGTAGAGTGAGCATCGAAGGATAGTTCCTGGAAGGACATGGAGAGGGTGGTCCCTGGAACAGGGGTGGCAGTCCAGTCTGGTGCCTGAACTGATACACCCCCACTGAGACCTTCCGAAGCAGGGCCTTCTTCCCGGATTGTAACCTGCTGCTACTCTAATGGGGTGATGGTCGCTAGCATATTAGCAGGAAGGGGGGTTATCTGAACAAGTCACTGACACCGGCTGTCATCAGCACAGGGAGGGCTTGAGGTCTGGAGCCCGGGACAAGTAAGCCAGGAGGGGGAGAGTTCCACAGCCCAGGAAGCCTCAGTGAGTGGGAGGCTCTGACATTCAGAGGATGGCGTGACAGCCCCTGGTGTGGGTGTGGATGTTTCCAAACAGAGAGAAAGGTTTGTGGACAAGCTGCGTGATTGCACAATGTTGCTCCTGGGGCAGCCCCCGTGGGGCAGGACTTCAGAGCAAATTCTCAGGCCCTCCAGCCCAAGCTCTGGCTTCCATGTGCAAGGACAGCTCGCTCCAGGTGGGGTCAGTTCCACTCACTGCCCACCAGCTGCGTCCCCACGCCCACTCTGGCTCACCACTCCCCAGCCCTCCAAAGTCTGCTCTCACGTTGGTGTCCTCTTGTGGACTGGAGCTTCCGGGAGAGTGAGGAGTTTGTGTTACTCGTTCTCTGCCACGTCTCCAGGACCTGGTGCACAGCTGGCGCCCCACAAGTACTCTCTGTTTGGATGGATAATGGCTGGCTGGTTGAGCTGGTTGAATGGCTCACTGGGTGGACAGCTGGGTGGATGGATGTTTGGATGGAAGGATGGTTGAGTGGACAGATGTCTGGAGGGTTAGGTGAGTGGATGGAAGGGAGGCAGCAGGCTGGTTGGAAGGACACCTGATGGACAGCTGGCTGGTCAGAAGGCTAGCTAGAGGCAGAATCGTGTGACTGTGAAGATCAGGGTCATTGATGCCAGGCTGCCTGGGTTCAAACCCCACCCCTTCCATCTAATGGTTTGCTGACTTCCAGGAAATTTTAACCTCTTTGGGACTCCATCTTATCCACTAAATCTTATCCAGCCCATCTTATCCTACTGGTCTTTACTCAAAGCCTGCTGTGTGTAAGGTGCGGCATTGGCCACGAGGGACAAAAGGTCTACCAGGGAACTCCCAGGGTGTGGGGCAGAGAACTCGAACAAGTGTCCGTGAAACTGGGTAGCTGCCTACACATTCACACGTTTAGCTGCAAGTGTCTACTGGGACACGGGTCATTTCCACAGTGAACACCACAGCCCTGCACAAACCAGGCTGGTTGAATCTGCAGATGCAGCGTTTTGGATACTGTGGGACCATGGATACGGGGGAACAACTGGAAGTTATACTTTAGATTCTGACTATGTGGAGGGTCTCCAACCTGTGTTGCTCAAGACTCAAGCTGAACAAAGCGTGCAGCCTGATGAATTTTGATGCAGGTATAAGCCTCTGTGGGCTCTCTAGATGGCTCACTGAAGAATCTGTCTGCAATGCAAGTAACATGGGTTTGATCCCTGGGCCTGGAAGATCCCCTGGAGAAGGAAATGGCCACCCACTCCAGTATTCTTGCCTGGAAATCCTGTGGACAGAGGAGCCTGGTGAGCTACAGTTCATGGGGACGCAAGAGTTGGACATGACTTAGTGACTAGAAAAACAACACGCTCCTGTAACCACCCCCA
Organism: Cephalophus harveyi; assembly: GCA_006410635.1. Lineage (NCBI taxonomy): Eukaryota > Metazoa > Chordata > Mammalia > Artiodactyla > Bovidae > Cephalophus > Cephalophus harveyi. The sequence goes on from SJYT01047366.1 coordinate 340,091, forward strand.
TAAGACATGGAGTGTCGCCGCTCTCCTAGAAAGTCCCCCAGCTCCCTCCCATTCACCCTGTCCACCTGCTGGCCTTGGGTGGCCATGGTCTGCCGTCAGTCACTTCAAAGTGGCTTTGCTGCTCTGAAAATGCCCCTTCCTTTCTGGGTTCTTCTGCTAGGTGGTGTGTGGGGATTCACCCACAGGAGCGTGTGTCTAAGTGTGTGTGTTGGTGTTCTGTATCTGTGTGCATGTACTCCATCCACGTGACTGCTGAGCAGTTCTCCAAGCCATGAAGAAGCACATGCGGTCCCCTCTCACCTGTGGATGGACACTGGGTTGTCTCCAGTTTAGGGCTCTTAGGATTAAGGCTGTTATGAACATTTTGTGACCAAGTCTATTGCGGAAATATTTTTTGGGGGTACATACACCCCTCACCCTAACCCCTTAGAGAGGCCACAGGGCTTCATGGAAACAGCATCAATTTGGTATCGGGCAGTGCCTGACTAGCAGAGACCCCAAATGAGTCCTGGAACTTGTTGAGCCTCAGTGTTCTCATCTGCAAAATAGGGTTTCTAGGGCCCACCCAGAGCGTCCCGGGGCATCTTAGGAGGCTGATGACCATTAGATTTCCCTCTGTCCTCAGAGCTGCTCATCTGTCTCCCCTCTGAGGGGAGGGATCAGTGAAGCACCCAGCTATCCACCCTCTCCTACATTCCGGGATAGAGGGTGGATGGTTGTGAGATACTGAAGCCTTCCCAGGGGATTTCTATGTCAGCCGATTTGGAGACCCTGTGTTAACACAGATCAGAGTCTCAGTGAGGTCTCTGCACCAGCAATATCGGCATCACCTGGGAACCTGCCGGAAACGTAGCTGGTGGTTCCCAGCCCAGTCCTCCTGCATCAGAGATGCTGGGCATGGGGTCTGGCATGTGTGTATTAGCACACCGTCCCTCCAGGTGATTTTGATAGCAATACAGTTTGAGAACTACTGATCTAGAAGGTTCTAAAGTACGGAGAAAAACACACACCCTCTCATTTCTGACCAGGCCTGCGGGAGGGAACGCGACCTTTGCAGGTCCAGGTCTGGCTTTCAAGTCCAGCAGAGGAGCCTCTCGGCCTAACGGCCTCTGGGGACCTGTGGGACTGTCCCTCTGGTGACTGCAGGGACAGCTGGGTCGACGGACTCAGAGGAAGGGCTGGTGGGAAGACCTCTTCCCAAGGAGGTGCCCCCGCTGGCCCACGACAGCCCTGCACACCTGTGCCCTCCTCCTCAGCAGGTGCTGCTGTCTGCCCGCATCCTCCAGCCTCGGGGATGGGGAGGCCTCGGGCCCCACTCCCCGACAGACGTGCCTCCGGACAGTGGGGAGTGCCCCCAGGCCCAGGCCCTGCTGCCTCCGCCACCCTAATGAGGCCGCATCTGGATCTAATTAGCCGTGGAGACTCCACAAGAGGAGGCCGCCTGTATCAGCCACATGGCAGAGCCCAGACAGGAGAAAAATGGCTGTGATAGGCCGCTTCCTGGCGAGCTGTGAAGAGGCTTTGGGCTTGGGATGCGGAGGGGTGTCGGGGGAGGGTGCCCAGGGTGGGGGACTGGGGAACAAGAG